>JACEFZ010028036.1:102500-495474 GCA_014155875.1 Cepaea nemoralis
AGTTTCCATCACATAATCGATGTCAAGCGTCAGTTTGTCTTCGCTTTTCTGATTGGACTGAAAGCCCGTTACCTGACCCGAGAGACTGACTCCAAAGAGGATGTCGCCACATTCAGTATTAAGAGAAGCACACACGTATTTCCCCAGCGTTTGCCTGAAGATTCTTTAAAACAAGAAAACATTATTTGTATGACAACTACAAAAGGTAGCATTTTATGATTTTTTTTTCGCATATCCTTTACAGGACATCGCTGTCAACATCAGCATTTTTCAGCTGATTGTTGATTTCTTGGCGAGATTACGCTCAGTAGTTTGCCATTGCTTTCTGAGCGACCGGCCCACATACCCCGTAAATCACGGACGCGGCCAGAACCATTTTATGATTAGACTAACATATTCTTTCTAAAAGATTGAGCACAACCCAACTTTTTTACCAGTTCGTTGTAGGGCATGAACACATGGGGGACTTACATCATCACCGCATGCCTTGCCTATAGGTATACAAGTGCCTTGAATCAGGTCTGTGTTGGTATCCCCATCATGCCGTATGGTCAAACCACCCAGGTATTTTTATCATTGCCTTCCCCTTACTCTCTTGCAATTAATTATGTCAGTTGTTTCTAGTTGTAAAGTGTATTTCTCCTCACAACCTGCCAACAAATAAAAATCGTGACTCTCTACGTACTGACGAATCATAACTTCAATGGCATCTGTACATACGATTGCTTTCCTTCTAGGCAATGGCCACACTGTCCAGTAATTGTCTCTATAAAGAGATCCTCTACTACCGGCGGGAAACTGGAGACCATAATCAACAACTAAATGTCAGCTGCTCTGATGCCCAATGCATCACATCTTCAGGTAGTTTAAAGTTACCCTGGTTGGGTGACTAAACAGGGACTCCACCTTACTCTTGGTGTCCCGTAGGCTAGCAGAGGGAAGGGGACGCCTTACTCCTCTTTCGATATGGAATTCCCTTACCATGGCACCCATTACATTTACATAAAAAAGTACACTGGCACCGTTACTCCCCACATAGGCAACCCGTGTTTGATGTCAGACCTCACTAGCCTGCTCAATAAGGCCAGCGGGCCGTGTATTTACCGCTGGCTTGACTTGTGAGGGACATGCTGGTGTACCAGTCTTTTGGTGCCCAATTGTTCTCATAAAGTTTGTGCATCTGATTAAAGTGTTGGATGATAGTTATTGTCCGTCGTTCTGTCTGTATCTGACTCCCGCTCTATCTAATTATCTCTCTGATTCTCTCATTCTGTTTCTCTCTCTCTCTCTCTCTCGCTTTCTCTCTCTCTCTCTCTCTCTCTCTCTCTCTCTCTCTCTCTCTCTCTCTCTCTCTCTCCTGTATCTCTACCGGTTTCTGCCATCCATACACTCTCACACTCTCTCATTTAGCTTCTCTCTCTCTCTCATTCTGTAAATCTCTCGGTTTCTGGCATATACACACTCTCTCAGTTTGTTTCTCTCTCTCTCTCTCTTTCTCTCTCTCTCTCTCATCCTGTATCTCTTTCGGTTTCTGGCGCACACACACACACACACACACACACACACACACACACACACACACACACACACACGCACACACACACACACACGCACATACAAACACATACACACACTCTCTCATTATTTTCTCTCTCGATTTCTGAAGAAGAAAACTAACTTCCTCCTGCAGGAGACAAGAAAGATGGTTGCAGCCACCATGTTGGAATGGAGAGGTCGAGAAGGCATGGCTGGGAAAGAGGCAGGCTGTCAAAGACTGGCAAAAGGCCAGAAAGGCTAACATGCCACAGGTTGAGTTGGCGAACCTGAAGATTGAGGTCGATAGGACGATGACTTTATTCAAATCCTGCGCCAAACAGGCCAAGGCCGAGAAATGGGACGAGTTCTGCAGGAAGGTGTGCTCCGAGCGATCTCTTACGACATTCTGGCGCCTCCACAAGAGCATGAACGGTGCTGCACAACGTAGGGGTATTCCAGACTTTTAAGGCACAGACCTCGCATGGAAAAAGTCGGATGCGGATAAAGGTAAGGCCCTTCTTGCACGCTACATAGAACAGACTGACCAGAAAGACGAGCCCGCCAGACAGAGGACCACAACGACACTCTCTCAGTTGTGCGAGGGGGTCGGGACAGACGAAGAATGGACTAATCACAGCTGAGATAATGCGTGCGATGCTCAAGAAATCACCTAACACCGCCCCAGGCCCAGACGGCATCCGATATGGTGACCTACTGGTGATATCAGATGATGACATGGAAGAACTGGCCAGAGAATTCAACACCAGTATCCAGAGGGGTCAGGTCAAAGAAGAATGGCTACACAGCTACTTGCTGCCGCTGCCAAAACCGAACAAAGACCATTCCAAGATAAGCGGCTACAGAATCATTACGATGCAGAACACTGCTGGCAAGTTACTGGAGAAAATTGTAGCACACAGACTTGCTTGTGACTTGGAACAACTCAGCTGCTTCCCGCCCACACTTGGAGGATACAGACGCAACAAAGAGTCATGGCTGAATGCGGCGGTCTTTGCTCAAGATGTTTACGAAGGATTTCAGGTCAGAGAAGAGACATGTGCGGCCGCCATAGACTTAGAGGACGCATATAACAGAGTATCTTTCGAGCACTTGATGCAAACCCTCCTCAGACTGAAAGTGCACCCTCACCTTGTACGATGGATAGCTGCAGTTCTGCTCCAAAGGAAGGTGGTGCTAAGATGCGGGAGTTGGTCTTCTGAGCCGATAACGATATGTCCAGGATTGCCGCAGGGTTCACCACTGTCACCAGTACTATTCAACGTGTATACGGTGCCGATCACTGAACAACAGTTGGACGGGAGGGGTAAGACTCTGTCATTTGCTGACGACATTCCTCGTGTATCGACAGGGTCGAGATAGACAGGCGGTTGCCAATGATATGCAGGGCGAACTAGATCGAATTTCCTCATGGTGTGCTGATGCCGGTGCCCTTGTCAACCCTGCAAAGGCATCGGTTACATGGTTCTCCCTAAACAACCATATTGTGAAAACAGACCTGCCGGCAGTAAGAATGGATGGGAGCATTTTGAGTAGAACCCAGTCAATGACATATCTTGGCGTGAGGCTTGATCGTAGCCTGTCCTTCAGAGATCATGTCGATTATGTCATAACGAAGGCTCGAAAAGGTTTGTCAGCAATGAGAGTCATGGCGACTGCCAATATCGAGCAAAGACTGCTAATACTTCTGTTCCAAGGACTTGTGCTTTCACGCATCGAGTATGCCCTGGCCATCCTCACTGTCAGCCCTACACAGATTGGAAGACTTGAAAAGGTACAAAACGAAGCCATGCGCATCATTTTGGGCTGCACGAGAGACACCAGCTGTGTAGCAATGAGATACCTCCTTGACTTCCCGACAATGGAACACAGGATCAAGATCTGGAGAGCTCGTGCATACTTAAAAATAAGTGCAGATGAGCAGCACCCTCTGCATGACGCTATATTCAGAGAAAAGGGTGACAGGCTAAAGAGGGGCAAATCATGGATGGGTCGGGCGGAAGATGTCGTCAGACAGGTCTGCAGTCTTACCAGTATCAACCCCGGCAAGGAATGGGTGCCGATGCCTCCAGCTTTTAAGTGCACTTTCTCCTGCATTATCACACTCGACAGACGGTGCAGAGAGCAGAACCCTGCCGCTGTCAATGCAGAGGTTAACGCGCTCATCTATGAACACTCAGATAGCCCCGAAGTGCTCATCTATACAGATGGATCTGTTGTAAAGCAGCAGAGAAGTGCGTGGGCATTTACAGCCCGTTCAGCGGGCCGAACCGTTCAAGAATCCAGTGGTGCCCACTCTATGACCACGAGCAGCATGACGATGGAGGTGATGGCAGTTACACAGGCTTTCATATGGCTGGAATCACAGCATTATACCAACGTGTGTGTACTAAGTGATTCAATGAGCATGATTCAGAAGGTCGAAGCTGGATCTGTACGTAGACAGTGGACTGAGTCGCTGGGGAAGTCTGTTGTCCGTAAAGTCACCTTCATCTTCGTCCCGGGACATGCGGGAGTCGAGGGAAATGAAAGAGCTGACAAACTGGCTGGCTCTGCACCCCCTGTAGATGGCCAGCCCATGGATCGTGCCGATGTTATTAACGTCCTCAAAGATATGGCGAGAACAGAGGACTTTGACGTCAGTGATTCCACATCGCTGTCCAGGATGAAAGACCTGGGAGTAAGAATCGGCACAGCCAGACGCGAGAGGTACATCGGGAAAACAAAGCGCCTCGTCAACCAACACAGAACTGGCACTATTAGCCACCGGACGCTGATGCATATGCTGGGGGGAGGATCTGAGCACCTATGGACATGTCCGGAGTGCAATGAAGATACCCCAACTGATAACTGATAACTGATTCTCTCACTCTCACCCTCTATCTACATTAGACGTGTTTATACTTTGCTTTGACAATGTCATGCATGCGGTCGGATGAGGGTTCGATGTCAGCTCTCGCCATTCGTTACCGAACGTAAGACTGACCACCTATTCCTTCGTGCACTCCGGTCTACAAACGTTGGTGGTCCTAATACTTGATATAACCACAGCATGTTCCTGGTACTGACTTTCTTGTCTTATACTTGATTATTAAGACTCTTAAAAATTATAATTGCGACAACGCGAAACAATGTGTTTGACAAAGTTATCAGCTACAAGTAATGTTCTTTACTTATTAACGCTTGGTTATACAAGCCCCAAATAATAATCTTCCGCCCTGTAACAAATTACTTATGGTTATTCTATGTTTGATGAAGGAGTTTGATTGTATTCGAATGTTTATGAAGTGTTGCAGTTTGAAACGTAGCCATTTCTAAGATCTTTCAAATACACTACTGGGAATGATGGTCATTTCAGCTGGAGGTAATGAAAGATTATTATTCTTGCGCTTGGCAACCTCTTGTGGTTTTGCGTATGCACCGAAACTCACTTCCTCTGATGATGTGAAGCTTTCATTCTATGAGGAGTTAGACTGTGTTCAAGGCAGTACTAAAATCTGACTACATGTATATGCTCGGTGATTTTAATGCTCGTGTCCGGCACGGACTCGAGCCAATGTGCCTTGGAAAATACCACATCGATCACATGAATGATAATGGGCAAAATGGGCAAAGGCTGCTGGAGCATTGCTCCAGAAACGACCTATGTATTACAAACTCCTTTTTTAAAAACAAAAGATTGGCATAAGGTCAGATGGAAGCACCCAAGAACCGACCATTGATGTCAGCTGGACTTCATCATCACACGGAGACAATATTTGAATCAAAGAATCAAACATTATTAACTCGAAGTTATCACAGCTCTGATTGTTTCACTGATCAGTCTTTAGTTGTTGCAAGGGTTAGACCGAGACCAAAGAGAATATACACGCTAACCACAAATATATCCCCAGGATTAATATTAGCAACACCCAAGATCCTGCTAAGTGCTTTGAGTTCCAACATCAAATCAAAGACTCTTTCACAAATAAATCTTAAAGTTGTACTGCAAGTAAAAAGTGGTGAACACTTAAGGAGAGTCTTTATAAATTAGCGGTAGGGTTTATGGCACTGTGGATCACAAGAAAAAGAGCCAGACACAGCAGCCATTGATTGATAAAAAGAAGATAGCTATCTCGAGAAATAAGAGGGGCAAAAACAACGCGAAACACTCTCCACGAGCTGAATGAAACAAGCTAGGCAGGATGTGCAAAATGCTGCCAGGTAGTGTGGAAACGATATTGGATCAAGTTATACGAGTATATTCAAAATGCAAGTGATAAGGGAAACATCAGAAGCATGTATGACGGGATAAAGAAGGCACATGGTCCAATGATCAAAAGAAGTGCACCACTGAAAACCTTGACTAGAGAACTCAGCACTGATAAGAAACAGCAGATGGATGGATAGATGGGTAGAACACTATTTTGGAGCATTACTCAAGCGAGACCAAATAACGGATGGTGCCCTCAACGCCATGGAGGGCCTGTCAACTTTTGACCACCTAGACACATTTCACACCATAAGATGAAGTTAAGTTTACTATTAATGAACTTGCGTCTGAAAGGCTCCAGGTAAGGATGAGATTCAAATAGAGGTTATCAGGAGTTGGCAAGACACACTCACTCTACAGATCCACCAGCTAATAGATCTATGCTGGCGAGAAGGACAAGTCCCACAGGATTTCAAAGATTCAAGCATCATAACACTGTACAAGAACAAGGGCGATCGGGGTGACTGTAACAACTATAGGGGCATCTATCTTCTCTGTATCGTTGGGAAAATATATGATAGAATTGTTCTGCGCAGACTTCAATTCCTGGGAGATAAAGTCTACCCCGAATCACTGTGTGGATTTCGACGGAATCGGTCTACCATTGATAAGACATTCTCATTGCGACAAATGCAAGAAAAATGCCGTGAACAGAATCAACCACTGTTTATTGCCTTTATCGATCTCACAAAGACATTTAATATTTAGTCAGTCGTGAGGGTGTACTCAAGGCACTAAAGAGGATTTAAAGAATTCTTCTGCCCATTGTGGAATCGTTCCACACAAGCATGAAGGGTATGTTTAAGTTTGATGATACAACTTGAGAAGAGTTTGAAACCAAGAGTGGAGTTAAGCAAGGTTATGTACTTGCTTCCACACTCTTTGGAATATACTTTTCACTTCTACTGAAATATGCCTTTCGTGATCGAGATGGTGGTATGTACACTCACTCAAACTCAGATGGCGGCCTCTAAAATGCTCAAAGATTGAAGGCCAGGACCAAAATTAGAAGATCAGAGAATTGCTTTTTTTGTAAATGATGCTGCAATTACGACCCACTCTGAGGAAGAATTACAACGTCTACTATCTGCATTCCCCAATGCTTTTTCTAAATTTTGTGTAACAATTAGCAAAAAGAAGACACAGATTATGCCACAAGATGCATATGGAGTACCATCAATCTTTATGTAAACAATATAAAATGACACAAGGTAGTACAGCTTTACATAACAGGATCACGACACATACAGGACGTTGCGGCGACTAGATTTCATCAGCAAACAAACACATACACAAAACACAGCATATAGTCACGAAGAAGATCTCCTGTGACTCTTAATGTAAGACGTGATGACAGGAGAGAAGAATAAATAAAATTTAAAAAATGAAAGCAATGAAGAGAAAATGAAAATTGGAAAAAAATGCTTCTACTTACCTCAGAATTCCGAGCTGTGTATTCCGAACTAAATTAAGGTAGGACAGGTAATATTTTTTTTCCAAGTTTCATTTTCTCTTCATAGTTTCATTTTTTTTCCATCTTTTTATTCTTCTCTTCCTGTCATCACGTCTTAATGTAGTCACATGAGATCTTCTCCGTTACTATATGTTGTGTTTTGTGTATGTGTTTGTTTGCTGATGAAGGCTAATCGCCGCAACGTCCCGTATGTGTCGTAATTCTGTTATGTAAAGCTGCACTACTTTGTGTAATTTTATATTGTTTACATTTTCACAGCTTTACCGCATTTCCTCAAAATTTTATTCATCAATCTTTATTGACGACACCGAACTGGAGATAGTGGACCATTTTACATATCTGTGATCCGAAGGTACATAGCAAATTATCCCTAGATCAGGAAATCAACAACAGGATTGGTAAGGCAGCAACCACAATGAACAGGTTAACAAAAAGAGTCTGGGAGAACAGGACATTTACTGCCAAGATAAAGTCCTGGTCTACCAAGCTTGTGTCCTTAGTACTCTTCTTTATGGCAGTGAAGCCTGGTGAACTTACTCACACCAAGAGAAATGTTTACACAGCTTTCATATGCAGTTTCTGCGAAGAATTCTTGGCAAGACAAAATCACAAATACTGAAGTATTGGAAAGATTGGGTTGTGTGACGGTTTGTTCCATGCTCAGTCTTCGAAAACTTAGATGGATAGGACACATTAGATCAGGGGTGGCCATCCTTTTCAGTAGGCGGGCCAAATTTCAGAAATAATATTTCCTGCCGGGCCACGCACCTAGTTTGTTGTTGTTGTTGTTGTTGCTGTTGTTGTTGTTGTTGTTAATTAAAGTAAACAAGCAAGTGTGCTACAGCTTCGACCACATCGTCGCTTATCAGTAGGTGAGATCGTGTTCAACCGTTTGCTTGGTTTAATGTTAAAAAACACACCAAACAAACAAATAAATAGGTATATTTATCTTTTTGAAGAAAATAAAACATAACTGAGAATCAAACATATTCACTAGACAATTTTAAAATATTTAAAAGTGAGACATCTGACTTTGTTTTGCAGAACTAAGTGCATCAAAATTGATCTCGACTGATGTTGTCTCTACACGCAAACAGTTTTCCAAATGAACGTCGGTAATTCGTATTCTCACTTATGATTTGATGTGCTTCATGCGACTATAAAGCTGCAAGAACCTAGGCTCGTATACACTGACAAAATGTGATACAAAACGCGGTCACGGAATGACTTGACGTGACACACAACAACTACAATTCAAACACTTTATTCACGCTGCTCACTCATCACAATCATTACATACATCGCGCAAATACAATAGTCAATAGCGATGTCAAAAGACAATCAATAGATATACAAATATCTTGCTTGTTGGTATAGTACCGTGTAAGGATACCACCTTTTAGTGCAAAATGCCATCTAGCATTCTTTGTGAGTCTTGACTTTTGGCCTATTAAGTTAAAATACTTGTGCAAAGATACATCAGCCTTTTGGGCTGTTATAAAATTCTCCCTCGTGGTCTTAGGAGGTAATATAACTGGGCTTAACATTTCCAAAGCCTCTGTCTGATTAATTTGATCTTGCACGTTTGCAGCAGATCTAGTTACTGCATTTGTAATATCAACAACATGGCAAGGTGATGTTACATTTAGACCAATACAATCATTTGATGAAGTTAATGAATTCGCAAACATACATTCATTCAAAGGTGATAATACATTGTCAACAATGATATCAGTTGAAGATAATACTGTATTATCAACAATACATTTGGCAGCAGATGTTAAGCTGTCATGTGGCATATCATTTACCTCTGGAAGGTTACCCACTATAATGTCGCAACATGGGTTGGATAATGCTGCACATTTAACCTTTCCTGTAAGAAATGGGGTATCAATGTATGCCCATGCAAGCGGGTATTTCTCGATGTTACCTGAGAAAGTTCTGCATGTAACATATTTGCCTGTATAACCTGAAGGTCAAATAAAGTCTCTCTTTAAACCGATAAGAGTACACCCACTATCCCGTAAAACTGTGGCAGCTTTGCCATTAACAAATCCATGGTGGATGTTCAATTTACCTTTGGAGTTAATTACCAAATTAGCTTCTCCATTGGCAATAGGTATAGAATGGCAGCATGTTAATAGGCGATCTTCATGAAAACGATCACAGATGGTACATTTTTCAAGGTGAAATATGTCAATGGAATGAGCTGAGTTAACAGGATGATCTTCTACATGTTCTTCATCTCAGGAAGAGCTACCAAACATGGCTGCATTAGCCTTTCTGGTCATTTGTTTGCCTTTACATGAGTGGCGCCAATGGCCATAGGGCTTTACAAAGGAAGCATTTGGTTGAGTCGTTTATAGCTCTTTCTTTCCTTATCTTGCTTATCAATATAGTTTGCAAGTAATGTAATGTACCCAGGGTGTTGTCACACATATCACTTTCATTGTGTGGGAGATGGCAATATCTGCATTGGTAATATTTATCAGCAGATTGCTTAAAAAGTTTCTGTTTACTGTAAGGACCTGACTTCATTCTGTCATAGGTAGCGGCTGCTACAAAGTTTGTGTCAGTCAATCCACTAGCAAAACACTGTTTGTTGGCTGTGAAATAAGCCGAACCTCGTTTCTCAATCTGTTGCACACTCTCACACTCACATTCTTGCAGAAACTTAGAAAATGGTGGTGGTAGAGATGTAATAATTTTATCTCTCAAAATTAAGTCTTTAAATTTCTCAAAATTGTCATTTACTTTGGCTGCTGACAGCCACTTACAAAATATATCCTGTACTACTGAGATGTAGTCAGAGAACGTTTGAGAAGGCGTTGGAGCCAATTTACTGAACTGTTCTCTGTAGCCTGCTTCATCTAACAGGAAGTGTGACATAAATTTAGATTTGATATATTGATAATCCTTTCCTGAAGATCTTTGGGAATGGGCTCTATCACTTTGAGAGGTTCCCCGGAAAGACTTCTCATGTATATGATGTTCCATTCAGTCTTCTGGGATCTGATAATGGTCCATGATGGTCTCAAAATTTTGGGTGAAGGCTGCGATGCAGTCGCCCGTGGTGAAATTTTTGAACGATCCCTTGATACTTTTTGTACTGATACTCTTTATCTAGTCTTTCTGACTTTCTAGAAGTCTATCTCTGTTGATGTTTCAGCTTCAAGCTGCTTGAATTTTCAGCTGCATTTCAAGTTCTTCCCTTTTACTTCTCTGGGCTAGAATCTCAGCTTTTCTTAATTCGGCATCTGTTTCTGCCTGTTTAATCTTGGCAGCTAGCTCAGACTGTTTTAAAGCAGTATCTGCTTCTGACTGTTTCATAGCATTTCTAATTCTGCCTTTTTAAGTTCTCTTTCGGCAGCTCTATCTTCGCGTTTCCTAGCCTTTTCCTGAATACTAACATATTCTGCATACTTTCTTTCACTCCAATTTGTCAATTCCTCACCAGATAAATTCATATTCAAACCAGATTCAATGAAATCATTCAATGTCGACATGATGAAATATGTCAGATACAATGAATATACACAAAATTAATTATGTTGTTAGTAAATCAAATACAAAAATTTGTACAGTATTGATCACCGACAGCTTGTGCTTAGACCTGTCTAACAAAAGTATTTAGAAAAAAATAATATACTCAAGTGATTCTGGAGAACTGTATGATGGAATGGCTGCTCGCTTGTTACTGCCCGGAAAAACAATGGACTTTACTCGTCAACGGGTTCGGATGGCACAAAAACCTGCTTTATTTTGGAATAAGAGAAATTAGGACATGTACGTTTATGTGGTGTATGCAATGTCAACTAAGGTTTGTGGGCTTGTATGCTGACAAGTATTTTTGTTAGTCGTATTGTCGTCCGTTCAACACAATCAACAACTCACTTTCCATGTAGCTTTCTTTCAAAACTTTCCGCTTACACCAATGTTCAAACCTATTTCACAACAAATTTCAAGATGGACGCTGCATCCTCGTTCACATCTATGGTTCAAATAATCCAAATAGGACGATGCACCCACGTTCACACTTTACAATCGGTTCAAATAATCCACGAAGGACGATGCACCCACGTTCACACTTGTCAGGGTCTTGCTTTCAGCAAGAATCTAGACTCGTATACACTGACAAAATGTGATACAAAACACGGTCACGGAATGACTTGACGTGACACACAACAACTACAATTCAAACACTTTATTCACGCTGCTCACTCATTACAATCATTGCATACATCGCGCAAATACAATAGCGATGTCAAAAGACAATCTATAGATACCGAAATCAAATCCCGAAACAACCACATACTCAATCTATAGATATACAAGTATAATACAATGCAATACAACTTACAACCCAAGCGAACTGTCTCCTATCTTCATACGGGCTTTCAATCCATACGCGTTCATACACACAATTCGAGCCGCATTCAAACCGTCTGTCCTCTACAACATTCCCAAGCCGTCTGAAGTTCACCACTATGAAGGCTTGCTATTTGGGGTTGCGTCCCTGCGTGGAGTTCATGTTCCACGCCTGTACTGGCTAACCCGCTCTGCCACAGCGTGGTTAATGTTGCTAATCGTTGCCTGGCCGTATTTGCCTGGGGCCGTCGAAGACGGCGCGGTATAACTGGCGGGGAGTTTCTGACAGGATATCAACACCCCTGACACAAATCTCCAGCTGGGCAGTATCTGCAATATCTGTGCTTTCATCCAATGCTAGAGCATAAAACATAAACTCGGATGCTCGACTTTTCAAATTATCTTCAATATGTCTTCCAATGTCGTCCACACGCCTAGTAATAGTATGAAGAGACATTCTTATTTTGGATAAATCCTTCTTCTTTTCTGAACACAAAATTTCAACGACGCTCTCCAAACATTCCTTAACCATTTCACCATCTGAATATGGCTTCGATTGTTTTGCTAGTATCATGGCTACTGCATAACTAGCTTTTACATAGCATGTTGACTCTGAACCCGCTCTAGTAAATATCTTTTGTTGTGTAGAATTTTTAAAAAAAAATTTCATTTACTTGGTCTTGTCGAAATTGCCCTTTGTACTTATCAAACTTATTTGCATGTTTAGTCTCGTAGTGCCGTTTGATGTTATACTCTTTCCAAACAGAACCAGATTCGTTGCATATAAAGCATATGGGCTTTGTTGTAATTTCCACGAAAAAATAGTTTATAGTCCATCTGTCTTGAAATATTCTTAATTCTTCTGTGAATCTTCTCTTCTTTGGTCCAACGCCTTTACTAATTGACGCCATGGTATGTCTTCGTTTTTAACTGAAAAAATAAATAAATAAAATACCACGGATAATACTAATTAATAATAATTAATTAATTTAAATTACACAAACAAAACGTTTCAGGGTTTAATTACCTCATATAATCTATATGGTAGACAGAATACTTGGTTAAAGTAGTTTGAACTCTTATTATAAATATGATAAATATGTAGTTTAACGTGGATCGCAAAATCTCTCCAGACGCAGTGGCGAGAACAGAACGAAACTACAGAATAACACGGAACGTTGTCAAGCTGTACTGAAAGCAGTTATGAGTATGAGTCCGATAGTTTCCCGAAGACGCCGAAGACCACAGAACATATATATTAGAAGTTGAAGTCTCATATTAAATCGGATAAAAAAAAAAAAAACTAAGTAACCTTGAGTGTCAAATAGCAGGATATTTGAAATAGTTAAAATCTATGAATTTTCCCGAAAATGCGGTATATTTAAAATAGCTCTAAACCATTGAACTTTTTTCCAATAATGTGAGAGATTTCAAATTTCTCTTAGCCATAATTTAAAAATCACCATGTCGTGTGAGTTTCCGTTAGAATCATACCTCACATACTCTAACATTCTATCCTCTATTAGAATTATACCTCACATACTCTAACATTCTATCCTCTATTAGAATTATAACTCACATACTCTAACATTCAATCCTCTGTTAGATTCTTACTCACGTAATTTAAAATTCGAGTTTCCGTTAGAATCATACCTCACATACTCTAACATTCTATCCTCTATTATAATTATACCTCACATACTCTACATTCTATCCTCTATTAGAATTATACCTCACATACTCTAACATTCTATCCTTTATTATAATTATACCTCACATACTCTAACATTCTATCCTCTATTATAATTATACCTCACATACTCTAACATTCTATCCTCTATTAGAATTATACCTCACATACTCTAACATCCTATCCTTTATTATAATTATACCTCACATACTCCAACATTCTATCCTCTATTATAATTATATCTCACATACTCTAACATTCTATTCTTTATTAGAATTATACTTCACATACTCTAACATTCTATCCTTTATTAGAATTATACCTCACATACTTTAACATTATATCCTCTATTCGAATTATACCTCACATACTCTAACATTCTATTCTCTATTCGAATTATACCTCACATACTCTAACATTCTATCCTCTATTATAATTATACCTCACATACTCTAGCATTCTATCCTCTATTAGAATTATACCTCACATACTCTAACATTCTATCCTCTATTAGAATTATACCTCACATACTCTACATTCTATCCTTATTAGAATTATACCTCACATACTCTAACATTCTATCCTCTATTAAATTATACCTCACATACTCTAACATTCTATCTTTTAGAATTATACCTCACATACTCTAACATTCTATCCTCTATTAGAATTATACCTCACATACTCTAACATTCTATCCTCTATTAGAATTATACCTCACATACTCTAACATTCTATCCTCTATTAGAATTATACCTCACATACTCTAACATTCTATCCTCTATTATAATTATACCCTCACACTATCCTATAATTTACTCTACTTACAATAATTATACCTCACATACTCTAACATTCTATCCTTATTAGAATTATACCTCACATATCTAACATTCTATCCTCTATTAGAATTATACCTCACATACTTAACATTCTATCCTCTATTAGAATTATACCTCACATACTCTAAACATTCTATCCTCTATTAGAATTATACCTCACATACTCTAACATTCTATCCTCTATTAGAATTATACCTCACATACTCTAACATTCTATCCTCTATTAGAATTATACCTCACATACTCTAACATTCTATCCTCTATTATAATTATACCTCACATACTCTAGCATTCTATCCTTCTATTATAATTAGACCTCACATACTCTACATTCTATCCTCTATTAGAATATACCTCACATACTCTAACATTCTATCCTCTATTATAATTATACCTGTCACATACTCTAACATTCTATCCTTATTATAATTATACCTCACATACTCTAACATTCTATCCTCTATTATATTATACCTCACATACTCTAACATTCTATCCTCTATTAGAATTATACCTCACATACTCTAACAGTCTATCCTCTATTAGAATTATACCTCACATACTCTAACATTCTATCCTCTTATTATAATTATACCTCACATACTCTAACATTCTATCCTCTATTAGAATTATACCTCACATACTCTAACATTCTATCTTTTTTAGAATTATACCTCACATACTCTAACATTCTATCCTCTATTAGAATTATACCTCACATACTCTAACATTCTATCCTTTATTAGAATTATACCTCACATACTCTAACATTCTATCCTCTATTAGAATTATACCTCACATACTCTAACATTCTATCCTCTATTAGAATTATACCTCACATACTCTAACATTCTATCCTCTATTAGAATTATACCTCACATACTCTAACATTCTATCCTCTATTAGAATTATACCTCACATACTCTAACATTCTATCCTCTATTATAATTATACCTCACATACTCTAACATTCTATCCTCTATTAGAATTATACCTCACATACTCTAACATTCTATCCTCTATTAGAATTATACCTCACATACTCTAACATTCTATCCTCTATTAGAATTATACCTCACATACTCTAACATTCTATCCTCTATTAGAATTATACCTCACATACTCTAACATTCTATCCTCTATTAGAATTATACCTCACATACTCTAACATTCTATCCTCTTATAATTATACCTCACATACTCTAGCATTCTATCCTTATTAGAATTATACCTCACATACTCTAGCATTCTATCCTCTATTAGAATTATACCTCACATACTCTAGCATTCTATCCTCTATTAGAATTATACCTCACATACTCTAGCATTCTATCCTCTATTAGAATTATACCTCACATACTCTAACATTCTATCCTCTATTAGAATTATACCTCACATACTCTAACATTCTATCCTCTTATAATTATACCTCACATACTCTAGCATTCTATCCTCTATTATAATTATACCTCACATACTCTAGCATTCTATCCTCTATTATAATTATACCTCACATCCTCTAACATTCTATCCTCTTATAATTATACCTCACATACTCTAGCATTCTATCCTCTATTATAATTATACCTCACATACTCTAGCATTCTATCCTCTATTAGAATTATACCTCACATACTCTAACATTCTATCCTCTATTAGAATTATACCTCACATACTCTAACATTCTATCCTCTATTAGAATTATACCTCACATACTCTAACATTCTATCCTTTTTAGAATTATACCTCACATACTCTAACATTCTATCCTCTTATTAGATTATACCTCACATACTCTAAGCATTCTATCCTCTATTAGAATTATACCTCACATACTCTAACATTCTATCCTCTATTAGAATTATACCTCACATACTCTAACATTCTATCCTCTATTATAATTATACCTCACATACTCTAGCATTCTATCCTCTATTATAATTATACCTCACATACTCTAGCATTCTATCCTCTATTATAATTATACCTCACATACTCTAACATTCTATCCTCTATTAGAATTATACCTCACATACTCTAACATTCTATCCTCTATTAGAATTATACCTCACATACTCTAACATTCTATCCTCTATTATAATTATACCTCACATACTCTAACATTCTATCCTTTATTAGAATTATACCTCACATACTCTAACATTCTATCCTCTATTAGAATTATACCTCACATACTCTAACATTCTATCCTTTATTAGAATTATACCTCACATAATCTAACATTCAATCCTCTATTAGAATTATACCTCACATACTCTAACATTCTATCCTCTATTAGAATTATACCTCACATACTCTAACATTCTATCCTCTATTAGAATTATACCTCACATACTCTAACATTCTATCCTCTATTAGAATTATACCTCACATACTCTAACATTCAATCCTCTGTTAGATTCATACATCACAAACGCTAACATTTAATCCTCTGTTAGAATCATACCTCACCAACTCTAATATTTGATCCTCTGTTAGAATAATAACTCACATACCCTAACATTCGATCCTCTGTTAGAATCGCACATAATGAAATCTCACTTTTGATCCTCTATTAGAATCATACCTCACATACTCTAACATTCGATCCTCTATTAGAATCATACCTCACATACACTAACATTTGATCCTCTGTTAGAATCGCACATAATAAAATCTCACTTTTGATCCTCTATTAGAATCATACTTCACATACACTAACATTCGATCCTCTATTAGAATCATACCTCACATACACTAACATTTGATCCTCTGTTAGAACCATATTTCACGTAATAAAGCATTCGATCCTCTGTTAGAAACATATATCACGCAACCAAACATTCGATAATCTGTTAGACACACACCTCACGGAATCAAATGTTTGATCCTCTGCTAGAATAATACCTAATGAAATCTAACATTCGATCCTCTGTTAGAATCCTACCTCACGTATTCTAACATTCTGACGCGCTTGAACACACTTCTGACAGTCCCACGAAGAAAAATTAATCTCCCACTCGCCACTGAGAAGGCGGCATGGGCGAAACTCGACAGAACTTTGTCCCAAGTTTTAGAGGATGAGCTGAAACATATATGATATTATTAGAAGAGAAAGTACAAAGATTTGGAGAGATTGTGTACCTCCTCTCCCTGCTTCAATTTGGTAGCAATGAGCAGAGGAAAGTAGGTAGTCCGCAGAAGAGCAGGCGGGAAAAGCTTACAGAGGAAGTAAGAGCGCAGCTGATGGTGAGAAAGAGGGTCTGAAAACCAGACACAATGCCCTTTGTCGAACACAAAGATTCATCTTGTGAGGATGTTTTCAGATGTCTAGAGGGACGTTCCAAACGGAGAGATGGGGGTGCTCGTAAGACCGGAGTAACCAACAGTGGATTTCAAAGCCAAGCTATCCGTAGCGGAGCGAGAACGTTTACCCCAAAGGTTTACCATACACCGTATACAAACGATGCCCGAATATTCTTAAGAGACTCCAACGGAACCTGAGCTCCGCATGGAAGCACAACATCGTTAGCTCTGAGTGGAAGAAAGCCAACGGTATCTAGAGTCCCAAAGAGCAAAACTCAACCAGCATTACTCAGTTAAGGCAGATCTATCTCTTGAATGTCGAGGGAAAACATGTTCTTCTCCATCATGGTTGCAGCATCACGACTTATGTAATGAGGAATAAGTATGTCGACGCAACAGCACAAAAAGGGGGGTATACCTCGGGTATCCGGATGTGTAGAGCACGATATGATCTGGGAAGCCATTCAGAGACCGATGACGAAGACGGAAATCTCAACCTGACATGGTTGGACCTGGCCAACGCGTACGAGCTAGTGCCCCACCAAATGATATGGCAAGCCCTCAAAACATAGAGATACCAAGGTAGGTAACAAAGACGTATGCAGTACTTTTCGAGTTTCTCTCTTCGTTTCTCGACGTCGACGTTCGCGACTAGATGGATCAACCTGCAAGTGGCTATAGCAGTGGCATGTACGATGTTGCCGATATTATTCCCCACGGCCATGAAGGTGATTATGAATGCAGCATCCGACTACCTACAAGATCCGAAACTCAGTGAGGAATGCAAAATGCCACCACTGAATGGCCATCATGGAGGACACGACAATCCTGACACCAGAGGAGAGCCATATCCGCAGCATGTTCCTCATTCATTCATTCATTCATTCATTCATTCATTCATTCATTCATTCATTCAGTAGCATGTCCCTTGCAGAACCTCGCTCCCATAACAATCTTCCGGAAAACTTCTCGTTCATAAGCAAAAGGTCTTGCGTCCGACACACTCATCTGAAGATATCCGCTACATCCTGACGCATCTTCTCTTTGGCCTTCCTCTTCCTCTCTTCCCGGGCATATACCCCTTCATTATTGTTCTCTCCAAACTTTCATGACATTTCAAGTGACCAAAATATTTCAATTTTCTTAGTTTTATCGTATTTAGTAGCCAACCTTCTTAAATATTCAGATCTTGTATGGATGCATTTGTTCTTTTCTGTATCCAAGATTTTCGTAGAGCCCGTCTATAACATTTATATTAAAAGGCAATTAGGCGTATGTTGCAATGGGAAAGACGCATGCTTTTAAAAATCAAATCTTTGTAATTCCATCTGTCCCACTCCGCAATTTATTCAGGTGGTTTAGTCTTTGAATAGCGATAGATTTAATTTCTTTCATTGTGTCACCATTGTTGGTAATCATCATCATCATCATTATGTGCCATGCCGGTAGGCGTGGGCGGTCATGTTTTGCCATCTCACTCGATCACCAGAATCGTGGATCAGCTCAGTGCTCTTGTCTCGACCATACAGCGTGGTCCAACCATCCAGGTATTAACTTATCTGTCCTCCCCATTGTTCTCTTCCCCTCGATCTTGCCAGTTGTCACCAAGTTCTCCAATTTATTTCTTCTCATAACGTGAACAAATAATTGTGACTGTCTGCGTCCAATTTCTCTAATCAATATACCGTTTTCATTTGTTTCTTGCAGGACTTGGTCATTGGTGTTTCTGTCAGTCCATGGTATTCTTTGCATTCTCCTCAGAAACCACATTTCCACAGCCATCAGATGTTTCTCAGCTTGACTGCTCATTGTCCACGCTTCACATCCATACAAATGCACAGGCTCTATGTAGTACCTTAACATTCTTTTTCTGGTAGCAATTGACATCTTTTTATTGGTCAGTATATTTTTCATCTTGCAAAAGGCTGCCTTCACCATGGCAATTCTTGTTCTAATTTCTTCAAGGCATCTCCCATCAGATGTTATGACTGTTCCGAGATAATTGTACCGATTCACTTGTTTAAGAATATTCCCATTTACTTATATACTACATTGTGGTATTTCCTTATTCTTAGTGACGACCATAATCTGTCTTCTTACAATTTAATTCTAACCCAAGTTATTCACTGTGAGCAACAACAGCATCTACTAAATGTTGCAGATCCTGCTCATTATCTGCAATCAATACTGTATCATCCGCATATCTAATGTTATTGATGTTATGTACCCCAATTATGATTCATGTCATATCGTCAACATTTCTGAAAATAGTTTCACTGAACAGGGAAAAAAATCTGGAGACATTAAACATCACTGTCTCACGCCTCTCTTAACAGGCTTACATTGACACAGTTCATTATCAATCTTTATGGCAGTTTGTTGTTTCCAATATATGTTTTTTAAGAGTCTAAGGTC
This sequence comes from Cepaea nemoralis, assembly GCA_014155875.1. NCBI lineage: Eukaryota > Metazoa > Mollusca > Gastropoda > Stylommatophora > Helicidae > Cepaea > Cepaea nemoralis. The sequence continues at coordinate 122,402 of JACEFZ010028036.1, forward strand.
TTTCCCATCAATTTGTAGATCTGTAAGCATATCTACCATGTTGACATGTCTTACTCTATAGAAAGCCTTTGTGTAGTCAATAAAGCAAAGATGCACATCTTTGATTACTTCTATAGAACGTTAAATTAATGTTCTCAGCACATACACAGCAATTACTGTAACCTTGTCTTCTGCAAACCCATATTGTTCTTCTCCTATTTCGGGTTGTATGTTGGTAATAAATGACCCAAGATATTCGAAATTTCCACCACCTCAAATTTTTCCTCATTAACACATATTTCTGTCTCCGCGGTAGTTTTATCTTTATGCATTACCATTGTAATTCAACCATTCAATCCTCTAACACAATCATACTTCGCGTAATCGAAAATTCGATCATCTAACCCAACCATATCTAACGCAATCAAACATTCGATCCTCTAATACAACCATACCTTACGTAATCAAACATTCGATGCTCTAAGACAACCGTATCTCACGTAATCAACATTCGATCTGATTGAATACAGTCATACTTGGCGTAATCAAACAATCGATCCTCTAGCACAGCCATACCTCACGTAATCAAACATTCGATTCTCTAATACAATTAGACGTAATCGAAAAATTCGATCCTCTAAACTCTAATACAACCATACCTCACGTAATCGAAAATTCGATCCTGTAATACAACCATACCTCATGCAATCAAACATTCGATCCTCTAATACAAGCATTAATCACGTAATCAAACATTCGATCCTGTAATACAAACACACCTGGCGTAATCAAACATTCGATCTTCTAATAAATCCATACTTCACGTAATCAAACATTCGAACCTCTAATTAATACAACTATGCCTCACGTAATCAAACATTCGATCCTCTAATACAACGTTACTTCATGCAATTAAACATTTGATACTCTAATACAACCATACTTCACGTAACCAAACATTCGATCCAATAATACAATCATACCTCACGTAATCAAACATTCGATCCTATAATAGAACCATACCTCGCGTAATCAAACATTCAATTCTCTAACACAATCATACCTCGCGTAATCGAACATTCGATCTTCTAACACAACCATGCCTAACGTAATCAAACATTCGATCTTCTAATACACCCATATCTTACGCAATCAAACATTCGATGCTCTAACACAACCGTACCTCACGTAATCAAACATTCGATCTGATTGAATACGATCATACTTGGCGTAATCGAACATTCAATCCTCTAACACAACCATACATCACGTTATCAAACATTCGATCCTCTAACACAACCATACATCACTTATTCGATCCTCTAACACAACCATACATCACTTAAACATTCGATCCTCTAACACAACCATGCATCACTTAAACATTCGATTCCTCTAACACAACCATACATCATGTTATCAAACGTTAGATCCTCTAACACAACCATGCATCACTTAAACATTCGATCCTCTAACACAACCATACATCAGTACAAATTAGATCCTTAACAAGCGTCACTTCATCTCATCTTAACACAACAACACCACTTTCTCAATAAACAGTAGTCCTCAACCAAACCATGCATTACTTATCTGAATCTATTCTTCACACAAACATATGCTATCAAAACTGAATACTTACACAAAATGTCACTAAATTCAATCCTTTTACCCAAATATAAACATTGACGCTAAACATTACTTATAAATTCAACGTTAATCTCTACAATACACTACGATCATTCATTGTTCTTAACACTCTATCATCATTGCCATGCGGTACTGGCGTCCATGTATCGCATTAAATTCGTTTTCTAACCAAGCCAAAGCCATCATCACGTTAACTCTACAACTCTTCCTTAACATGTCCCTGAACTCCATTGTCCACCCATCCGTCACTCCATATTCTCCATTCATGCCTTTCTGCTCGACCACCTCTAATTCTCGTCATCAATTACATCTTCTTTGTTTCCTATGGGTTTTTCATTCTTCTTGTACTTTCCATGGTATTCTTTCATACTCCCAAAAGACATCTCACCATCAGATGTTATAATTTACCGATTGATCATTGTCTGAACTTGCTTGGTTTTTGCTGTCATTATTCTTTGCATTTTCTCAAAACAATTACGCATAGATGTTTTTCATGTGCTATTCCACCTTATCATTGTCAGGTTCAATGTACATCTAATTTTTTTGTTTCAATTATTTTTTATTGTCATCTGTTTTCTTTTAAAGGCTACTTTTGCCATGGCGATTCTTGTTCTAATCTCTTCAAGGCATCTCCCATCAGATGTTATTACTGTTCCGAGATAATTGTACCTGCTCACTTGTTGAAGAATATTCCCATTTACTTGTATATTACATTGTGGTATTTCGTCCTTCCTAGTGACGACCATAATCTGTGTCTTTTTACAATTTAATTCTAACCCTAGTTGTTCACTGTGTGTAACAATCGCATCTACTAAATTTTGTAGGTTCTGTTCATTGTCTGCAATCAAGACTGTATCATCTGCATATCTAATGTTATTGATGCATCGTCCCCCAATGTTGATTCCTTCCATATCTTCAATATTTCTGAAAATACTTTCACTGTACAGGGAAAACAGATCTGGAGACATTACACATCCCTGTCTCACACCCCTTTTAATAGGCTGATATTGGCTTACTTCATTATCAACTCTTATGGCAGCTTGTTGTTTCCAATATATGTTTTTTACAAGTCTAAGATCTTTTCCATCAATTTGTAGATCTTCAAGCATCCTTATCATGTTGACATGTCTCACTTTATCAAAAGCCTTTGTGTAGTCAATAAAGCAAAGGTGTAGATCTTTGTTTACTTCTATAGAACGTTCGATTATGTTTCTCAGTATATACACAGCATTTACTGTACCCTTGCCTTCCACAAACCCACATTGTTCTTCTCCTATTTCAGGTTGTATTTTCCTCCTAACTCTTTGCATGATAATTCTTAGCAAAATCTTCGTGATGTGACTCATTATACTAATTGTTCGATGTTGATCACATTCCAAGGCTCCTGATTTCTTTGGGATTGCAATAAATACAGAATTACATAACTCCTGAGGTATATTTTCAGTATCATATATTGTATTAAGCAGACTGGTAACTTTATCTATTCCATATTCTTCTAAAGCATTAATCATTTCTGTTGTGACGCTGTCTGAACAGGGGGTCTTGCCAGATTTCATATGGTTAAGCGCATTATGAACCTCCATCTTTAAAATTGCTGGTCTTTCATTATTATTTTGGACATCGTACTGTTCGTCTCTGTTATCGTCATAAAGGTTTTTCACGTAATCTGACCATTCATGTAAGATCTGATCTTTTTCTATTATGACTCTTCCATCTTTTGTCTTTAGGCAGCCTGCTGATGTACGTGTTCTTTGATTAGTAAGCTCCTGAATTCTTTTGTGCATTAGTTTCGCATTGTTACTGTTGTGTTGTTTTTCAATTTCTCTGCGATTTCACACAACATGATTTTCTTGGCATCTGTAAAGAAGGTAGTTTGCCATTGCTTTCCTTCCTAGCAGTGACCATACTGGTCAGTGACCGTAGCCATTGTCTCCTCAAAATAGAGATCCTCAGCCTACCGTCGTGAAGGTGGAGACCATAACCTACAACTATCTGTTGGCTGCTCTCCATCTTCATCCACCACCTGCACGCATGGCTTCACGTAACCCTGATCGGGGGGCTAAACGGGTACTCCACCTTGCCCAAGGGTGTCCCGTAGGCTAGCGGAGGGAAGGAGGCGCCTTACTTCTCCTTTGATAGGGGATACCCCTACCCCGCTACCCCGACACCAGGATGCCAGAAACACAACCATACATCATGTAATTAAAACATTCGATACTCTAACACAACCATGCATCATATTATCAAACGTTAGATCCTCTAACACAACCACACATCACTTAAACATTCTATCCTCTAACACAACTATACATCACTTAAACATTCGATCCTCTAACACAACGATACTTCACGTTATCAAACATTCGATCCTCTAACACAACCATGCATCATGTTATCAAACATTCGATCCTCTAACACAGTGGTTCTCAACCTTTTTTGGCCCGTTCTCCCCTTCACCATATTTTCAGAACGTCATCCCCCCCCCCCCCCCTTCCAACTTTCCAAAATTGCCAGCCTCAAAAGGTGCATTAAAAATAACATACCTATAATAGTGAAAATACTTAATTTCTTCCATAGTTGTACATAACCTTCACATGTAAAGATACATTTTATAGTGTAGTTTTCTACAGTTAATAGCAAATGAATATGCTGATGGATATTAAAACTTAAATAGACGCATTTTTACATTCGCAATATTTTATTAAAACACCACATTAATCATACTACAATAAACAAACAGTTAAAACGTCAAAGAATTGTAGCTTAATATGCGACACCAGGATGCCAGAAAATTGTGCTTCATCAAACAAAACGCTCATTACAAAACCTGGATATTGTAGATTCGTAATTTAAATGACAATTGTAATCAATGGGAACACTGTGATTGTTTTTCCCGCAGCAATTCTGAAATACGCGGAGGAGTGCTTGAAAGGGCACAACGGAGATCGTTTTCAACATCTAATCTGTTGCGTCGTTTCGTTTTAATTTCTAGCAGAGCTGAAAAGCCTGACTCACAAAGATATGTTGACGCAAATGGAAGCAATGCACGGATTGCTTTTTCTGCCACTTTTGGGTATGAACCGCACATTAAAGGCCAAAATTTCGTGATTGTTTTTTCACTGAACACATCCCTTGCCCCCGAATCATTTTTCAGTTCTAGAAATTCATCTTGACAATCATCAGAAACTTTTTCAACTGGGTTTCGCACCAAATCCAGCTCATCATCACCAAGTTCAGGAAAATATCGCTCAAATTCATTTTCTAGCGCTGTCAAATGCTGCACAATTTCATTTTTTGCAAATTGTGGAAGTTCTTGGTCTTTACCATCAACAACGAGAACGGATGACAGCTTCTCAAACATTGCAACATTTGTCATATTGACCTTTCTTTTCCAGTGTTCCAGCTTGCTCATCAAAGCTCTCAAGGCATCCACAAATTGTATGATATTTGTATTCCTTCCTTGCATCTGAAGATTGAGTTTATTCAACTGCTCAAAAATATCAACTAAATAGGCAAGGCGCATGATCCATTCCTCATCATCCAGCCAGGCGAAAAAGTCCATCTTACCCTGAACTTCACAAAATAATTTGAGCTCGTCTCTCAGCTCATATACTCGCGCAGTTACGTTCCTCTTGACAGCCAATCGAACATTTGTGTGGAAAAGAAGCAAATGGTGGCCTGCATCCATGTCAACGCATAACTGCTTAAAAAGCCGTGAGTTGAGAGCTCCTCCTTTGATAAAATTCACTATCTGAACGGTTTGATCCAAAACCTTTCCCAAAGGAGCTGGAAGTGTTTTGGAGGCCAGTGCTTGACGATGGATCATGCAATGAATGCCTTTCACTTGTGGGGCACGTTTCTTCACACTAACTTGAAATCCTGATTTGGTCCCCAACATAGCTGGTGCTCCATCTGTACAGTACCCACACATATTACCCCATAACAGATTTTCTGATTCCAGGAAAGATGAAACCTTTTCCAAAATATCAGAGGCCATGGTAGTTGTTTCAAGAGGAGAACAAAAAAGAAGTTCTTCTTTAAATGATCCTGAATGCACATACCTTGCAAACACTATCAATTGAGAACACGATGCCACATCAGTGGATTCATCAATTTGAATTGAATAGAGCCCAAATGCTGCAGACTTGATCTCTTGCACAACTTGATCCTTGATGTCATTGGCCATATCGCTGATCCTCCTTTGAACAGTGTCGTTTGATAGTGAAACCGCTGCAAGTTTTTTCACTGATTCATTTCCCAACACAATTTCCACCATCTTGAGACAACAAGGTTTGATCAAAGATTCCCCGATTGTATGTGGTTTTTTCTGCTTCGCTATCTCCAGTGCTACGACATAGAAAGCTTCAGTAACCTTTTGGTTTGTTTCTTGGAAAGCCCCTGTTAAATCCAGTCTCATCCTTTTGACAGCATTCCCAAGACGTTCAAAATAGGTTTTGTCCTTGTCCTTGTATTGAGGATGAACATTCAACAAATGATTCCTCAACTGTGTCGGCTTCATATAATCATTTGACAAACTTTTACTACAAATAACACACTGAGGTCGTTCTTCTCCGTTGATGACGATATTTGTGAATCCATAATTCAAATAAGACAGGTCATACTTTCGTTTCTTGACACTCATCATGGGCTTCAGATTCTATATATATAAAACGATAAAGTCAAGTTCAACACTCATAAACACCCACAGAAATGTATACACACCCGCACACACACACACACACACACATACACACACACACACACACACACACACACACACACACACAATTATATTGCATATCCTATTTACAGTATGAACTGATTAAAATGTTGGAAGATATCAACATTGATAGAAAAGATTTAAGAATAATAAAGAATATTTACTGGAACCAAGTAGCAGCAGTTAAAATGGGAAATAAAGAGGGTAGTTACAAACAGATAAAGCTAGGAGTACGACAGGGGTGTGTCTTGTCATCAGATCTTTTCTCCCTATATAGCGAAGTAATAATGAGAGAGATCAAAGAGATGACAGGAATACTAGTTGGAGGTTATAATATAAATAATATACGCTATGTAGATGACACAGTATTGGTGGCGGATAACTCAACAGACCTACAACAATTATTAGACGTTGTAGTAACAGAGAGTGCAAGGAAAGGACTCTCCTTGAATATCAAGAAAACAGTAACAATGGCAATATCAAAGAAAATGGTGACACCAAAATGTGACATAGAAATAGAAGGGAAAATCCTTAACCAAGTGGATAATTTTAGATACCTAGGGGCATTTATAACATCAGATGGAAGATGTACAACAGAGATTAGGAGCAGAATAGGGCAGGCAAAAGCCGCATTTCAGAAAATGAAGAGTATCTTATGCAATAAGTCACTATCACTGAATGTAAGAAAGAGAGTGCTGAAATGCTATGTAGAACCAGTTTTGCTGTATGGCAGCGAATCTTGGGATGTAAATGAACAAATTAAGAAGAAACTAGAAGCAACAGAGATGTGGTTCCTGAGACGAATGTTGCAGATTCCTTGGACTGCCAGAGTAACTAACGACGACTGCCTGAAACAGGCTAATGAAACTAGAACATTATATACAACAATAAGACAGAGACAAACAGCTTTCTTCGGTCACGTGATGAGAAGAGAGGCATTGGAGAACAGCGTGACAACTGGAAAGATCGAGGGGAAGAGAGGCAGAGGCAGACCAAGAGAAATGATGCTGGATGGATTGAGACGGTGGCATGGAGGAATATCAGCAGCAGAGTTGATCCAGAAAACCAAAGACCGAGATCTATGGAGAGCCATGAACGCCTACGCCAGCCGGCACGGCACTTGATGATGATGAATTACAGTACATCGCTGTCAACACCAGCATGTTACTGCTGTTGTTGATGTCTGGGCAAGTTTTACGTTCAGTAGTTTGTCATTGATTTCTGAACGACCGGCTCTAATACCAACATTCCAAAACCCCAGCACGATGTGGTCTGCTGTTAAATCGGTCACCGCTGGCAAGCCTTTAGGCCACGGAGCCGGTGGTATATTATATATATATATATATATATATATATATATATATATATATATATATATATATATATATATATATATATATATATATATATATATATATCCACGAGTTAACTTACGTCTTAAAAAGACAGTCTCCTTACCTCCGCAAAAATAATAATTTGAAAAGCTGAGACGTGTAGATTCGTAAACAATGCAGGGATCTCGGTAATCGGTTTCTGTTTTAATGCAATCTTGAAATAATCGGGAAATTTAACATGATGAGTACTCTAAACCTCATTAAAACGGAGAAGCAATAACAAAAAAACGTAAGTTACCGCAAATAAAATCTCTGGTAAAATACGGCAACCTAAATCATAGAGGCTAGGTAGAAGGAAAAGAACCGTATATTTTGGAGGGGAAACAATATCAAGTAATCGGTTCTTGTATTAACGCGATCTTGAAATAATCGGGGAATTTAACGTCACGAGTACGCTTAATATCTCGATCATGTTTTGTGTGGTCCTGAAGCCAATTTTACAATGTCTTCATTCCCCCCCCCCCCCCCCCCTGGAAACCCTAAAATTCCCCCCTGGGGGGGGGGGGGAATTCCCCACCGGTTGAGAACCACTGCTCTAACACAACCATACATCACTTAAACATTCGATCCTCTAATAAACCATGCGTCATGTTATCAAACGTGAGATCTTCTTACACAGTGGTTCTCAAACTTTTCTGGCCCATGCACCTATTTACCATATGTTCAGAACGTCACCCCCCCCCCCTCCTTTTCGAATTTCCTCTCTATAAGTCCCCCCCCCCCCCCACCCTTACACAGTATACATAACATAAATACCATACATAAAAATGGAAGCTAAATTTAATAACACATACTAGAACAAGTCTAGGCATCTACATAAAATGTGATTTGTGGCCCTACTTACGTTATAAAACGAATTTTATTAGGTCGAGAAGTACAGAACCGTAAAATTTAGAGGGACAAACAGTATCAAGTAACTTGTTCTTGTATTAATGCGATCTTGAAATAATCTTAATTCCCCCCCCCCCCCCCCCCCCCCCCAGAAACCCTAAAATTCCCCCCTAGGGGGGAATTCCCCACCGGTTGAGAACCTACTGCTCTAACACAACCATGCATCGCTTACACATTCGATCCTCTCACACAGGGGTCACCAAACTACGGCCCGCCGACGGACTCGAACTTGCTTGATAAAACATATAGAACACGAGAAGTTGTGATACAATTTAAACGTAAATATTCTGTTTAGAATAATAGGAGATCTTCACACGTGCGGGGACCTCCTGACTGCTATGTGTCTTAAATTTACTATTTTCAGATTATTAATTATTGTATCTAGATGTTCTTGTTTATTGTAATGTTTGCTTATTTCGCGCCATCCCAAGTCCTTCCTCGGCTCGTGGTAGCGCCGCCTACGCTCTGACGTTACCACGGTTTTCATGGCCACACACACACACACACACACACACACACACACACACACACACACACACACACACACACACACACACACACACACACATCTTTCCCTTCCCCAGATGCGCCCGGCTGTCAACACAGGTCCTATGCTCCAGAAATAATTACTTCTTTTTGCCAGTCATCCATTTTATAGATATGTAACAAGGATTTATTTGTTTGACAGTGATAGTTAAGTGAACTACAGATCCTTACGCAAATGTTTACGTTGCTCAAGAAACTCTGTGCGATGATCCAAGTGTTTGTCCTACTTTGTGTAATAAACCAGATGGGCAGAGATGTTGCATGTAGGCGATTTCGGTCTGTTTCGGCGGAACCCCTGGATGCCACTCACGGAACACAGGTTGAAAAACTCTGCTCCAGGCTGTTTATTTAGGCCGGCTCTATTTATATATTTTGTAAACCTTATTATGAGATACCAGTGACCCCTACTCCTCTGCTATTCTTGTGTTTCAATAGGATTTTAATTATATTTCTAATTCAATGTCTTTTTCATTTTCAGATTCCGTGTACTTCACCCTTCATTGTGGCTACTAAGAAAAAAAAAGTGGACGCCGAGTGTCCCATTTTCTTTGAAGAATGGGGAGTAACGTACTTCTTTGTGGAAACAAATGACCAGAAAACCAATTGCATACATCTATCAAAATACAAAATATTCGAAGTTTTCTGGAAAGTTACGCTCTGAAAAAAAAAAAAAAATGAGTCCATGAAATGTGGTTTAGAAACACAAAGAAATCTCTTCACGAGAAAGTGTGCTGAAAATGAATCTGTCACTCGTGCAAGTTACAAAATAATGCATGAGATGGCAGAACGAGGAAAACCGTTTACTGATGGCAACTTCCTCAAAGAGTGTATGGTGGAAGCAGCAAATGACTTGTGTCCTGAGAAAGCTGATTTGTTTGGAACTATCAGCCTTTCAGCAAGTTCAGTTGTGCGAAGAACAGAAGAACTTGGAGAGAAAATAGTGCTACAGATACGCGAGAAAACTAGGAACTTGTTGTGGTATTCTCTGGCGCTGGATAAGTCTACTGGTCTCTCGAGTACGTCACAACTTCTCGTGTTCATTCGTGGTGTCAATTTGGACTTTCAGATAACGGAAGAGTTGGCATCCGTTTGCAGCATGCATGGAACAACAACTGGAAAAGACATTTTCATGGAAGTGCAAAAGTTTTGCAAGACTATAACCTTCAGTGGAATCAGCTTCGAGGTGTTACAGTTAATGGAGGAAAAAACATGCCTGGAGTGAGAAAGGGACTGATGGGGCAGATTAGGACTCATTTGGAAGATTTGCAAATTCCGGGCGCTCTGTTCATACACTGCATCATACATCAGCAAGCACTCTGTCTGAAAGACTTAGATATTTCTTGTGTACTGAAACCAGTCGTTTCTGCTGTGAACTTCATTCGGGGACATGCACTCAGTCACCGTCAGTTCCAGGCTTTTCTTGAAGAAATTGATTCTGAATTCTGTGACTTGCCTTATCACATATCAGTGAGGTGGCTCAGCTGCGGTAAAGTCCTGTTTCGTTTTTACAAGCCCCGAAACGAAATAGATGTTTTCCTCACTGAAAAAAGATAGAGCTGATCTACAGCTGTCAGATCCTACCTGGCTGTCAAAGTTGTCATTTTTGGTCGACATCACATCCCACATGAATGAAATTAATTTGAAACTTCAGGGAAAGGATAACTTCATCTGTGATCTCTACAGAATCATCACAGGATTTCGGAGAAAGCTGCCATTGTTTGAAGCACACCTGGAAGAAAAAAACTGTTCTCATTTTCACTGTTTCAAAGAGTTTTGCGCTACAATCGCTGAAGATGTCAACCTTGATTTCACGAAAAAAAAATATTCGTGACTTGAAGAAGCATTTTTTGGAGATACTTTTAGATCTTGACAGAATTGAGAGTGGCATTCTTCTTTTCCAGAATCAGTTTGATTGTAACCTTGATGATGTGCCAGTTGAACTATAGTTGGAGCTTGTTGATTTGCAAGCAAATGACTTGTTGAAAGATAAGCACAAAGAAGGAAAACTTGTTGAATTTTACCGCTGCTTACCTGATGTTGAGTTTCCGAAACTGAAGAAATTTGCCGCTGGTATGGCATCAGTGTTCGGAACAACTTATGTCTGTGAGCAAACATTTTTTTTTTTTAAATGGAGTATGTGAAGTCAACACATCGAACGAGGTTGACTGATGAACATTTGAAAGCAATTCTCTTGATTGAGTGAAGCAATTCCAAACTAAACATTGATGATATCTTGAAAGCCAAATATCAGTTTCACAACCTTTCTCACTAACCTTTTTCGCTGCTTAGTTTGTGAGATTCGGATATGTGCACACTAGGTCTGATATAACTATCTTTTTGCTAACGTTGCCTTCTTTGATAACTTTTTTTAGTAAATAAGTATTTTGGTTGTCTTTGTTTTTTGTGCATTGCACGCCACTTACCCATGATTAACTTAGTTTTTCGTCTTTTTTCCCAGAGCATTCGTTCTGGCTTGCAAGTATTGTTAAAGTTAGTTGCATATCCTTTACAGGACGTTTGCAGTCAATACCAGCATTTTTTGTTGTTGTTGATGTCTTGGCAAGTTTACGTTCAGTAGTTTGCCATTGCTTTCTGAACGATCGGCACCCATAACATAGCGTTAAAAAAACAGCGCAACGATCTCCTACCAAATCGCGCGCAGCTGTGTTTCGAACACGGGTATACGGGATTACGAACTGCGTTCGCAAGAGCTCCGCCACGGAGACCGGCGCAAGTATTGTACAGAATGATCATCCGGCCCGCGCTCGTCATTTTGTCAGTTATCCGGCCCGCAGTGAAAAAAGTTTGGTGACCCCTGCTCTAACACAACCATACATCACGTAACCCAACATTCGATCCTGTGTGAGAATCATACCTCGTGGTGTAGACACCCTCTGGTACAAACAGCACGTGTTTATCAGGCCACTGGGGAATTTCTGATTGGAGGTAGTACCGTCTGCCTGGAAAGAAACATGGCTCGACCAAAGCAGCCGTCGACGTCTTGGCGCTGAGCAATACTGGTTTCTCCTTCTTTGTTATGGGGCATTCCTTGGGTAAGCTGATCTGTGAATTGGTCACCTTTGTGGAGTTGTCGACTTTTTCAGGAGTTCTTGGAATGGTTTGGGTGTGTTTCAACTCGGTTAATCCGGCATCCAGTAAAGGATTAAAAGTTAATTCAAATGTGTGTTTTGAGTGGTTCTCTGTGACACGTCTCCAGAAACGGTCCAGCCCCTGTTGAACAAACAGATTGAAACTACACATGATATACATCATCGTTGTCTGATAATTCGTCAGTATGATGGTTGCACATTGTTGACAGAACGTTGCAATCAACATTATCTTTTGTGATTTACTGGGCGAATTTACTTTCAGCACACGCACGCACGCACGCACGCACGCACACGCACGCACGCACGCACGCACGCACACACACACACACACACACTGTCACGGGGTGTTATACGAGTAAATGAGACCCTTATGGTGTTTTTCTTTCTCTTTGCGAAAATAGAATGACCATGTTCCCTTCCCGAGTTCTAGGACTGTCCGTCTTGTTGTGGCTTCCATCTTTGTTGCTGTATTCACGTCTTGTCAGATTCGCGCACTTGTAGTACCTGTTATTGCTAGGCTCCGCCCCCTCCTCCTTTTATTTCTCAAGGCGTTTCTTTTTAGAGGTTGTGATTCACCTGTTCCAGAACTCCAAAGCCCGAGATCTGTGGACAGACATGAACGCCTACGCCTTCTGGCAGGGTACTTGCTGATGATAATTCATCTGTAGTCGAGCCGTTGGTAACTCTATCTCTCTACTGTGGATTGCTCTGCCGTTTATCTTTCTGGTGTATCATCTCATCTCATCTCATCATGTTCCTCTTGTATCTTGCGGTGTCGAGGTGAAGTATAAACAGCGGGAGAGTGCCCGATTATGGGCTTTATTTATCGATATTCACATGGACTCTACTATTCCCTCCGTCCAACGTTTACGTGGTCGGCCTCTTCCTCTGTTTCCATCTAGTCTGTACATCATTGCTTGTTGTGGTATGCTGTTGACTGGTAACCTACTTGCATGGCCAAACCATTTGACTTGCTGCTTTCTAATAAAATATAGTGCTGCTATAACCTCCACTTTAGTCCTGATTTCTTCATTTCTGATCTTATCTCTTCTTGATACATTGAATATTCTTCTCAAGAACCTCATTTCTGTTGTGATTTTTCTTTTCTCTTTTTCTGTCATTGTCCAGGTTTGGCATTGGTAGCATAGAGTTGATAGGAAGATTGTGTTGTAAAGAGCTTTCTTAGTAGTTATTGATACATGTTTGTTCTTTAGTATTGGTGCCATTTGTCCAATGAGTTGCTTTGCCTTATTGCACCTATTTTCGATCTCGTCTTCTGATCTGCCATTTGATGATATTATACTTCCTAGGTAGGTGAAACTCTTTACTTGTTTCAAGGGATGTTCGTTTAGGTGAATTATTGTTGTTTGTTCTTCTTTAGTTATATTCATTACCTCTGTTTTGCTTGTGCTGATTTTCATGTTATGTTCCCTACACATTTCGTTTGGACTATTAATGTGGTCTTGTAATTCAGCTTCTGGTTTCTGGTGTATCACTTCTTTCAAATTTATTGTTGTGGACGTCCATCTTGATGTAGTGTAGTCAATTCTCTTGGTTACCGCTCGTTCTTGATCGCCTTAGTTTTCACTGTCTGTTTATTTCTCCTCTTCTGTTGGTTCCTTTTCTGTCTGGGTCTTGCTGGGTGTCGTCTGTTTGAACTGTTTATTTCTTGGTATTTTTCTTGAGTTTTTCCAGCTGTGCTCTTTCTTTCTGAATTTTTTTATTCAATGTCCCCTCCGTCTCCGCCTTGATTGAAGCCATCCGAGCCACAATCCGCTCTTCTGCCGATCGAGCGTCAGTTCGTCCAGGAATCGCTGAACGTCTGTTGTTTGTGAATCGTGGCTTCTCTACTCCATCTTAGTTACTTGTGACATGAGGTCCTTTAGCCGGCCCTCCAATTGTGCTTTATCTGGTTTCGTTAGACGTGGTGTTGCCTTGTACTGCCCCGTAGCCTCTTTGTATGGAAGATTTGCTTTAATGGTGTTAACGTGTTAGGTAGGACATAGATAGGACAGGAGACAGAATAGGGGTAAGGACAGATAGGACGTAGATAAGGACCTCTACAAGGGAGTAGATAGAATAGAGACAGACTGCAAGGGATAACTTAGAACAGTTATAAGACAGGACTTAGATGAGGACACGGACGTGTCATATCTAGGACATCCAGCGGGATCAACCCCGAGGATAGGGCGGGGGACGCTAGTTCACGGGACAACACCCGTAAACAGAGTTAGCAGTAGGACAACCCAAGGTTGACACGGACAGGACTACTGTACTACGTGACGAGTGGGACAGCACGAGGGTTTGCTGACCGCACGGAGTTTAGAACGACAAGGACAGCGAGTGGACTGAGGTTACTCAGACAGGACCCGACAGTCTTCCAGACAGGACGTGTGATTGTTTCCGAAAGCCAATGTGTAGTTTACGAGGGCGCATGTTACAGATCGCGAATGTGAGATTGTATTTGAGTATGTACGGGTTGTTGTGAGGAAAGGCGACATGTATATTTAGGCAGGCAATTACCGCCTGATCTTGTGTATGTAAATATAGCAAGTATGTACGGGTTGTTGTGAGGAAAGGCGACATGTATATTTAGGCAGGCAATTACCGCCTGATCTTTGTATGAAATTGCAATGTAGGGTGTGTAGGGGACATATTTTAGGCAGGAAATTACCGCTGACGTAGATAAGGACCTCTACGTTGGGACGGGGACAGACGAGGCTTTGCTGACCGCACGGAGTTTTAGAACGACAAGGGCAGCGACTGACTGAGGTTACTCAGACAGGACCCGACCGTCTTCCAGACAGAACGGTGATTGTTTCCTGAGTGCCAATGTGTAGTTTACGAGGGCGCATGTATAGATCGCGAGTGTGAGATTGTATTGAGTATGTACGGGTTGTTGTGAGGAAAGGCGACATGTATATTTAGGCAGGCAATTACCGCCTGATCTTGTGTATGTAAATATAGCAGGTTCGCCTGAAATAAAGTAGATAATGTCCATTCACACATGGGGTTTCGTTGAGGTGTGAATGAAGTGGCGAGAGTGCCTGGATGCAATTTGAGTTGTTTACAATGGCTTCCTTGCTGTCTTGATGGCAAGGACAGTCGAGGTATCTAGCCCCGTGGTTGCCGAGGCAGTTAGTGTACTTTCTGTTTCGTTGGGCTTCCAGAAGTCGGTGTCGATCGTGGCGTGAGGGCACTGGCTGTACGAGTGCGATCCGGAATAGTATCTGAATACCCCCGCCTGACTTTTGCAGTCCGCACCAGTGTGCCAGAACTTTTGGCACTTGCGACACTGGACTACTCTTGGAATATAGTGCTCCAGGGCCTGCTCTTTCTTGTCCCATCTGATGGTCTATGTCATGGTTCTGTCCTACGATGTGATGTTTTTGCCGATGTGTTCTTTCAGCACTGGTAGCTTTAAGGATCTAGTTTCATCTCGATAGCATCTCCCTGAGTTGCTCATTGGTGAGATGGGTCTTGACTCTTTTATGACCCATCGTTTAATGGTGCGGTGTCAGGGTGACTTCCACTGTCATACCGTGGGGTAGCTTAATGTCACTCTTCTCCTCTTAGGTGATCATTCGGAATAGTGTTGTGGTTTTGTCCGTTTTGTTGATGGAAACCAGCAATTCCATCCGGTGTCTTGCGCAGCTGTGCAATGCTGTATCCCTAGCTTTTCAGGCGACGCCGTCGGTTGGGTTCTCCTCCTGTGAGGGGGTCCTTGGATGAGCTGCTTGGCTGCTTCTCATTGGTGTTGCTGTAACTGGCTTCCCCTCGGCTGCTGGCTTAAGCTGTGACCCCTGGTGTTGGGTGTTGCAGTCGGGAACTGCTTCAGCTAGGTGTAGATGTTGTTGGACTGCTGTGTGTCGCCACAGGGATCAGCAGTGCCTACTGGTCTTCCTACCCCTTGTTTTCTTCTTCCCGGCTTCATAGATTGCGTGTCGTTGTGCTGTAGTGTTAGTGCCAGCCATCCATTGCACTGTCGGTTCGTAATATGCTTCTCGGTGGATCGCCGAGCCGAATCGGGTGTGGAAGATTAGAATCAATAATTATACATGGGCATTGCTATCAGTCGGTTACCGGGGCCAGCCAAACTGACACCTAACTTACACCCTGCAGCCTAATTATTAAACACATGTCAGCAATATTTGTCAAATTGATAAGCGATCGGCACTTTGTCTACCATTGTCTGGTAAAAGGCCATTTTTTTAAAAAGAGTTCGCTCGCTTTGAATGCAAGCACTTAAACAATTTATTTCTTAAATTCAATGACAGTAACTTATTGCATAAGGTACTTTTTATTTTCTGAAATGCAGATATTGCTTGCCCTATTCTGTTCTTAATCTCTGTTGTACACCTTCTATCTGATGTTATAAATGCCCCTAGGTATTTAAAATTATCCACTTAGTGTAGGGTAAAGCAAAAGGGATAGTACCTTACGGTGAGTGGCAACCATATCCAAAAGAATAGACAAGGATCCTATTTGGTTCCCATCTGTTTACCTAGCTCATGTATGGCTCCACGAATACCGCTTGTTTACGGCGGTGGCCACACCACGGGCAACGGTCTTGGCTGACTGGCTAAATTATAGGAGTGAAGTAGA
Source organism: Cepaea nemoralis (assembly GCA_014155875.1). Taxonomy (NCBI): domain Eukaryota; kingdom Metazoa; phylum Mollusca; class Gastropoda; order Stylommatophora; family Helicidae; genus Cepaea; species Cepaea nemoralis. The sequence continues at coordinate 139,297 of JACEFZ010028036.1, forward strand.
GGTAAGATCCTACTAAACTGGGAATGACCATCCCTAGTACACAAAAGACTGGGATGGTGAACAAGCGGATGAATCTACATAGATCAACGGCTTCGAAAGCGAACCAGCATAGTGTGTGGGCACACATGAGGTGTGTTCAGGACACAATAGTGAACATGGCTGGCCATAGTTGAAGAGAATGAAACCTCATCACGTAGTATCAAAAAGACAGCAATGGGAATACAACAAAAGGAAATCAGCGACACCGGTAACTTTTGATCCCCTGGAGATGAGCCTGTTGTAAATATGCTCAAAGAAGAGACAACACCTATAGTGAATAAGGCAGGGAATAATGACCAATGCATCTTAAATTCGTTTGAAAGGATACATTTTGACAGTACCTACCTGAAAAGTAAGAAGGAGAAGTCTGAGAACTGGGACGTAGAACGTACGCACCCAATATCAAACAGAGAAATTTGACATCCCGAAGAACACGCATTTAGATATTTTAGTTGTAGCAGAAACATGATGGACAGACGTTAGTTATACAAGGAGAGACGATTATACCTATATTCATTAACTCGGGAGGAGATCGTCATGAGAGAGGCGTAGGAATTTTAGTAAAAAGAGTTTAGAGAAAAATATTAGTGGATTCTGGGTCAATAAAGATAGAATAATACTACACTAAATTAAGACAAGACCTTTCGACATAGTAATTGTACAGACTTATGCTCCAACAATTGATAATAGCCATAAACAATATGAAGAATTCTATGAAGACCTAAAACAAACACTGAAAGTTGTAAAATCATCAGAGGTCCTAATTGTCAGAAACGAACGCAAAAGTTGGAAAAAATAAATATAAGTATATGTAAGGCAACATGGTATGGTAACCAGAAACGACAGAGGAAATCGGCTGATACGGTTTTGTGAAGAAAACCATCTTATTATTTGTAACACATTTTCCCAGCATAATCCTAGGAAACTGTATACGTGGAAAAGCCCAGGAGATAGAACAAGAAACTGAACTGACTACAGTGTGATTAGAAATAAATTTAAAACAATGTTAAAAAATACCAAAGCATAACCAGGTGCTGATGTCAAATTTGACCCTTTTAAAATTACAAATAAAACTTAAAAACACATGCATAAGGACAATACCGACATGAAAATCCTGAGGGGAAAATTCATACAAAATGGGAATGTGTAAAAACTAGAATGCAGATTACAAATACCAACTTACCAGTTGAAGGAAAATAAGAAAAAGCAATTGTGGATAATCAATGAAATCTTGAACAAAATGACTCAAAGAAAAAAAGCAAAGAACACTCCTGAATATACATTGGCTGACTGGCACCTTGCCGTCTTGACAAACGATAGTTTGTAAAATGGAGTTATACCTTTCCATTACACAAAGCCTGGACTTAGTTTAGAGATCTTGTGCTGAACACGCAGCATGATCCCTCTCTCGGCCTGCCTGGTTTATTCCAGAGGAAATGTAACACCAATATGTCATGAACAAGACAAGCTGGAGAAGCTGCCGGATCAGCAAAGTAATACTTTAACTGTCGGCCTATCGGAGCTTCCATCTTAGACCAGTTGCCGACCAAGGCTTAGGGTCTGGTCTGCCCCGCTATGACATTTAGCCTTTAGGCTGCATTTCCTTCCAGTCATTACTATTACTGAGACGTGTAGTATTGATTTTTCATTTTTTCCATGCCTTTATAATGCATATATTTTATATTGTTGCCGTTTTCAGTTAGCCTTGAATGATGGGTGAATGATATAATGTATAGAAGAGAGTGATAGAAGGACAGAATGTAAGACGGGCCTGCGTGCCCAATTCTTAACCCTTAGAAAATAAAGTTTTGTTGTTGTAGTTGTTGTTGTTGTTGTTGCACTAGGGTAAGGCTTGTACCCTCCCAATTGCACCCCTGCGCCCAAAGCCGTTGGCACAATTTGAGGTGTCGGGTTTGGTGAGCGCCACCTAACATTCAGTGCTAACAGAAAGTAGGTAGTACCATTTACTGTCATACGGTAGCTCAGTCATATCTCCTCCTCCTCCTCCTCCTCCTCCCCCTCTTGCTTCTCCTCCTCTTAATCCTAGCATTAAGCGAAATTTTCTAACTGCAACCAATAAATTATTAGACAGACAGGCAGACAGGCAGACAAACAAGGAGGGAGGGAGGTAGGGAGGGATAGACGGAGGGATAGACGGAGGGAAAGACGGGCGGACGGGTAGGCAGGCAGGCAAACAGACAGACAGACAGACAGACAGACAGACAGACAGACAGATAGATAGATAGATAGATAGATAGATAGATAGATAGATAGATAGATAGATAGATAGATAGATAGATAGATAGATAGATAGATAGATAGATAGATAGATAGATAGATAGATAGATAGATAGATAGATAGATAGATAGATAGACAGCCGGGTCGGGTCATTAGACAGACAGACAGAAAGACAGAAAGACAGACAGACAGACAGATATAGATAGATAGATAGAGAGAGAGAGAGAGAGAGAGAGAGAGAGAGAGAGAGAGAGAGAGAGAGAGAGAGAGAGAGAGGGGTAGGTAGGTAGGCAGGCAGGCAGGCAGGCAGATAGATAGATAGATCCCCACGAGGGACTGGGCGAAGCCGGGCCGGGTCAGCTTGTGTGTGTGTGTGTGTGTATATATATATATATATATATATATATATATATATATATATATATATATATATATATATATATATATATAGTACTGAGTACATCTCTAAAAATTTGAAAACGTCCATTTTCATCACACTACCCAAGAAGCCAAGTGCTGTTGATTGTGATGATTACAGAGATATTACCATAATGAGCCTTATAACTAAGAGTAACTCCTCAAGGTCATACTTAAAAATAAAATAGATGAGGGAGTAGCTACAGAACAATTTAGGTTCCGCAAAAACAGCGGCACCAGAGAAGCAATAATCTGTTTGAAGATGCTGGTTGAAAAGTATAGAGAAGTTCAGAAAATTATATATCTATGTGTTATAGACTACAAGAAAGCTTTTTATAGAGTACAACAGGAAGGATTAATTACATGCCTTCAATATATACAAGTAGCCGGAAATGGCACCAGCCTTATTAATAACATTTACTGTGAACAAGTGACGTCATTAGATACTCAAATAATTATTCATTGCCCATAGAGAATAAAAAAGGAGTACGGCAGTGATATGTGTTGTCCCCAAGACTCTTCAACTTATACACAGAACGAATTTTTAAGCCGAAATGCCTGGACATCAATGGTAGCATCATAAACAATCTTACGTATGCTGACGATACAGCGTTAACAAAAAAGGGAATAAGAGTTACAGAACCTAGTGGAACAAGTAAAAAGAAATAGTGCAGAATGTGGCTTAGATATTAACATCCCCCCCCCCCCCCCCCCCCCCCCCCCCCAAAAAAAAAAACGGAAACTATGGTATTTAGCGGTGGGAAGGAGAGGTCATCAATGAGCATACAGTAAACAGGAAGATATTAGAACAAATAACACATTTCTCCTTTCTTGAACATGTAATAGCAGATGATAGCAGAAGTGAAACAGAAAAAGAGAATAGGAATGACCAAAAATGCTTTCAACATTATGAAATCAGTATTAACATCTGGAGAGATTAACAACGGATTAAAAATGATTATTGTCAAATGCTATGCATATTCAACACTACTATATGGCACAGAAGCCAGGGCAATGAACAAGCAATTATAATTGAGGCCCTGTATATGTGGATATGCAGATGAATATGTTTTATTTCCTGGAAACAAAAATAATCCAATACTGAGGTTCTAGAACAACTGGGAATTAAAAGAGAGCTGATGAACGAAAAAAAGGGGCAAGTTAAATATTTCGGCCACATTAAAGGACACTATACTCTTATAAAAACCATACTGACGGGTAAGGTTGAAGCTAAGCAAGCAAGAGACAGACAATGATACAAGTGGGTAGATAACATCAAGAAATGGACGAACAGCAATCTGACAGAATGTACAGTCAGGGCGAAAAACAGACGGTGTTGGAGATCCATTGCAGCCAACCTTCATTGTGGAGACGGCACCTTATTGACTGATTGACTTGGTTATGAATTTTCCCTTTTATTTCTATTTCACATTTTGGTGCCATCTTTTTCTGTGATGTCACCATTATTACTGTTTTCGTGAGAAGTCCATTACCTCAATGTCCAGCAATTGTTGTAGAGCTTTTGCATTATCCGCCACCAATACTATGCCATCTGCATAGCGTCTATTTTGTATATTATAACCTCCGTTAGTATTTCCGGCTTCTTTTTTGATATCTCTCATTATTAATTCACTGCAGAGTTAGTAGGGATCCGTGACAAAACACTCCCCTGTCGAACTCCTAGCTTTATTTGTTCATAATTGCCCTCTTTATTTCCCATTTTAATTGCTGCTACTTGGTTCCAGTAAATATTATTTATTATTCTGAGATCTTTCCCATCACTGTTGATATCTTCTAACATTTTAATCAGTTCATCATGTTTTACGTGATCAAATGCCTAGATATAATCTGCGAAGCACAAATATATGTCTTTCTGTGTCTCTATTGATCTTTCTATTAGTGTTAGTAATGCATTTATTGCATTGTTTGTAGCCTTTTCTTTAACAAACCCATTCTGTTCTTCACCAATTTTCATTATTATTTTCTTCCTTGTTCTTCTCATTATAATTCTGAATAGAAGCTTAGTGACATGGTTTATGAGGTTAATTGTACGAACATCTTCTCATTCAATTACTTCTGTTCTTTTTGGTATAGCTATAATTACAGATTTCCGCAAATCACTATGTAAATATCCACTGTTGTAAATATCATTCAACATTTTGGTTAATATATCTACTTCAAATTCTCACAGTACTTCTAACTCTTTTATTGTGATTCCATCTGGCCTAGCTATTTTCCCTTTCTTCACATGTTTGACAGCGTCTGCAACTTCTCTTTTTAGAATAAGTGGACATTTTAAGTTACTTTCTTCTGTTAATTCTTTGTTGTTTTTTTCCCCATCATATATTTTTTATATATACTCATTTCACCTCTTCATTATAGCACCTGCCTCCAATAATATCTTTCCTGTTTTTGATTTCAAATACCATGCATTTATTCTTATTTTTCTTCTCATGAGCACACGATTTGTCTGTGCATTTATTTGTATTGTTATTAGAATTTAAATCAATTTTCTTGCACTGCTCGTTTAACCAACTGTCCTCTATCTTCACAGATTTATCTCTTATTTCCTTATTTATCTTATCATACTCGTGTTTGTCATTTGTACTCTGTTTTCTTTTGCCCATCAACTTTAAGATTTCTCCGGTCATCAATATTTTTCTTAGCTTTTTGGTTTCTCTCCGGTAATATATTTTTGCTTGTTTGATGAATGGAGTCCCTTAACATTTCCCATTATGCATTTATACTCTGTATTTTAGCTATTGCACTGTACCTATTTTTCACAGCATTGTATTGTTCTTGAATTTCTTTATCTGCTTTCAGAGCATATTTATTAAGTCTCATGTTCTTAACCTTATTTTCCCTCTCTTTAATCTTACTTTTATTTGTCCACATAGTGGTACAATGCCTGGTGCTATTACAGTCAGCACCAGGGATTATCTTAACATTAATTAACGCATTTCTAAATCTTTTATAAATAAGTATGTAGTCAATGTGGTTAAGTATTTTCTTAACAGGGCTTTGCCATGTGTAAAGTCGTCTTTAAGGTGTTTAGACCAGGTATTTCAAATTATCATATCATTGATATTTGCCCATTCTATTAGTTTCTTTCCTCTTTCATTTTATGTAACTAAACCATAATTTCCCACTACGTCCACCATTTTTCTCTTTTCTACTTTTTCATTAAAATCTCCCAGTTTTATTTTTATTTCTTGTGATTTATTTGAGACATCGTCATTTATACTTCATCGTGAAAGTGTTGTATTTCTTCATCACTGTTGCTTGTTATTGGTGCGTATAGGCCGATACACATGGCGCCAAAGTAACGTACTCACTGTGCTGGCAGCCATATTGGATGAAGCAAGGAGGCGGGGCAACAAAGAAGCTACTGCCGTGCTGATGCGGATGTACTTAATCAAACCGGGGCAGAAACGTACAGACAAGGAAGACTTTGTTGCAGACTTACTGTTCATCCGCGATGGCGCGGTTGACTGAGAGCCGGCTGGTGGCTTAACAGGCATTGGCGTTACCCGCCAGTGATCTAACAGTTTTAGTTGCGACCTGACATTGTACTCTACTCCTCGTCGGCTCAGTAGTTAACGCTAATCGAGCTGACAGTCCAGTACTAATCGTAAATCGAGGAGCAGTACACATACAAGATAGAAAAGTACAGTTACAAGCACACAAGTCTGAGACAGACAGGGTATACTGTCAGGGGAATAATCGGAACTTTTAGTTTGACAAATTATCGCAGTAATATGGTTCACGTTTTTGTCTGCAGGTGGAAGTATGTCTAAAGTCTTACATCAAAATTAGTGAACACTCTTTAATATAAGATCTAGAACTTTAAGTGTGGCGTGTCTACTCTATAGCCATCTCACCAACGAATGCAGTGCTTTGTGCTCGATACCTTTGACAACAGCCAGTGGGGAGAAAATGAAGCGGATGCGAAGAGGTATCCGTGAGGGGGAAGGAAAAAAAGTAGAGGGCTGGAGCCAGAAGGGGTAGAAGGAAAACGGATCGATTGGGACTCAAAAATGTACGGGTTGGGTATTGGAATTGCCGTAGTGCAAAGCAATGAGGACCAATACTGGAGAAACTGGTCTACGATTCCGATGTCCTGATGTTACAAGAACCGAAGACAAACTCTCTTAAGTGCCCTGGCTATACATGTTACATTAACCCAACCGGGCAGGGAAGACATGAGCAGGCTCTGGTGGTCAAGGATGGCTTAGGATATAAGTGGGTGAGGTCAAGAAAGTACAGAAGTGCAAGGAATGCAGATTGCTATCGGAAGATACAACTGGAACCTAATAAGTATATCTATGTAAGTTGGGAATCTTGCGTAAGCAGAGAGAGAGAGAGAGAGAGAGAGAGAGAGAGAGAGAGAGAGAGAGAGAGAGAGAGAGAGAGAGAGAGAGAGAGAGAGAGAGAGAGAGAGAGAGAGTTGAGACTGGTTGAAAGGTTCAGTGGACACCCCTGGTACCAGGTATCTAATATGTGGTGACTTCAATGCTCGCGCCAAAGAGTGGGACAGGTCTGGAGAGAGTAGACAGAGTACTGCTCTTGCTGAGGTCTTGCTTGAGACAGATATGGTCTGTATAAATGACAGGACACCAACAAGGCTGGCAATGAGACCGGGAGACCCTGACACGGCCATCGACTTGGCACTTATATCCCAAGAGGCGGCGTCAGACATCAAATGGAGTGTCCTTGGGGACCATGGAAGCGGCCACCTCCCCTGTTCTGTAGTGATACCTAAGTCCAGCATAGTCAGGGCTATACGAGCCCGCAGATCATTCAGTTATGATTGCGACCACTCGTCGCTCTTGGGGCGCCTTAGATCACAGGAACGGTCTAAACCAACAAGGAGAATCTTCAGATGTGGAGAAATCGTGGAGGGAAAAGAAGGCGCCCATATGGAATTAGCAGAGAGTGCGGAGAGTAAAAAATTCAGTTGACAAAGAATTGCAGGAGGCTGAAAGGTATAAAAAAGTAAAGGTGCAGGATTTTAAACTCCAGGCAGCAGAGGCAAAACAGATGAAGTGGGGGAAGTTTATAAATAAAGTCGGTGGTTTCGCATGGAATGGCTCACCTCGCTTCAGAGGTCGCAGATTGTGAGAATTGTATGGATATTTTGCCATGGCCATGCTGGAGTGCGGGGGAATGAACATGTTGATAGCCTGGTAGGGAAAGCCCCTCTGGGTAGTAGATTACTTATGGACAAGTGGAAGGTGGTCGTGCGCCTGTGGGACCAGGTGGGGAAGGTGGAGGAACAGATTGAGAACCCGTATGTGGAAAGGATGAGATTGCGTGGGTTCTGGTAGAATCAAAACACTGAGAGGGAAGACAAGGAGAACTTTCAATCAAATGGCGGTGGGAACGATTAGTAGTGTGGCTCTTCGCTGGCTGTTGAACAAGGGGACGAAGAGCGTATAGAAATATCCTGAGTGCAGTGATGTCAGCTCTTAGCTAGCTAAACTCAACTCATCTCACTATGCAGTGCCCCTGAGAATGGGACTCTGTAAATGCAGTCGAAACAACACGTTGCAGCAGTCACCGAAATCAAGGAAATATCGGCCGACGTCCAACCCCCAGCATAGTTGATAATGGTGGTGTATGACCTCTTGTGTGCACTGCGCTCCGCAGCAGAGACAGGGTTAGGGTCGGGGAGCCTAAACCCACAACCAGGTATCCCAGAGGAAAATCTGGCTTCATAGGCACAAGCAGGAATGCGGTTACATGAGCCATGAACGGGGTACGAAGAGGACAACATAGTGGCAATTACGTGTATTGTGCATAACGAACTACCGACGTGGAGGCGACGACAGAAGCGAACGCCGGTGAAGAAGTTGGCTTCTCACTGCCGAAGGTGCTAGAATATGTGTGAAGGAACAAATGGGAAAACAACTCGAATGTCTCGAAACAGGGGTCGAACTAACGGCAGGAGAAAGCCACACGGAGTCACAACACAGGGGAGGAACCATCTCATAGAGTGCCAGGTAGGTAAAGGTCGAAATATTCCGGGAATGAGTATCTCTTCTGACGATCAGAAGGCTCATGTAGTGCTGTAGAGGTGTTTCTTTTGTTTTGTTTAAGTCAATCAATGAACCCAAGTTACATAAATGGATACACATATTACAAAACGACAAAAAATAGAGACAACATGAAATCAAGTACGATTTGTCAACGGTACTCTGAATGTTTAGAACTCTTACCTCGTATTCAATAGTGCTTGGTCGCAGTCTTACAACTTTGAAATCGTGTATTGTATTCGTGAGATTTAGAAGATTAAATTTTGCATTAACAGCTTTGATATTCTTGCACGCCTGCCAAAAAAAAAAAAAAAAAGAGTTAATTAAGATCATGTCATATTCTATGATTAGGGTGTGGAGGACCAGTGGCGGATCTAGGTTCGAACGTTAGGAGAAGAGAGCATATAAAAAGGCACCATGACACAGAGTATCATTACCCCATATGGACAACAATCACCTTCGGATTAATAGGAGGGTGAGTGTAAAACCGTGGGCAGTTGCTTTGGTGGCTGACTAGTCACAGGACTATCATTTGAACCGATAATGGACCCTATTATAACTTCTTCTTGAGGTTGAACGGGGTAGGGGTAATGGTGCAATCGAATTGAAAAACAGAGTATCTGTCGCCCCTCCTCAACCTCTTCCCCTAGCTATGACATTGGTTAGAACCCTTGAAGCACAAGCGTACAATAGACTGATGGTGGATGTGGTGGAATTTCCAGCGACAACCACAAACGCCTCTATCGCGTGATTGTTTACAGTGTACACATGACAGAACTGGTAATATTACACCAATTCATGAAATACAGTCAGGAAAATTCAATAACCCCCAGTTGCCAATTGATAGGGGGAGATTGAAATGGTAGTTTGTAGTTTCTAAAGATGTCATTGGGCGTCAGAATCATCTAGCTTTCTGAATCGCTCGGGTCAACTGCAATTGACAGAAAACGCAGATGAGTACTGCTCGACCAAGGGGATCTCTCGTGCAAGTTAAACACATTAAAACTCCCTCTGCCGCTGGAAATCGTACAGAGTAGGCCATTACGGCTGCTGCCCAGACACAGTTGTTAGGAGTCACTGACCTTTGAGGTGCACAACTGTGTGTGACGAGCTCCCCTCAAAACACGAACGAAAAAAAAGAAGAAGAGAATATATGGAAGAATAATATAAACAATAAGAACATTGCATGCATATTTCAAACGTTAATATTACATGTAAATAATTTACAAGAAACCATAAACAAGTTGTGCGTGTGGCGATCTTAGACAATAATTACAAGCGCCCACGGCTGTGTGGTGCAGCAGCTACGGACAGATATCATTACACTCCTTATACTAGATGGGGCGCGCATTCTTGCCTGTCTGACATATGGCCGTGTTTGAATCTCCATTGCGGCGAATTTGTTAAAACTGTCCTGAGCTCCCAGGTCGAGGCTGCCTACAATAGGCAGAGAATTCTTGGTTACAGGCGGGTGGCGTCGTACTGACCATATCACCCATCGAGTGCCGATTGGTCTATGAAAATATGGGACTACCACCAAGTGCCCCCTACGCCTCAAGCCATGTAAGAGGGTCCTGTACTTGTTTTCTTGTATTTACCATCTGCACATTACGTCTCATATCGTACTTTACCCAATATGTCTCACATTACGTCTCAAAGCGTACACTTTAATCAATATGTCTCACAGTACTTCTCATGGCGTACTTTACCCAATATGTCTCACAATACGTTTCGTAGCGTACTTTACCCAATATGTCTCACAATACGTCTCATGGCATACTTTTACCCAATATGTCTCACAATACGTCTCATGGCATACTTTACCCAATATGTCTCACAGTACGTCTCATAGCGTACTTTACCCAATACGTCTCATAGCATATTTCACCCAATATATCTCACAGTGAGTCTCATAGAGTACTTTACCCAATATGTCTCACAATACGCCTAATGGCATTCTTTACCCAATATGTCTCACAGTATGCCTCATGGCATTCTTTACCCAATATGTCTCACAGTACGTCTCATAGCGTACTTTACCCAATATGTCTCACAGTACGTCTCATAGCTTACTTTACCCAATATGTCTCACAATACGTCTCATAGCATGCTTTGCCCAATATGTCTCACAGTACACCTCATGGCATTCTTTACCCAATATGTCTCACAATACGTCTCATAGCGTACTTTACCCAATACATCTCATAGCGTACTTTACCCAATACAACTCATAGCGTACTTTACCCAATACGTCTCATAGCGTACTTTACCAAATACGTCTCATAGCGTACTTTACCAATTACCTCTGATAGCGTACATTACCCAATATGTCTCATAGCGTACTTTACCCATTACGTCTCATAGCGTACTTTACCCAATATGTCTCACAATATGTCTCATAGCGTACTTTACCAAATACGTCTTATAGTGTACTTTACCAAATACGTCTCATAGCATGCTTTACTCAATATGTCTCATAGCTTACTTTACCCAATACATCTCATAGCGTACTTTACCCAATACGTCTCATAGTGTACTTTACCCAATATGTCTCACAATACGTCTCATAGCATACTTTACCCAATATGTCTCACAATAGGTCTCATAGCGTACTTTACCCAATATGTCTCACGGTGCGTCTCATAGCGTACTTTACCCAATATGTTCACAATACGTCTCATAGCATACTTTACCCAATATGTCTCACAATACGTCTCATAGCATACTTTACCCAATATGTCTCACGGTGCGTCTCATTGCATACTTTACCCAATATGTCTCACAATACGTCTCATAGCATACTTTACCCAATATGTCTCACAATACGTCTCATAGCATACTTTACCCAATATGTCTCACATTGCTTCTCATAGCATACTTTACCCAATATGTCTCACAATACGCCTCATGGCATACTTTACCCAATATGTCTCACAATACGCCTCATGGCATACTTTACCCAATATGTCTCACAATACGCCTCATGGCATACTTTACCCAACATGTCTCACAATACGTCTCATAGCGTACTTTACCCAATATGTCTCACGGTGCGTCTCATAGAATACTTTACCCAATATGTCTCACAATACGCCTCATGGCATACTTTACCCAATATGTCTCACAATACGCCTCATGGCATACTTTACCCAATCATTGGCACCTTTCCGTCTTGACAGACGATAGTTTGGTACATTGTGCTTTAAAAAGGCTTAATAACTACGATCCATGGCGGTGGCGAGTGTGGCTGGTAAGGCCAATTCTTGCTGCAAATGTTTGCCCACAGTAGGTGCATGTGAAAACATGGTCATTTCCACCATTTTGCACCATCTTACGTCTCTCACGCTCTGTGTGTGCTTTATCTGCAATCATTTTCTCCTTTGTCTTTATTCCGTTTCTGATAGTTGCCCTCCATGCAACACGTTCAGCGGCGACGTGCTCCCAATGTGCATTATCAATGCCTGTATCAATCATGTCCCGCTTACACACATCTTTGTATCGTAGTAGAGGCCGACCCTGAGATCTCCTACCCGTCTGTAATTCACCAAAAAAGATGTCCTTTGGTATTCTACCATCATCCATCCTCCTAACGTGTCCTATCCATCTAAGTCTACGAAGACTGAGCATGGAATACACCGTCACACAACCTGATCTTTCCAATACTTCAGTATTTGTGATTTTGTCTTGCCACTTAATACCAAGTATTCTTCGCAGACACCGCATATGAAAGCTGTTTAAACGTTTCTCTTGGCGTGAGTAAGTTGTCCAGGTTTCACTGCCATAAAGAAGAGTACTAAGGACACAGGCTTGGTAGACGAGGACTTTTGTTTTGGCAGTAAGCTTCCTGTTCTCCCAGACTCTTTTTGCTAACATGTTCATTGTTGTTGCTGCCTTGCCAATCCTGATGTTGATTTCCTGATCGAGGGATAATTTGCTATTTACCTCTGATCCTAGATATGTAAAATGGTCTACTATCTCCAGTTCGGCGTCGTCAATAAAGATTGATGGTACACCATGTGCACCTTGTGACATAATCTGTGTCTTCTTTTTGTTAATTGTTAAACCGAATTCAGAACAAGCATTGGAGAATGCAGATAGTAGATGTTGTAATTCTTCCTCAGAGTGGGTCGTAATCGCAGCATCATCCGCAAAAAGCAACTCTCTGATTAGTACCCTGCTAATTTTGGTCTTGGCCTTCAATCTCTGAGCATTATAGAGGCCACCATCTGAGCGTGAGTGAATGTATATACCATCATCCTGATCACGAAAGGCATATTTCAGTAGAAGTGAAAAGTATATCCCAAAGAGGGTGGGGGCTAGCACACAGCCTTGCTTAACTCCACTCTTGATTTCAAACTCTTCTGAAGTTGAGCCATCAAACTTGATTATACCCTTCATGCCTGTGTGGAACGATTCCACAATGGACAGGAGAGTTGGTGGGCAGCCAATCTTCTTTAGTGCTTTGAACAGACCCTCACGACTGACCAAATCGAATGCCTTTGTGAGGTCGATGAAGGCAATAAACAGTGGCTGATTTTGTTCCCGGCATTTTTCTTGCATCTGTCGCAATGAGAATATCATATCAATGGTAGACCGGTTCTGACGGAAGCCACACTGTGATTCGGGGTAGACTTGATCTCCCAGGACTTGAAGTCTGTGCAGGACAATTCTAGCAAATACTTTCCCAACAATACACAGAAGTGAGATACCCCTATAGTTGTTACAGTCGCTCCGATCTCCCTTGTTCTTGTACAGCGTTATGATGTTTGAATCTTTGAAATCCTGTGGGACTTGTCCTTCTTGCCAGCATAGCTCTATTAGCTGGTGGATCTGTAGAGCGAGTGTGTCTTGCCCACTTCTGATCACCTCTATTGGAATCCCATCCTTACCTGGAGCCTTGCCAGATGCAAGCTCATTTATAGCACACTTAACTTCTGTTATAGTGGGAAGTGTGTCCAGGTGGTCAAGAGTTGGCAGGGCCTCTATGGCGTTGAGGGCATCATCCGCTAGCTTGGTCTCACTTGAGTAAAGCTCTAAATAGTGCTCGACCCATCTATCCATCTGCTGTTTCTTATCAGTGATGATTTCTCCAGTCAAGGTTTTCAGCGGTGCACTTCTTTTGATCATTGGACCACAGGCTTTCTTTATCCCTTCATACATGCTTCTGATGTTTCCCTTATCACTTGCGATTTGAATGGACTCACATAACTTGATCCAATAGTCATTCGCACACTGCCTGGCAGCCTTTTGTACATCCTTCCTTGCTTGCTTCAGCTCACTCAGAGTGTTACGCGTTGGTCTTTCCTTGTTTCTTAAGAGAGCTATCTTCTTTTTATCAATCAAGGGCTGCAGTATCTGGCTGTTTGCCACAAACCAGTCCTGCCTCTTATGATCCACAGTGCCGTAAACCCCTACCGCTGTTTTATAAATAGTTTCCTTAAGTTTACTCCATTTATCATTTACTATACAATTTTCTGATGTATCATTGAAAGCGTCTTCAAGTTGCTGTTGAAATTCAAAGCACTTTCCAGGATCGTGAGTGTTAGTAATATTAATCCTGGGGCTAGACTTGTGTTTAGCTGTGTAGATTCTCTTTGGTCTCAGTCTAACCCTTGCAACAACCAAAGAATGATCTGTATCACAGTCAGCACTGTGGTAACTTCGAGTTAATGATGTATGGTTCAGATGTTGTCTCCGTGTGATAATGAAGTCCAGCTGATGCCAATGGCCGGATCTTGGATGTTTCCATGTGACCTTATGCATCTCTTTTGTTTTTAAAAAGGAGTTTGTAATACATAGGTCATTTCTAGTGCAATGCTCCAGCAGCCTTTGCCCATTATCATTCATGTGACCGATGTTGTATTTTCCAAGGCACACTGGCCATGAACTCGAGTCCTTGCCCACACGAGCATTGAAATCACCGAGCATATAAATGTAGTCGGATTTTGGAACTGCCTTGATCGCAGAGTCTAGCTGCTCATAGAACATATCCTTCACATCATCAGAGGAAGCGAGTGTCGGTGCATATGCAGTGAGAATGGTGGCAAATCCACAGGAGGTTGCCAAGCGCAGTGATAATAATCTTTCATTACCTCCAGCTGGGATATCAATCATTCCCAGTAGCGAGGTCTTCACTGCAAAGCCCACACCATGTAGCCTTTTTTCTGCCTGCCCTCTTCCCTTCCAAAAAAAGGTGTAATTGTTTTCCCTGAGTGACCCTTCCTCAGCGAGGCGAGTCTCCTGCAGGCCAGCAATATCAATGTTAAGACGATCGAGTTCAGCATCAATCACAGCCGTTTTTCTCACATCGTCAATATTTGTCAAGTCAGTGGAAAATCCTGGACACATGGTTCTCACGTTCCAGGTTGCAAGCCGTAGCTTGAGGTTTCTATTCTTTTTATTAGTACCTTTACCCAATATGTCTCACAAAACGCCTCATAGCGTGCTTTACCCAATACGTCTGGGGTAGTGCCAGCTTATGGGCTTCATGTATCCGTATACCCATAGACTGTCATATCTCCTTCGCCAATCGTTTACGTGGTCAGCCTCTTCCTCTGCTTACATCTGGTTTGTACATCATTGCTTGTTGTGGTATACTGTTAGTTGGTAACCTACTTGCATAGCCAAACCATTTGACTTGCTGCCTTCTAATGAAATCTAGCGCTGTTATAACCCCCACTTTAGTCCTGATTTCTTCATTTCTGATCTTATCTCTTCTTGATACGTTGAGTATTCTTCTCAGAAATCCCATTTCTGTTATTGTGATGTTTCTTTTCTCTTTTTCTGCCGTTGTCCAGGTTTGGCATTGGTAGCATAGAGTTGGTAGGAAGATTGTGTTGTAAAGTGCTTTCTTAGTAACTATTGATACATGTTTGTTCTTTAGTATTGGTACAATCTGTCCAATGAATTGGTTTGCCCTATTGCATTTATTTTCGGCCTCGTCTTCTGATTTGCCATTTTATGATATACTTCCTAGATCATAATTTATAGATATTTGAAACTCGTTACTTGTTTCAGGGGGTGTTCGTTTAGGAGAATTGTTGTTGTTTATTCTTCTTTAGTTATAGTCATTACCTCTGTTTTACTTGTGCTTATTTTTATGTTATGTTCCCAACACATTTCGTTTAGACTATTCATGATGTCTTGTATTTCAGCTTCTTATTTTGCTATTAGTGCTTGGTCGTCCGCAAACAGGAGTTCTCTAATGGTTAGATTTGCAGATGGTTCTTCTTCTGTGTTCTCGTCATACGGTGTTCTTGCCGCCTCTGCTTGGCTGGTTTCTTTACATATGTTGTCTATATATGTTATGAACAAGAGAGAGGACAGGACACAACCTTGTCGTACTCCAGATCTTATGGTGAAGGGTTCTGAGTGTCCTCCAGTTGCTATCACTATGCATTCACTGTTGTTGTATAAACTTCTACATAGGTTTGTGCGATGTGTTCACATTCCATATTGTTTAAGGATTTCCCGCATCTTGTTCTATCTACTCTGTCAAATGCCTTTTCTTGGTCGTGAAAGGCTAGTAGGGTGTTTTATTAAATTCGATTGATTTTTCTATACGTTTTCTAAGAGCAAAAATGGCATCTGTGCATCCTTTGTTTTTCCTAAATCCAAGTTGTGTTTCGCTTAGCTGGGGTTCTATAATAGTTCGTAATCTTTTCTCCAGAAGTTTGCAAAATATTTTCCCAGTATGACTCAAAGGGAAAATGCCGCTGTATTGTGTGCAGTCTCTTTTGTTGCCTTTGTTTCTTTCCAAATTGAGATAATTCTGGCGTTCCCCGGGCCTCGTGGTGTCTGTTGTTCTACCAAAAGATGGTTGAATAGTCTATGTAGCCATGCTGTTCCTACACTTCTCTTGCTGCTTTAATTAGCTCATTTGGTACTTCATCTTGTCCCAGTGATTTGTTCAATGTGGCTAATCTGACGGCTTCTATGATTTCTTCTTTCAATATGTCTGGTTCTAGTTCTTCGGTGGCATCTGTGTCAGTTTCTTGAATTCTTGAATTGTGACGTCTGATGGAATGCTGTGAAGTTGTTCGAAGTACTCTTCCATCTTATTAGGATTGTTTTTGTTCACTTATTGGTTCTCCATTTTCGCTGTTAATTATTTCAGTTGAGGAAAAGTGTTCTCCTCTGGTTCTCATTGCACTGATCTTTTTGTAGAAGTTTCTAGTTGCCTCTTTTTAGTTTTTGTTTAGGGTTTCTCCATATTCCTCCCAGTCTTTTTGTTTTTCTCTCTTTACTATTCTATTCATATGTTTTCTTGCTATTTTATATTCTATGCAATCATGTTCCTGTTTTCTCTTCAACCACGTTTTTTATTTTTCCTTTTTGTCTTTTACGGCTGTCAATATAAAATAAATTTGGCTTTTGGTATCTAGAACGTTCCATTTACCATCATCATTAAGTCGAATGGCTTTGGCGTTCATGACTCTCCACAGATATCTGTCTTTGCTTTTCTGGATCAACTCTGCCGTTGATATTCCTCCATCCCACCGTCGCAATCTATCCAGCATCATTTATCGTGGTCTGCCTCTGTCTCTCTTCCCCTCGATCTTTCCAGTTGTCATGATGTTCTCCAGCGCCTCTCTTCTCATCACATGACGAAAAAAAAAAGAAAAAGATGTTTGTCTCATTCTTATTGTTGTATATAATGGTCTAGTTTCGCCAGCCTCTTTAAGACATTCGTCGTTAGTTACTTTGGCAGTCCAGGGAATTCTCACCATTCGTCTCAGGAACCACATCTCTGTTGCTTCCAGTCTCTTTCCATTTATACCAGTTGTATATTTGTGAGACGTTATGTTTAGACGAGGGTAAGTCACAAATGGCTGTAGAAAAATAACTAAATATGATAACAACTTGAAACCAGTTTATTTTTATACATACATTGTCTCTTTATTTCTCAACATAATTTCCACCAACATTGATGCACGTATCCCATCGTTTTATCAGTCCTCCCAAACCGACTGCATAGAACTGCGTGCTCGGTTTTCTAAACCACGTTTTCACTTTACATTCAATTTCGGCGTCATTCGTGAAATGTCTCCCGCCAAGGTGGGTTTTCAGTGGACCAAAAAGGTGGAAATCACGAAGGCTAAGTCTGGGCTGTAAAGTGGATGTTCCAGAACTTCCCACCTTAATTGGTTAATTTTCTACTGAGTTAATCGAGCCGTATGTGGTCTGGCATTGTCATGAAGAAGCAACACTCCTCTAGTCAGCAGTCCTGGATGTTTTCTTTGAATTGCACCATTAAGCATCGATAGAACTTTACAGTACGATTCAGAAATCACATTTTCACCTTTCTTCTTGAAATTGGCTAAAAGCACTCCTTGACAACCCCAGTACCTTGTCAGCATAACCTTCCCTGCTGATGGCGTAACCTTGAATTTTTGGACACAAGGCGAAGAAGGATGTTTCTATTGCATTGAAGCACGCTTTGATTCGGGCTGATAGTGATGCACCCATGATTCGTCCCCAGTAACAATCCTGTTCAGCATGTCTTCTCCTTCATCTTCGTATCGACAGAGATGATGCAAGGACAGGCCAAATCGGTTCATTTTGTATTCCTCCTTCAATTGTCTGGGTACCCACCTTGAGCACACTTTCTTTAATTTCAATCGATCATGCATTATGCTGTATGCTGAACCATGTGAGCACCCTATTGCAGATGCTATAGAGTCTATCGTTACTCGCCTGTCACCTCTAATGATCTCCCCCATCCGCTACACGGATGCTTCTGTTGCAATCTCAACTGGACGACCAGATCAAAGTTTATCAACAATTTTAGAGTGTCTTTGAGAAAATTTTTCTACCCAGCTATGCACCGCTTTACGGGACAAACATTTGTGAGCATAAAGAGGAAGCATTCCCTTATGAATGTCCTTTGCAGGCAGTCATTTTGCCCCCCTCCCCCTAAAAAAAAACAAAAAACGTACAACAACATGATGCTCTTTGGTTGTAGTAAGTTACTCCGTAACTTACTCAGTAAGTACAGTCTCCATTTTGTTTATGCGCTGCGCATAAGCATGAGACACCTAGCACTACCTGACGAGCGGGAATATAAAGTTCGATGTTGTTGTCACCTAACGACACCTGTAGCAAACACTAACTATATTTATCTGCCATCCCAAAGAACTATGTGACTTACTTATTGACTGGCCCTCGTGGTAGCGTTTGTTATATAGAGGTCATGTTGGCTGTATAGCTCTATCAGTCTACTTTCGTTATCATGTATTTCATTATGTTGGTCTGCAAAATGCTCCAAGATGTTTTTCTATGCCCGCTCTATTATGTCCTATTCTTACATTGAAGTCTCTCATGACGATGATGTTGCACTGTTTCTCTACTTTATTTAGCACGTCATGGATGTCTTCGTAGAATTCCTCACATTCTTGCTCATTTTTGTTTGTATTACATGGTGCGTATATTTGTACGTAATTTGTTCTCACTGTTATGAGTCTTTCTGATATCATCATCATCAAGTGCCATGCCGGCTGGCGTAGGCGTTCATGGCTCTCCATAGATCTCGGTCTTTGGTTTTCTGGATCAACTCTGCTGCTGATATTCCTCCATGCCACTGTCTCAATCCATCCAGCATCACTTCTCTTGGTCTACCTCTGCCTCTCTTCCCCTCGATCTTTCCAGTTGTTACGATGTTCTCCAATGCCTCTCTTCTCATCACATGACCGAGGAAAGCTGTTTGTCTCTGTCTTATTGTTGTATATAATGTTCTAGATTCGTTAGCCTGTTTCAGGCAGTCGTCGTTAGTTACTCTGGCAGTCCAAGGAATTCGCAACATTCGTCTCAGGAACCACATCTCTGTTGCTTCTAATTTCTTCTTAATTTGTTCATTTACATTCCAAGATTCACTGCCATACAGCAAAACTGGTTCTACATAGCATTTCATCACTCTCTTTCTTACATTCAGTGATAGTGACTTATTGCATAAGATACTCTTCATTTTCTGAAATGCGGCTTTTGCCTGCCCTATTCTGCTCCTAATCTCTGTTGTACATCTTCCATCTGATGTTATAAATGCCCCTAGGTATCTAAAATTATCAACTTGGTTAAGGATTTTCCCTTCTATTTCTATGTCACATTTTGGTGTCACCATTTTCTTTGATATTACCATTGTTACTGTTTTCTTGATATTCAAGGAGAGTCCTTTCCTTGCACTCTCTGTTACTACAACGTCTAATAATTGTTGTAGGTCTGTTGAATTATCCGCCACCAATACTGTGTCATCTGCATAGCGTATATTATTTATATTATAACCTCCAACTAGTATTCCTGGCATCTCTTTGATCTCTCTCATTATTACTTCGCTATACAGGGAGAAAAGATCTGGTGACAAGACACACCCTTGTCGTACTCCTAGCTTTATCTGTTCGTAACTACCCTCTTTATTTCCCATTTTAATTGCTGCTACTTGGTTCCAGTAAATATTCTTTATTATTCTTAAATCTTTTCCATCAGTGTTGATATCTTCCAACATTTTAATCAGTTCATCATGTTTTACTTTATCAAATGCCTTAGTATAATCTATGAAGCACAAATATATGTCTCTCTGTTTCTCTATTGACCTTTCTATTAGTGTCCGTAATGTATAAATTGCATTGTTTGTGCCCTTTCCTTCCACAAATCCATACTGTTCTTCACTAATTTCCATTTTTATTTTCTTTTTGGTTCTTCTCATTATGATTCTGAGTAGAAGCTTAGTGATATGGTTTATAAGGTTAATTGTACGAAAATCTTCACAATCAATTGCTCCTGGTCTTTTTGGTATAGCTATAAATACAGATTTCAGCATATCACTGGGTAAATATCCACTGCTGTAAATATCATTCAACATTTTGGTTAATATATCTACTCCAAATTCTCCCAATACTTCTAATTCTTCTATTGTGATTTCATCTGGCCCAGCTGTTTTTCCTTTCTTCATACGTTTCATAGCGTCAGCGACTTCTTCTTTCAGAATAGGTGGACCTTCTAAGTTACTATCTTCTGTTAATTCTTCCCTTTCTCCTTCATATAATTCTCTTATATACTCATTCCACCTCTTCATTATAGCATCTTCCTCTAATATTATCTTTCCTGTTTTTGATTTCAAACACCCTGTATTTATTCTTATTTTTCTTCCTGTAAGCTCACTGATTTGTCTGTGCATATTTTTTGTATCTTTAATGGAATTTAATTCAATTTTTTTGCATTGCTCGTTTAACCAACTTTCTTTAGCCTTCCCACATTTATCTTTTATTTCTTTATTTATCTTAGCGTATTCCTGTTTGTCATTTTTACTCTGTTTTCTTTTGTCCATCAGTTTTAAGATATCTTCATTCATCCATTTTTTCTTAGCTATTTTGCCTCTCTCCGGTAATACTTCTTTGCTAGTTTGATGAATGGAGTCCCTTAACATTTCCCATTGTTCATCTATACTCTGTATTTTAGTTATTGCATTGTACCTATTTTTCACAGTCACTCTGTATTGTTTTTGCATTTCTTTATCTATTTTCAGAACCTCTTTATTAAGTCGCATGTTCTTAACCATTTTTTTCCCTCTCTTTAATCTTACTTTTATTTGTCCACATAGTGGTACATGATCACTATTACAGTCAGCACCAGGCATTGTCTTTACATTAATTAAAGCATTTCTAAATCTTTTATTAATTAGTATGTAGTCAATTTGGTTGCGTATTTTCTTATCAGGGCTTATCCATGTGTACAGTCGTCTTTTATGGTGTTTAAACCATGTGTTTCCAATTATCATATCATTGATATTTGCCCATTCTATTAGCTTTTCTCCCTCTTTCATTTCTTGTACCTAAACCATAATTCCCCACTACATCCTCCATTTTTCCCTTTCCTACTTTTGCATTAAAATCACCAAGTATTATCTTTATTTCTTGTGATCCAATTTGAGCCATCGCCATTTCTATTTCGTCGTAAAAGTGTTGTATTTCTTCATCACTACTGCTTGCTGTTGGTGCATATACTTGTATAATATTTATGTCTATTGGTTGCCTTTGATTTTTACCATAATAACTCTATCTGAAATACACCAGTATCCATTAATTGACTTGGCTGTTTTTTCGTCTAATATTATTCCTACACCTTTTTCATGTGTATCCCCTCCAGAATAAATTATTGTGTGATTGTCAGCTATAATTTTGCCCGATCCCTTCCATCTCATCTCACTAACGCCTAGTATATTCATTTTCATGCTATCCATCTCTCTTAGAACATTGGTCAACTTTCCTAGCTCATTTAATGTCCTAACATTCCATGTTCCTACTCTAAATTTATTTATTTTAGTTAAGATTTTGCCATCAGTAGCTGGATGGCGGTCTGGTGTCACCTGTGGCTCATGAATGTCCCTACCGGACGAGGATGCCCTAAGACAGCCATTAACGTCCTTCACTAACTTTGAAATATGTTTTGCCATGAAGTCTTGGGAAGATAATGTGGTGGTTCCCCCTTGCCTCCCACATTCACATGGTGGTCTTTTTACCTCTGCCTTTGACAGCCATTTCTGACTGTAAGGACAAGTGAGTGCCCTGCTCTGCTCAGCTGCAGAGTTGTCCACTTATTCCGGTGGATACTGGTTCTGATATTTATATATATATATATAATTTCTAGTATTCTTCTTGCTAGCCGTGGTTCAATGGCTATTCCCACACCGTGTCTTGCCCTTTCTCGCTGTTCCACTCCAGAGTAGACAAACGTGTAACTGTGTTGGTTCTGCTTGCATCATTCCACTTTATTTTGGTGTCCGCTGTGTATTTTACCAAATACGTCTCATTGGGTACTTTACCGAATACATCTCATTGAGTACTTTACCCAATACGCCTCATGGTGTTCTTTACTCAGTACGTCTCATTGGGTACTTTACCCAACGCGTCTCATTGCGTACTTTACCCCTTATGTCTCAAAGGGTACTTTACTCGGAATGAAATTAGATATATCAGGCTAATTTTGAAAAACGGAAGAAGCAGACATAGAACAACAGCGCAGAGGCTTGAGTTATTATGAGAGGGCTACACAATTGACAAAAAGCAGCAATGTAAGCAATATGCCAAGACCAAAATGTAAGAGATTGGAAAGACGAAAGTATAATTGCTATTTAAATAACAAACAAAAAGTGCAACAACAAATGTCTAAAACAAAAATCGGTAGACGATAAAATAAAAAGACGTTACTAAAAGCAGTGTAAATGTAAATCTAGCTTCAATCAGCTATCAAGACATCTGGAAGTCAAATAGAGTTGCAGTTAAGCAATTACTGAAACTACGACTGACACTCGTTAGACTTCAGGGAAACTGGAGAAGGCGGAGAGGGCTCAACAGGAGAAGGTACAGGAGTTCAAGCGTTGTGCAACAGAGGCACCAGAAAAACCAAGTGGAATTATTTCATTAATGAGTTCAGAGGTGATAAGACGGTGGGCAAATTCTGGAAACTATACAGACAGGTATAGGTTCCCACTATGGGAACAATATATAGGGATAATAGCATGCTCATGATGATGGATAGGTAGGGAAGGAAAACCTTCCCTGGGGAGACTTACAACAAGAAGTGAAACCTGAGTAAGAAAGTGCAGTGGAAAAAAAAAAAGACTAATGTTTCTCAATACAACAGTACCTCGACCACATTGTCCTCGATGGGTATTTCCTGAAATGTAACTCTGGCGTAGGCATGTGTAGTGTTGATCCATATTTTGTCTATATGTTCAGCTTTCAGACCCAGATACAACATCAGCGTGTACACACGCGTTGCTAGCACCGTTGCCTTGAGGTCGGCCTTGAGCGGCCCAAGAACCACACCGATCCACTCTTGACGTTCTGAACCAGAGGCCATCACTGAAACATGAATTTCATATTTCATAACATCATTTGACTCGTCTCGATATAACACGGGTAAAGGTGTGGCATTGGAAAGAATTGTTTGGTGTGTAGTGATATGCACATATTTAATATGTGTATGTGTTTGTGCGTGTGTGCGTGTGTGTGTGTGTGTGTGTGTGTGTGTGTGTGTTACTGTGTGTGTATAAGGATCAAGGATCAAACATTACATGGTGAAAATCTGCGAACAACACCCCCTCCCCCATCCCCCAGTGGAACGACCAGACGGAATGGCTGTGTAGTAGATATTGTGCTGTGGTAGTACTGCTGGGGCTATAATTAGTATCAAGTGTGTTGGGGAAAAACCTTTGAGAACAAAGTCTTAAGACGCATCTTTGGGCCCATTAGGGATACACAAAGTAGAGAGTGGAAAAGAAGAAGCAACAAAGACATTTATGATCTGTTTAAGTCCCCGCTAATCATAGGTATCATGACGACTAATAGACTGCAATGGCTGGGGCATATAGAAAGAATGGAAGACAATAAGGAAGCAAAACTCGCTTACATTCAGGAAATAAATGACCTTAGACCCCGAGGTGGACCAAGAAGAGATAAACATATACAGACCTACAAGCACTTGGAATCAACGACTGGCAAGAGAAGGTCCACCAGAGAGACGAATGGAGACGGATTGTATCTGCAGCAAAGAACCTCAGTGGCTCGGAATGCTGAAGAAGAAGAAGTGTTGGGGAAAGTGGACAATTGAAAGAGTTAGTTAAGTTAGTTGCAGGACGTCGCAGTCAACCCTGGCATTTCTTGAGTTTTTGTGATTTCTTGGCAAGTTTTAAGTTCAGTAGTTTGTCATTGCTTTCTGAGCGACCGGGGCTCATACCATTGCATGAAAACCAACGCAAAGTGGTCTGCTGCCAAATCGCCGGCAGCCGTATTTCGAACGCGGTATGCTAGAATACGGATTGCGGTCGTAACCCAAATGGAGGAGTAGGGAATGCATTATAGTGTTTAAATGGAATGGAAGGTAGTTTAATAGATGAGAGGCATAGTAAGCTAGGCGTCTTTTGTATAGCTATAATCTAATCATCATCAAGTCCCAGGATAACTGGCATAGGTGATCATGTTTCCCCACATCTGACGATCTCAACAGCGTGTACCAATTCATGCGCTGACACTATTCCGTGCCATGATACAAGGCTGTCTACATTTTTCTTTCGCGTATTTGGTATCATCATGTGCCATGCCGATAAACTTGGGCTTTCATGTTTCGCCATCTCACAGGACCACCAGAGTCGTGGATCAGCTCTGTGTTCTTGTCGTGATTATGTCATGTGGCAAATCTATCCAGACATCTATCTCTCTGTCTTTCCCTCGTTCTTTCCCTTCAGTCTTGCCAGTTGTCACCAAGTTTTCTAGTTTATTTCTTCTCATAAGGTGTCCAAAAAATCTTGACTGACTCGTCTGTTTCTAATGGGTCCTTGGTTTTCATTTTTGTTTTGTTTTGTAGAGCATGCCCACTGGGTTTTCGGCCTGTCTATAGTAGTCTTTGCATTTTGGCCCAGGAACCACATTTCTACTGCCATTAGATGTCTTTCAGCTTGTCTGCTCATTGTTCATGCTTCACAATATATAAAAACACAGATTCCATGTAGCACGTTAACACTGTTTTTTTCCGATTCAATTGATTTTAAAAAATTGGTCAGTATGCTTTCCATCTTGCAAAAAGAAGAACTCGGGAATCTTAGAATGTAATCCACATCGAAATATTAGCATAAGGAGCCACATTGCGAAGACTTTGCTAACCATCAACATGTGTGCGAAGACTTTGCTAACCATCAACATGTGTGCGAAGACTTTGCTAACCATCAACATGTGTGCGAAGAATTTGCTAACCATCAACTAGTGTGTGAAGACTTTGCTAACCATCAACATGTGTGCGAAGACTTTGCTAACCATCAACATGTGTGCGAAGACTTTGCTAACCATCAACATGTGTGCGAAGACTTTGCTAACCATTAACATGTGTACAAAGACTTTGCTAACCATCAACATGTGTGCGAAGAATTTGCTAACCATCAACTAGTGTGTGAAGACTTTGCTAACCATCAACATGTGTGCGAAGACTTTGCTAACCATCAACATGTGTGCGAAGACTTTGCTAACCATCAACATGTGTGCGGAGACTTTGCTAACCATCAACATGTGTACGAAGACTTTGCTAACCATCAACATGTGTACGAAGACTTTGCTAACCATCAACATGTGTACAAAGACTTTGCTAACCATTAACATGTGTGCGAAGACTTTGCTAACCATCAACATGTGTACGAAGACTTTGCTAACCATCAACATGTGTACGAAGACTTTGCTAACCATCAACATGTGTACGAAGACTTTGCTAACCATCAACATGTGTACAAAGACTTTGCTAACCATTAACATGTGTGCGAAGACTTTGCTAACCATCAACATGTGTGCGAAGACTTTGCTAACCATCAACATGTGTGCGAAGACTTTGCTAACCATCAACATGTGTGCGAAGACTTTGCTAACCATCAACATGTGTGCGAAGACTTTGCTAACCATCAACATGTGTGCGGAGACTTTGCTAACCATCAACATGTGTGCGAAGACTTTGCTAACCATCAACATGTGTGCGAAGACTTTGCTAACCATTAACATGTGTGCGAAGACTTTGCTAACCATCAACATGTGTGCGAAGACTTTGCTAACCATCAACATGTGTGCGAAGACTTTGCTAACCATCAACATGTGTGCGGAGACTTTGCTAACCATCAACATGTGTGCGAAGACTTTGCTAACCATCAACATGTGTGCGAAGACTTTGCTAACCATCAACATGTGTGCGGAGACTTTGCTAACCATCAACATGTGTGCGAAGACTTTGCTAACCATCAACATGTGTGCGGAGACTTTGCTAACCATCAACATGCAAACAGTTAAGAAGAAAATACAGTCCGAAATAGGGTAAGTATAATATAGGTTTGCAAGAAAGCAAGGGTACAGTAAATGTGTTTATTTGCTAAGAACATTAATTGAGCGTTCGATAGAAGGAGATATAGACCTACATCTTTGTTTCATTGACTACGAAAAGGCTTTCAATAGAGTAAGACATGTCAGCATGATGAAGATGCTTCCAGATCGACAAACATATGAGAAAGGTCTTTGATGTGTTAAAAAACAACGACGTATATTGGAAACAACAAGCTGCCATATAGATTGATAATGAACTAGTCAATATCAGCCCATTAAGAGGGGTGTGATGACAGGGGTGTGTAATGTCTCCATACGATACAGTGAAAATATTAGAAATTTAGAAGATAGGAAATTTAAGATGACATAGGTTATGGTCGTTACCACGAAGAAAGACGACATAGCACAATGTAAAATATGAGTAAATGGGAATATTCTTTTAAAAAAAGTGAGAAGGTACAACTATCTTGGAACAGTCATGACATCTCATGACAGCAATAAAAAGATGCCAATTACAACAAGAAAAAGAGTGCTGAGGTGCTACAAAGAAACTGTACTTTTGAATGGATGTAAGATGTGGACAATGAACAGACAAGCTGAAAGACATCTAATGGCAGTAGAAATGTCGTTTCTGAGGAAAATGCAAAGGATACCACGGACAGACAGAAAAACCAATGAGTAAGTCCTACAAGAAACAAATGAAAATCGTTAACTGATTAGTGAAATTAGACAGTCAACATATTATGGATACGTTATGAGAAGAAACAAACCAGAGAACCTTGTGTCAACTGGCAAGACTGAGGAGAAAGGAATAAGGGGAAAAAGAGAACTAAATATATGTTAGGGATGGCTACGTGGCATGGTCGAGACAAGAACACGGAGGTGATCCACGACTCTGGTGATCGTGTTAGATAGCGAAACATGCCCGCCCACGCTTATCGGCATGACACGTGATGATGCATTTATATCCTAATATCATTAAGGTATTTAATCAGAGTGTATTTTTGTTGCTGATGTTGTTGTTGTTGTAATTGTTGCTGCAAGGAACCCTCCAGTTGTTGATCATGCACATTTGTTTTAATGCTAACTCGCGTTGAACTCAAGTGTAGTCTATACACAATATTTATGGTAGTGATGGGCTGAATTTTGCGTGTGGGTTAGCTTTGCCTATTAACAGTGTCCCTCTCCAACAGGCGAACCCACTCCGACTTCAGAGGTATCATGCACATTGATGCACATGACATACGCAGGCTGTAACATTACCAATCAATGAGGTGTAATGGAAGGTAATTGTTATATATATATATATATAATACATTGTAAAACGCAGAGGATTAGTTGTCGACCTTGAGAAACTTAAATTTGGTGGATTGTTCATCTAGTGCAAGCGAGAGAGCGAGCTATCAAGAGAGAGAGAGAGAGAGAGAGAGAGAGAGAGAGAGAGAGAGAGAGAGAGAGAGAGAGAGAGAGAGAGAGAGAAAGAGAGAGAGAGAGAGAGAGAGAGAGAGAGAGAGAGAGAAGACACATATAGATAAACAGACAGACAGACAGACAGACAGACAGACAGACAGACAGACAGACAGACAGACAGACAGACAGATAGATAGATAGATAGATAGATAGATAGATAGATAGATAGATAGATAGATAGATAGATAGATAGATAGATAGATAGATAGATAGATAGAACGAACGAACGAACAGACTTTATTTTCAAAGGGTAACAAATTGGGCACGCAGGCCCGTCTTACATTCGGCCCTTCCAATCACTCATCTTTCTTTCATCAACAGTGCATAGGAAAAAAACATTGTCACGTGAATTTTGTAGACATAAACAATGCATATTACTATGTTATGAGACACATCCACCACCCACCCACACATCCCCCATTCACTCCAACTCCCCCACCCAACCACACACACATACAATACATTCCCCCACCCATCCACCACATCCCTACACCTACACATCTCCCCGCCCACACACACCTCTCACCCACCACACATCCCATCCACCCACACCCCAAGCACACATGCATTCAATAACCCACACATCCCCCACCTACACACATCTCCCCACCCACTCACATATCCTCTACCCGTCCCATTTCCCACCAACAATCACTCATCCAATATCCTCCTCCACCCACACACTTCCAACCACTCAACCAAACACATATTCCTCAGTCACACACACATCTCCCCGTCAACTCACATATTCCGCACCTACCCACACACAAATTCCACACTCACCCACATAATCTCTCATCTCCCCCAGCACACTCACAGATCCCGAGCCCACACCTGCAAACAACCCCCACCATCTCCTAACTTGCACACACTCACCCACCCACATATCCTCTACCCACCCACACATCCTCTACCCACCCATCCCCCAAGCAACATCCCTTAACCACACACCCTTACTCATATACAATCACCCACCCACACATCCTCTACCCAACCACACATCCTCCACCCAACCACACATCCTCCATCCACCCATTCCCCCAGCCACACATCCCTTAACCACACACCCCTTCCCATATACACACACATCCCCACCCACGCACAATCTCCCCACCCATACAAACATCCCTCACACACATCCCCACCCACCAACACATTCCGCATTCACAAACACACACCTCCCCTCCACGCACACACAACCCATACATTCATCTCCTCACACATCCCTAGACACACGTACTTATCCCTCAACCACTAACACCCACACATCCCTTACCCACTCATCAACACATACATCTCCTATCTACCCACCCACACTCACACATCCTAACAACCCATCCCCCACCCTCACACACATCCTTCACCCACCCACAAACCCAACCACACCTGCACCCACCCACACAAACATCATTTTTCCACACCCAGCTCCCCTCCCACACAATACCACACCCACACACATCCCAAAGACACATCCCTCACCCACACACACATCTATCCACACATCTCTTACCCATCCACACATCCCCCAACTACAATCACCCTCACTACCCACACATACATCCTCCATCCCGCCACACACACCCCCACCCAGCCAGACATATCCCCCACCCACACAGACATCTCCAAATCCATCACCCACACCCATCACGCACCCTCCCCCAACCCACACACATCCCCCACACACATTCACCCACACATCTCTCACCCACACAACTCCCCACCCATCCTCCCAAACATCCCACACCCATACACATCCCTCACCCACACACACATCCCCAAACCCACAACCACCCCCACCTGCACACATCTGCCACCCACCACATATCTCCCCACCCACACATATACCCCCACCCATCCCATAACCCACCATCAATCATCCACCAACATAACCTCCTCCACCCACTCACCCACAACCACCTAGACAAACATACATCCCCACCCAAAAACACATCTCCCCATACACCCATACATCTCACACGCACCCACACACAAATCCCACACCCACCCACACACAAATCCTCCACCCACCCACACAAACCCACCCCGTCCACCCACACATCCTGAGCCCACCAACACACATCACGAATCCACCCACACACACATCCCCCGATCCCCCCAATCTACTATTATGATCAAACTCCCACACTTTACACACACATTCAGTGACGATTGTCGTGAGCATTGTCGTAAAATTGTGAAGAAAATTGAGAAAAATTGTACATATACATTTTGTAACTTAAAAATTAGTGATGCAATTCAACTCCTCTCTCTCTCTCTCTCTCTCTCTCTCTCTCTCTCTCTCTCTCTCTCTCTCTCTCTCTCTCTCTCTCTCTCTCTCTCTCTCTCTCTCTCTCTCTCTCTCTCTCTCTCTCTCTCTCTCTCTCTCTCTCTCTCTCACTCACTCACTAACGCTCTCACTCACATTACAGTAATGTTATATTATTCATGATAAAATCAAGTGTCATACATACAAAATGATAATGTGAAAGATGAAAATACACAAAAATGGCATACACATATGGAATGGCATGTTACAGGACATGCGAGCACTGAATTCTTCTCTCTCTCTCTCTCTCTCTCTCTCTCTCTCTCTCTCTCTCTCTCTCTCTCTCTCTCTCTCTCTCTCTCTCTCTCTCTTACACAGGCACACACACATTCCCCCCTCCCCACACACACACACACATATCCCTCACATACACACCCATACATACATCCTCACATCTAGACAAATACATGATGCCTCACATGATAACTGAAACTAATAAGAACAAACTCCCACACTTTACACTCAATTGAGACACTGACGATTGTCGTGAGAATTCTCGCAATTGCAAGAAGTGGAGGAAAAATTGTACATATACATTATGTAGCGTAAAAATTAGTGATGCAATTCAACTCTCTTTTTTTTTCTCTCCCTCTCTCTCTCTCTTGCTCTCTCTCTCTCTCTCTCTCTCTCTCTTGCGCTCTCTCTCTCTCTCTCTCTCTCTCTCTCTCTCTCTCTCTCTCTCTCTCTCTCTCTCTCTCTCTCTCTCTCTCTCTCACTAACTCTCTCACTCACATCACAGTAATGTTGTATTATACATGATAAAATCAAGTGGCATACAAAATGATGAGAATAAAAAAAAAAAATGGAATGGCATGTTACAGGACAATCAGGTGGCATTAAACGATACCTCGTAATATGAAAGATGAGAATACATAAAAAATATGGAATAGCATGTTACATGACATGCGTGGGCTCAACTCTTTCTCTCTCTCTCTCTCTCTCTCTCTCTCTCTCTCTCTCTCTCTCTCTCTCTCTCTCTCTCTCTTTACATACACACACTCTCACACTCATTCACTCTCTCTCTCTCTCTCACTTACACTCACTGACTCTCTCACTTGCTTTACAGTAATTTGCATGAATTCATTTTATGCATGTTAAAATCAAGTGCATCAAATTGATAATATGAAGAAAAAAATGAGAATACACAAAACATATGGATCAGCATGTTAGATGACATGCGTGCGCTCAACTCTCTCTCTCTCTCTCTCTCTCTCTCTCTCTCTCTCTCTCTCTCTCTCTCCCTTCTCTCTCACACACATGTACATACACACACCCACACACATCATACCCACGCAATACACACACCTGCACACATCCATATACTTACTCACACGTACTCACATAACACCCGAATATACACTCCCTCGCATACATTGCATGCATGCACACTTACACATACAAAGATATACACGAGCACACACACACACACACACACACTCATCCATACACACATACACACACGCACATGAATATAAACGCATATAAACACATGAACGCACACCTTAACACACGTACAGACATATACACAGAGTCACGCACAGATACACACATGTACACACATATACACCCATCCAGACATGCTCACATACATCACACTTTCTCATGCACTCTCTCATTCAGCCACGCTCTCTCTCTCTTTTACACACTCACTCGCTCTCACACTCACTCATTCGCGCACATACACGCATACCCACAAATTCTCTCTCACTCACTCACGCTCCCTTACTCACTCATTTACTCGATAACTCTCTAACTCACACTCACTCACTAACTTTCACACTCTATCACACAGACAGGCAGACACACAACACACCCACTCTCTCAGATTCACTCATTCTCTAACTAAATCTCTCACACATATGTCCACACACTCACTCACTTTTACACTCACTCAGGCACACGCGCATGCATACTCTCTCACTCTCACTCATACTAATTCTTCCACTCACACTCTTTCTCACTCACTCTCTCACCCACTTTCTCGTTCACACAGATAGATATGTGCATCAGCATTGCGATAGACAATTCTACTTGAAAGCTAAACGAAATATGACAACCCCGAAGGAGTATTTGTGCAACATACATGTTGGAACTGTATTGTGCTGTCAGCAGGAGGGCTGGATAGATAAGACTAGTCAATAGGTGCAGAGGACATAATCACGCGGTCAAGAGAACTGAAGAAAGTGCTGATCCCAGGCATCTGTTCAATCTCTTGGCTGTGGACGGTGAAAAAAAATCTGGTCAGATAACACTCGTCAACACATTTTCAAACGTGTTTTGTATCATAATTTAAATACACCATTTCTGATTGATTTTGGGAATTTTGAATTGTTTGAATTTACATTACAGTAATACTGATACTTTGTGCTTGTTTAATTCTCTGGGATTAACAGTTAGTCTTTCTACTTCAGCATTATAAAAATTGTGGTTACATACTCAATTAACTGATATTTCAACATAAAATGATAGAAAAAATAAAAGCATTATTGAATGTTCACATATTATGTTTTTAAAAGGCACATTCGAATACACTCCGTCATTATTCAGTCGTTGTTCGAACTCTCTTTGCTTGCTTCTTGATGTCAATCGACGAGTTGTCTCTAGCCACAGTCCAACAGTAACCTGCAAGAATTCGAGGGCTCCAATTGCCCTGATACCTGGTCTCCATAACAGCAATGTCCTGGTGAAATCGTTCACCATGCTCGCCAATGACAGCTCCACAGTTTGGCACAAAGAAATCCAGATGCGAATCCAGAAAATGAATTTTCAAAGATATGTTGCAGCTAGGATTCGTATACTTCAGATGGAGATTATCTACAATTTCATTGTAGTTATCAGATCTGTTGTTTCCAAGAAGATCGTCAACCACTGACTTAAACGCTAGCCATGCTGCTTTTTCCTTCCTATGCAACACGCAAAGAAACTCGTCATTATGAAGACGTTTTCGAATTTGCTGACCAACAAATAACCTCTCTTATGTTAGCTTCACCCAGTCGTGGACATTTTCTGATGAGGTATTTGAAAGCCTGATCTGTTTTCTTCATTGCCTTGACAACGTTTCTCATGATGCCCAGCTTAATATGCAAGTGTGGCAACCAAATCTTGCTGTTGTTGACCAGTGCTGGGTTCTCAACGTTCTTACTGCCAGGCTGCAATGACTGCCTAATTGGCCAATGTCTTCTGATGTAATGGTTAATCCGTGCACGGCTAGCCCAAGCAACAGAGCGGCCACTTTTAAGCCACTGCAAAATGACCATTGATGATGGTCGTAGTTTACACACTTCAAAAGCTGCGCAATGTTTTCATACGTTTCTTTCATATGAATAGCGTGACCAACTGGAATTGTCGGTAACACATTACCATTATTCAAAAAAAAAAAAAAAAAAGCCGCAAGACTCGTTTTTGATGAATCATTGAAAAGCCTTCACTTTTTCGGTTTATAATTGATTTTGGTTGCAGCCACTAAACCAGAAATGTTGTGGCACTCAACAAGGCCACCCTCTTTGAAAAAAGAATGTAATAAGCGACTTCTGACGGTTCCCTTGCACAGAAATTCTAACATATTCTGCAAGGAGATATATATATATCTGTATATTTATATGGTACTGGAGATATACCTCCTGAATTATGTAATTCTATATTTATTGCAATCCCAAAGAAATCAGGAACCTTGGAATGTGATCAACATAGAACAATTAGTATAATGAGTCACATCACAAAGATTTTGCTAAGAATTATCATGCAAAGAATGAGGAAGAAGATACAACCTGAAATAGGGGAAGAACAATGCGGGTTTGTAGAAGGAAAGGGTACAGTAAATGCTGTGTATATGCTGCGAACAGTTATTGAACGTGCTATAGAAGTAAACAAGGATATACATCTTTGCTTTATTGACTATACAAAGGCTTTTGATAGCGTTAGACATGTCAGCATGGTGGATATGCTTGCAGATCTACAAATTATGGGAAAGACATTAGACTTATAAAAAACATATATTGGAAACAACAAGCTGCAATAAGGATTGATAATGAAGTGGGACAGTATCAGCCAATTAAGAGAGGTGTTAGGCAGGGATGTGTGATGTCTTCAGATCTTTTTTCCCTGTACAGTGAAAATATTTTCAGAAATGTAGAGGATATAAATGGAATCAGACGAAACATCAATAACTTTAGATATGCAGATGATACAGTATTAATTGCAGACAATGCGCAGGACCTGCAACAATTAGTAGATGCGGTTGTTGTACACAGTGAGCAACTGGGGTTAGAATTAAATTGTAAAAAGACTCAGGTTGTGGTCGTCAGTAGGAAGGAAGAAGTGCCACAATGTAATATACAAGTAAATGGAAATATTCTTCAACAAGTGAATCGGTACAATTATCTTGGAACAGTTATAACATCTGATGGGAGATGCCTTGAAGAGATTAGAACAAGAATCGCCATGGCGAAAGTAGCCTTTAGCAAGATGAAAAACATTCTGACCAATAAAAAGATGTCAATTGAAACGAGAAAAAGAGTGTTGAGGGGATACATAGAGCCTGTTCTTTTGTATGGATGTGAAACTTGGACAATGAGCAGTCAAGCTGAAAAGCATCTGATGGCTGCAGAAATGTGGTTTCTGAGGAAAATGCAAAGAATACCATGGACGGACAGAAAAACCAATGACCAAGTACTACAGGAGACAAATGAACATCGTAAACTGATTAGAGAAATTAGACGTAGACAGTCAAAATTTTTTGGACATGTTATGAGAAGAAATGGGTTGGAGAACTTAGTGACAGCTGGCAAGATCGAAGGGAACAGACCAAGAGGAAGACCGAGAGGAAAATACCTGGAAGGCTTGGCCACATGGCATGGACGAGACAGGAACACTGAGCTGATCCACGACACTGGTGATCGAGTGAAATGGCGAGTCATGACCGCCCACGCTTTCCGGCATGGCACATGATTGATTGATTGATTGATATAAAGTTTGGATGCTCGCCTTACACACCACGGCATGTACAATAGAATCCTCTGTAAATCAAGTTTTTATTGGGGGTGAAATGGGCAGCGAATCCTGAACACAGCACGACTGTCGTTTTAGTAAGCGGTCTGTATACTTGACTAACGCAGTAGTCATCATCAGCATCATCATCATCTTTCACATCTGCCGTCAAGCGTCGTGGGGAGGAATAATTTGCGTTCCAGCGCCCGGTGGACGGCACTGGATAGTGTCATTCCGTGTGGTTGTACAATGTCTCTGATGTCGTCAATCCATTTTCTTCTTGGACGTCCTCGTGGTCTCGTCGCAGATGATCTTTGATGTAAGGCCAGTGATGGTAGTTGCTGATGTTGCATTCTAACGACATGGCCAAACCACTTGATCTTCTGTCTTTCAATAAATGTGGCACAAGGTGTTGATCCCACAGTCTGTCTGATAGTAGCATTTCTTACTCGGTCTCGGATTGTTAAGTTGCCAGCTCTCCTCAGGCATCTCATTTCGCAGGTGTTGATTTTGTGAAGGTGTAATTTTGATAAAGTCCAGGTTTGAGATTGGTAGCATAGTGTTGGTGTGAATATGCTGTTTATTATCTGTCGTTTTGCGGACATGGGTATGTTTGGATGTTTCAGTAAGGGTGATAGTTGATATGTAAGTGCACTAGCTTTTTGACATCTGATTTCAATTTCTCTGTCCAATCTGCCATCTTCTGTGATCATACTTCCAAGGTATTTGAATTTTTTAACTTGTTTCAGAGGTGTGTTATTTATCTGTATACTTAGTGGGCCTGGCGATCTGCTAACTTGCATTACTTCGGTTTTGGTTGTGTTTATACTCATATTGTATCTGCTGCAGGTTGAACTCAGATTAGTTATATGATTTTGTAGTCTGCCCTCATCGCTGTAAAACAGGCACTGATCGTCTGCAAATAGAAGTTCATTTATTCCCTGTGGGTCAGTTGTTTCATCTGGAGTAATGAGTTCTAAATTTTCTGAATCTGTTCTGCCGAGACTTGCTTCTTTGGAAATTCTGTCCATGTAGATATTGAATAGCAGGGGAGAGAGCACACATCCCTGCCTCACTCCTGTATTGACAGTGAACATATCTGATATACCTTCTTGTGTTCTTACTGCACTTTGGCTCGAGTGGTACATGGCTATGATGTTTTATAGCAGTTTCCCTTCTATCCCATAGTCTTCAAGGATGGTCCATAATTTGTATCTGTCTACTCTATCGAAAGCCTTTTCCTGATCTACAAACACAATATTCTGCTGGTCACTATATTCGATAGTTTTTTCACAAATTTGTCTAAGTGTAAATAATGCATCAGTGCAACTTTTACCTTTCCGAAAACAGAATTGTGCTTTGCTTAACTGTTGTTCAACTATTTATTGGTCTAGCTCTTTGTTCCAAAAGTTTTGCATACATTTTCCCTATATGGCTCAGGAGTGATATACCTCTGTATGTTTCGCACTCTCTCATATTGCCTTTCTTTTTCCATATTGGTACTATTATTGCCTGTTGCCAATCATCTGGGACTTTTCTTTCTTCCCATGCTATATTAAAAAGTCTTGTTAGCCATTTAACTCCTGTTTCCCCACATGCCTGAATAGCTTCTGTGGTTATCCCATCTGGACCTGGTTTATTGTTTTTAGGACTTTTCTGTATAACTGCTTTGACTTCTGCAGGTATGAAATTTAGTTCTTGCTGTCCCTGGCATTTAGGCACAAAAGTGAGGTTTTCTATGTTATGTGTGGGTTTAAGTAGTTCTTGAAAGTATTCTGCCCACCTTGCTAGTCTTTGTTGTGGATTAAATATCGGTATACCTCTTTTGCTGTTTATGATGGTGGTTGGGTTGTAACATGCATCTCTGTTTCTCATTGTGGTGACACATTTATAAAATTCTCTTGGGCAGTCTTTGCTAAGGGTCGCCATCTGTTCACCGTATATTCTCCAGGATTCATCTCTAGATGCTCTAATTGTTCGTTTGGCATTACGTCGTGCTATTCTATAAGTAACATAGTCTTGTTCAGATTTAATTGTGATCCACTGTTTGAATGCTACCTTCTTTTTGAATATGCTATCTTTAACTTCGTTGTTCCACCAGGCTGTTCTTAATCTTTTGTCCTGCCCTACTTTCTTTGTTCCATATTTATTTTTCAGTGTGTCGAGCATGGCAGCCTTGAAACATGTCCATTCCTTATCTACGCTTGAGTGGTCATCAGGGATGTTCTTATGTAGGTTTTGGATTTCTTGATTGAATTCATCATTAACCGTATTTTCCTGCAGCCTCCTATAATTGATGACATATGTTGTTACGTTTTTGTTTCTTATTTTCCTGTGTGGTGAAATCTTTTTTATTATGACTGGTTTGTGATCAGTATCAACATCTGTATTTGGGAGTGCTCTTGAATCTAATAGTAGCCTTCTGTCTGATTTCCTGATTAGAATAAAGTCAATTTGAGATGCTTGGTCTATGTCATTCCATTTATACCAGGTTTTGGTGTGGCTAAGACGATGTTGAAAAAAAAACTATTTGCTATTATTAGTCCATGTTCCGAACATATGTTGAGTAGATGTTGACCATTGCTGTTACAATCAGTCTCTGTGTCGCTGAATGGCCCCATGCAATCCTCCCACGGTGTTCTTCGTGTGCCTATTCGTCCGTTAAAATCACCCATCATAACTAGTTCATCTGTTTCCTTGACATTATTTAACGTGTCTGCAAGTTTATCAAAATATTCGTCTTTGTCTTCGTCGCTGTAAGTGTCATTACATAGGGCGTATGTTTGTATAAAAGTTGTTCTATTTCCTTCTTTGATCTGTACTAGTATTATCCTTTCTGATATAAATTTATTGTTGATAATGGCTTTCGCTTTGACTGGATGCAACAAAAAACACACTCCATGTTTAGCTGTAGCTCGCTGATCGATGCCACTCCATATAATAACGTAACCTTCGTGTGTTCTTTTCGTGTTCTGCCCCTTCTTCCTAGTGTCTGCGAGTCCTAATAATTGAATATTTGATTGTTTCATGAACTCTACGACTACGCAGTAGTCAACAACCAAAATGCACCGGATATGAAAATATCTGATCTGAACTAATTTTGGAGTGCTGAAAACAAAAATGACATTTAAAAATGTTGATTGGCTCTATAGTTTTCAAGATATATGCTACTAGTTTACTTTATTACGGACAATATATATATATATATATATATATATATATATATATATATATATATATATATATAATATA
Organism: Cepaea nemoralis; assembly: GCA_014155875.1. NCBI lineage: Eukaryota > Metazoa > Mollusca > Gastropoda > Stylommatophora > Helicidae > Cepaea > Cepaea nemoralis. The sequence continues at coordinate 177,904 of JACEFZ010028036.1, forward strand.
TATATATATATATATATATATATATATATATAATCAGCTGGTCTATCTGGCCAAGGTGTTAACGACATTATTAGTAATCCCGTATATCCAGTCGGGAAAACAGCAGCTGCGAGAATCGGAAACGGTTCGCACCTCGCTGGTAACTTGGGGGGGGGGGGGGATGTATGTGAGCCGGTCGTTCAGAAAGCAATGGCAAAATATTGAACGGAAAACTTGCCTAATACACCAACAGAAGCTGAAAAATGCTGGTATCTACTGCAACGTCCTGTAAGGGGTATGATATATATATATATATATATATATATATATATATATATATAATATATATATATATATATATATATATATATATATATATATATATATATATATATATATATATATATATATATTAGGGGCGTTCATTTGAAACCCGTTCCAATGGCTTTATTACAAAAGCATAAAAGAAACCTTAACAGGTTTGGTAGAATTAAACAAAGCATTCATTTTGAATGAATTATGCACCATGGGTTGGTCAGAACAATTCGCCGTAGGCATTCAGGCAAACATCCCATTGCTTAGGTAGGCGGCGAATGCCGTCCGCAAAAACAATATTGCGGTTGCTCACTGAACCAAGTGTTTACCGCGTTCATTACGTCTGTATCTGTGTGAAATCGTTGCACCTTGAGAGCTTATTTTTTAGAGGTCGGAACAAATGAAAATCACATGGTGACAAATCAGGACTATAGGCTGGATGTTGCAGAATTTCCCATTTCTTCCTTGCTAATGCTTCCTGCACAATCTTTGCGACATGCGGACGAGCAACAAAATCACACAGCGAGAAAGCATGCCGGGTCGTTTATTTGTGATGGCTGTTTGCAGCTTGTCTAGTGTTTGCAAGGAGTGGGTAGAGTTGATGTTGACACCAGGTTCTTTAAAGTCGGCAAGTAATAGCCCTTGGTCTAAAAATGCGCTCAGCATAACCTTACCAGCGGAAACCTGTAAATTGAATTTTTTTTTGGCTTTTGGTGATCCAGCATGCTTCCATTGCCTGCTCTCTCTTTTGCTGCTCGGCTCAAAGTGGTGCCACCATGATTCATTGCCTGCCATTATGCGGAAGAGAAAATCATCACCCCACTCTGTAAAGCAGCAAGTGGTTCAAACACCATCCTATGTGTTCCTCTTTTTGGTGGTCGGTCAACATCCATGGTATCCACTGTGAACACACCTTCCGATATTTCAGTTTCTTACGAATGACCTTTTGAATTGTCCCAATTGACATCATTCTTTCGCTAGCGAACGTATACTTCGACAACGGTTCATCACTGCTGCATCAATTTTGGAGATGTTTTTTTTCTGTTGCAACAATATGCGCTTGACCCGGCCGTCGAAGATCTGTCGTGAACTGACGTCCTTTCCGAAACATTCGTGCCCAGTCTACCACTGTTGTCTTCGACAGACATTTGTTACCGTACGCTGCCTGCATTCTTCGATGAATGTCCACTGGTCGACATCCTTCAACTGAAAGAAACTGAATAACCGCTCTTTGAGCTTCTTTGGACTGATTTTGGATCACCCCGGCCATTTTCTCAATTGTCAGAAACAGAACCTATGCATCATGGGACGATGAACACGTGCTCTTTTATTCATTGGTCAGTACTTATCACATGACTATGACATGATCATGTTCATCGTGATGTGTTGTTTGTCCATCAAGAATGATGATGACCATTCATTTCATCCAGTGGGGTTGAAAGTGTGGAGCCGTGAGTTCTATAAGCTGATAAGACTTATTTTGGCTCGAAATGTTCTTTGACAATGTGGGCAAAGAATGCTTGACATTTATGGAGGAGGATTTTCTGCAGTGGTTTTTCTGTTCTGTCTTTTCTTCACAGCTGTTGCAGTCCTGTTGCCTCACAAATTGGAGGTGTTAGAAAATTTCGAATATGTTGGGTCATAATTACCAACAATGGTGAAACAATGAAGAACATTAAAATACGAATATCTATTTCGCTTCAGAAACTAAAACAACTGAATAAATTGTGGAGGGGGACAGATAGAACTACATAAAATTAGATTTGTAAGAGTATGCATCTTTCCCATAGCAACATATGCCTGTGAGACCTGGACTCTTACTAAACAAGCCGAACAGCGCATACATGCCTTTGAATATACATGTTATAGATGGGTTCTAAGAATATCTTGGATACGGAAAAGAACAAATGCATCCATACGACAAGAGCTGAATACTGAAGAATGTTGGCTATTAAAGGAAATAAAACAAAGCAATCTGGAATATTTTGGTCACTTGAAACGTCATAAAAGGTTGGAGAGAACAGTCATTGAGGGGTATATGCCCGGGAAGAGAGGAAGAGGAAGGCCAAAGAGAAGATGGGTGCAGGATGTAGGAGATGATCTTCAGATGGGTGTATCGGACGCGGGACATCTTGCTTACGACCGAGAAGTTTTCCGGACAGTTGTTATGGGAGCGGAGTTCTGCAAGGGACAAGCTAGTGAATGAATGAATTGGTGTTTAATGATGTGACACGTTCCCCCGTTCTCCTGGGTAATGAGATCGCATATACTGCCTTCTCCCATAAGGACTTAAGACAAGAGGTGTCGTGTGCAAGATATGCATTTTAAAATTCCCATGACAGTTACAAATCGCAAAGAGTAGGCCGTGAGACATATTCCTTGGAAACATTTTAGGAAGGAACACCTGCACACGAGAAGACAAAGCCTATTACCTTGTACAGAATTTGCCTAGAGGAAGCAAACCTTACACAGATGTTTGCTGAAATTGGATGGACTGACCTTTGACGTGCATGACTAGGTGGCATGCATTTCCCTCTAAAGATGCACGAAAGACGGTTGTTTAAAGGTTATATTATTTAAATATCCCACTAACACCCATGCATGACATCACTAGAATAATATAAATTTACAATAATAACACTGAAACTGTATCACTGAAAGAAAAACTCAAAGACGGATGTAAAAAAAATTATATCACATCTTCCACTTTTGCCGTCAAGCGTCGTGGGGAGGAATAGCTGGTACTCCAACAACCGATGGGTGGCACTGGATAGTGTCATTCCGTATGATTGTACAATGTCTATGATATCGTCAATTTATTTTCTTTTCTGGCGTTTTCTTTCTCTCGTAACAAATATTCTTTGATTTAGCGTCAGTGCTGGTAGGTGTTGGTGTTGCATTCTAACGAAAAGGTCTAACTATTTTATGTTCTGTATTTCAATAAATTTGGCACAAGGTATTGATCCCACTGCCTGTCTGATAACATTTCTGATTCGGTCTCGGATAGTTAAGTTGGCAGCCCTCCTCAAGCATGTCATAGGTGTTGATTTTTCGTAAATGTGATTTGAATAATGTGAAAGTTTGACATTGGTAGCATAGGGTTGGTATTAATATGCTATTTATTATCTGTAGTTATGCGGACGTAGGTATATTTGGATGTTTCAGTATTGGTGATGGGTGATAGTTGATATGTAAGCAACACTTGTTTTTTGACATCTGATTTCTATTTCTCTGTTTAATCTGCCATCATCTGTGATCATACTTCCAAGATATTTGAATTCTTTAACTTGTTTCAGAGATGTGTTATTTATCACCATAATTAGTGGACCAGGAGATCTGCTAACATGTATTACTTCAGTTTTGGTTGTATTTATACTCATATTGTATATGCTCCACGCTGAACCCTGCTATTTATATGATTTTCAATGCGCTCTCGTCGAGATAAAACGTGTGATATCATCTGATGCTAGTGGCTCTTGGGAACATTCCCAGCCTTAGGCTGAGATCTCGTCGAGATAAAACGTGTGATATCATTAGATACCAGTGGCTTATGCTGATATCGAATCCTGCACATTGTGAGCCTGAGGCAGACACTCACAAACTCTCGGCCACGGCTCCACTTATTACTTGTACTACACACACACACACACAAACTCTCAGCCACATCTTCCCTTATCACGTGTAATATATCACACACACACACACACACAAACTCTCAGCCACATCTTCCCTTATCACGTGTAATATCACACACACACACACACACACACACACACACACACACACACAAACTCTCAGCCACTGTTCACCTTATCGCGTGTACTACACACACACATACACACACACACAAACACAAACTCTCAGCCACGGCTCCACTTATCACGTGTACTATACACACACACACAAACTCCCAGTCACGGCTCCACTTATCACGTGTACTATACACACACACACAAACTCTCAGCCACGGCTCCACTTATCACGTGTACTATACACACACACACAAACTCCCAGTCACGGCTCCACTTATCACGTGTACTATACACACACACACACACACACACACACACACACACACACACACACACACAAACTCTCAGCCACGGCTCCACTTATCACGTGTACTATACACACACACACAAACTCCCAGTCACGGCTCCACTTATCACGTGTACTATACACACACAAACTAACAGTGGTTTCAACGACACATTTGGCTCAAACTGGAAAGTGTCACCTTATCTCAACTCTTATGGACACGCGTAGCCACACATAAAGAGTACTTCAATACTATTCCTTTATATGAGTAAAATTAATAAGTAAGATAGACTGACAATCATCTGCCAAGTCTTAAATACAGGCAAACACATGCAGCTATAGCTATCCTTAGATACTAATCGTGAAAGCGGTGCGTTTTTTTTTTTCATGGTTTCAAATTATTGCAAAATGCTAATCAACGGAATTAGTGAAGAATGGCACGGAAGCTGTGGGAATGTGGTTTCATACAAGAATAATGAGAATACGTGGACGAGTAACAAAAAAGTATACATCAGATATCTGGACAGAAATTAACTCACCAAGAGAACTGGTTACTAGAATTAAAAGAAAATAGTTTACATTCTTTGGGCATATGAGAAAGGGAAGCTGGAGTTCGCTGTAACAAAGTTAACATTGGAAGAGACGAGATGCAGAAACTGATCAGTATCTTCTCTCTCGTCCAGAGAGAAGATATTGAGCAGTTTGAAATCATGGCAAGGATACAACACATCCACGGCAAGGACTATATAATACTATAGTACTAATATTAATAAGTGACTATAAGTTGACACTAGCCAACTGGCATTGCCAAAAAACAAGGATACCGAGTGTGTAAAATCATAACAGCACAATTCTAACATCACCTTCTGGCGGTAGAGTGCAACAAAAACTGTTATATAACAGAGACGTAATGGACTGAGAGAGAATGTGTCTGCTCCATGTGTGATGGAACATCACGGCAGCACCATTAGACCTGGCGCCGCCATTTGTGCTGAGCACATTTGGTGCGTCTTGTGTTTGCGGTCATGGGCGTTCACATATCGTATGTCTTTATTATGCACTCATGCACGTTCAACTATCGCGTGTCTTGTGTGTGCACGTATACTCTATTGTTCCGAAACAAACGAAAACAGCTAACCAGGATGGGGGTGGGTTGTTATTATCGATGTGTCGAACACGAACTATCATCATCATGTTCCATGCCGGTAAGCGTGGGCGGTAATGTTTCGCCATCTTACACAATCACCAGAGTCATAGACCAGCTCTGTCTTCTTGTCTCGACCATTCATTCATTCATTCATGCATTCATTCATTCATTCATTCATTCATTCATTCATTCATTCATTCGTTCGTCCGTTCGTTCGTTCGTTCGTTCATTCATTCATTCGTTCGTTCGTTCGTTCGTTCGTTCATTCATTCATTCGTTCGTTCACTCGCTAGTTCGTTCGTTCATTGGTTGGTTGGTTCGTTCGTTCGTTAATTCATTCATTCATTCAGTAGCATGTCCTTTGCAGAACCTCGCTCCCATAACAACCTTCCGGAAAACTTCTCGATCACAATCAAGATGTTCCGCGTACTATACACGCATCTGGAGGTCATCCGCCACATCCTGCACCCATCTTCTCTTTGGCCTTCCTCTTCGTCTCCTCCCAGGCATATATCTTTCCATTATTGTTCTCTCCAAACTTTCATGACGTTTCATGACGTCTAGACCATACCACGTGGAAAAGCCATCCTTATCTTTATTTCTCCGCTTTCCCCTTGTTTTTTTTCCCCGTTAATATTGTCCTGTCTACATCTGTTAGTTAGTTAGTCGCGGTTCCAACTTCACGGCAACGGGTCGTCCCCATATTGCTCCGTTTCTGTGCCAGTGAATATCACACAAAATGCTCCTTACTGCCTTAAGTGAACAATGGAATAGACAGGAGTATCGGCAAGCCAACAGCCCGCACAGGTACACTGTGCATAATGCCGCCGCCAGAATGCCAACACAAAAGTCCTCCACGAAAAATACAGTTCATCGTCGATGGAAACGGCAGTCACCAGAAAGACTTCATTGATCCAGGTTTTATCGCACATGGCTCGGTCTCTTTCCGCAGGGCGACCAACTGAAAGAGCCGCACAAAGCCAGAACTCCGTAGCTACAGCGACGACTCCCAGCAGTCTCCTGAAAAAAGCACCCGTGAACCAAAATCGCAAATCAGTCAATCCAGCAACAGCCGGCCGTCATAGTTCCGAACATGCAGTTCACGCTAAAAATAACCGCGGACAGGTACAAAAGCATTCCACGCGATATTCACAGCTCACAGTGTCGCGCCACGCACTCACTCAGTAGCAGGGAGACGGAACCATAGCCTCCTTAGTCGCCTCTTACGACGTGCATGGTAGGCAACAGTGTTACTATTCTTTGCTCCCCTGTATCAGTTCTCGGTTTTCATTTCCCTTCTGTAGGACTTGGTCATTGGTTTTTCTGTCTGTCCGTGGTATTCTTTGTATTTTCCTCAGAATCCACATTTTCACTGCCAATATATGTTTTTCAGCGTGTCTGCTCATCGTCCTCGTTTCACATCCTTTCACAAGTACAGGTTCAATACTTTTTTATCGCTGCAATTGACATCATTTTATTAGTTAGTAAGTTTTCCAGTTTGCAAAAGGCTATCTTTGCCATGGCGATTCTTGTTCAAATCTCTTCAAGGCATCTCCCATTAGATGCTATGACTATTCCGAGATAATTGTACCGATTCTCTTGTTTAATAAGAATATTCCCATTTACTTGTATATTATATTGTGGTATTTACTACTTCCTGGTGACGACCACAATCTGTGTCTTCTTACACTTTAATTCTAACCCAAGTTGTTCACTGTATGCATTAACCCATCAGCTAAATGTTGCAGATCCTGCTCCTTGCCTGAAATCAATCCCATTGGCACCTTTCCGTCTTGACAGACGATAGCTTGGTACACTGTTCTTCAAAAAGGCTTCATAACTACATGGCAGAGGCGAATGTGGCTGATAAGGCCAATTCGCGCTGTAAATGTTCGTCCACAGTGGATGCATGTGAAGACATGGTCATTTCCAACATCATGCACCACCTTACGTCTCTCACGCTCTGTGTGTGCTTTATCTGCAATCAATTACTCCTTTGTCTTTATTCCATTTCTGATAGTTGCCCTCCATGCAACACGTTCAACGGCGACTTGCTCCTAATGTGCATTATCAATGCCTGTATCAATCATGTCCCGCTTACACACATCTTTGTATCGTAGTAGAGGCCGACTCTGGGATCTCCTACCCATCTGTAATTCACCGAAAAAGATGTCCTTTGATATTCTATCATCATCCATCCTCCTAACGTGTCCTATCCATCTAAGTCTACGAAGATTAGGCATGGAACACACCGTCACACAACCTGATCTTTCCAATACTTCAGTATTTGTGATTTTGTCTTGCCACTTAATACTAAGTATTCTTCGCAGACACCGCATATGAAAGCTGTTCAAACGTGACTCTTGGTGTGAGTAAGTTGACCAAGTTTCACTGTCATAAAGAAGAGTATTAAAGACACAAGCTTGGTAGACGAGGACTTTTGTTTTGGCAGTAAGCTTCCTGTTCTCCCAAAATCTTTTTGCTAATATATTCAATGTTGTTGCTGCCTTAACAATCCTGATGTTGATTTCCTGATCTAGGGATAATTTTCTATTTACCTCTGATCCTAGATATGTAAAATGGTCTACTATCTCCAGTTCGGCGTCGTCAATAAAGATTGATGGTACCCATGTGCACCTTTTGACATAATCTGTGTCTTCTTTTTGTTATTTTGTTAATTGTTAAACCAAATTCAGAACAAGCATTGGAGAATGGAGATAATAGATACTGTAATTCTTTCCCAGAGTGGGTCGTAATTGCAGCATCATCCGCAAAAAGCAAATCTCTGATCACTACCCTCCTAATTTCACTGAGCATTATAAAGGCGGCGATCTGAGCGTGAGTGAATGTATATAACGGTATCCTGATCACGAAAGGCATATTTTGGTAGAAGTGAAAAGTATATTCCAAAGAGGGTGGGGGTTAGTACACAACCATGCTTAACTCCACTCTTGATTTCAAATTCTTCTGAAGTTGCACCATCAAACTTAATTATACCCTTCATGCCTGTGTGGAACGATTCCACAATGGACAGAAGAGATGGTGGGCAGCCAATATTCATTAGTGCCTTAAACAGACGCTCACGATTGACCAAATCAAATGCCGTTGTGAGGTCGATGAAGGCAATAAACAGTGGTTGATTTTGTTCCCGTCATTTTTCTTGCATTTGTCGCAATGAGAATATCATATCAATGATAGACCGGTTATGTCGGAAGCCACTCTGTGATTCGGGGTAGACTTGATCTCCTAGAACTTAAAGTCTGCGCAGAACAATTCTGGCAGATACTTTCCTAACAGTACACAGAAGTGAAATTCCCCTATAGTTGTTACAGTCGCTCCGATCGCCCTTGTTCTTGTAGTGTTATGATGCTTGAATCTTTGAAATCCCGTGGGTCTTGTCCTTCTCGCCAGCATAGCTCTATTAGCTGGTGGATCTATAAAGTGAGTGTGACTTGCCCACTCCTGATAACCTCTATTGGAATCCCATCCTTACCCGGAGCCTTGCCAGATGCAAGTTCATTTATAGCACACTTAACTTCTGTTATGGTGGGAAGTGTGTCCAGGAGTTTGCAGGGCCTCTATGGCGTTGAGGGCATCATCCGCTAGTTTGGTCTCACTTGAGTAAAGCTCTAAATAGTGCTCTACCATCTATCCATCTGCTGCTTCTTATCAGTGATGATTTCTCCAGTCAAGGTTTTCAGTGGTGCACTTCTTTTGATCATTGGACCACAGGCTTTCTTTATCCCTTCATACATGCTTCTGATGTTTCCCTTATCCATTGCATGTTGAATGGACTCACATAACTTGATCCAATAGTCATATGCACACTGCCTGGCAGCCTTTTGCACATCCTTCCTAGCTTGCTTCAGCTCACTGAGAGTGTTACGCGTTGTTCTTTCCTTGTTTCTTAAGAGAGCTATCTTCTTTTTATAAATCAAGGGCTGCAGTGTCTGGCTGTTTGCCGCAAACCAGTCCTGCCTCTTGTGATCCACAGTGCCGTAAACCTCTACGGCAGTTTTATAGAGAGTTTCCTTAAGTTTCCCCACGTTTCACTTACCGTACAATTTTCTGTGTCTTCAAGTTACTGTTGAAACTCAAAGCACTTTTCAGGATCGTGAATGTTAATAATATTAATCCTGGGGCTAGATTTATGTTTAGCCGTGTAGATTCTCTTTGGTCTCAGTCTAATCCTTGCAACAACCAAAGAATGATCCGTATCACAGTCAGCACTGTGGTAACTTCGAGTTAATGATGTATAGTTCAGATGTTGTCTCCGTGTGATGATGAAGTCCAGCTGATGCAAATGACCGGATCTTGGATGTTTCCATGTGACCTTATGCAGCTCTTTTGTTTAAAAAAGGAGTTTTTATATAGATCATTTCTTGTGTAAATCTCCAGTAGCCTTTGCCCAGTTTCATTCATGCGACCGATGTTGTATTTTCCAAGACACACTGCCATGAACTCGAGTCCTTGCCCACACGAGCATTGAAATCACCGTGCATATAAATCTAGTCGGATTTTGAAACTGCCTTGATCACAGAGTCTAACTCCTCATAGAACGAATCCTTCACATCATCAGAGGAAGCGAGTGTCGGTGCACATGCAGAAATAATGGTGGCAAAACCACAAGAGGTTGCCAAGAGCAGGGATAATAGTCTTTCATTACCTGCAGCTGGAATTTCAATCATTCCCAGTAGCGAATTCTTCACAGCAAAGCCCACACCATGTTGCCATTTTTCTGCCTGCCCTCTACCCTTCCAAAAAAGGTGTAATTGTTTTCCCTGAGTGATCCTTCCTCGGCGAGGTGAGTCTCCAATAGGCCAGCGATATCAATGTTAAGACGATTGAGTTCGGCATCAATCACAGCCGTTTTTCTCACATCGTCAATATTGGCCAAGACAGTGGAAGATCCTGGACACATGGTTCTTACGTTCCAGGTTGCAAGCCGTTGCTTGAGGTTTCTATTTTTCTTTTTATTAGTACCTGGTGCATTGGTTTTACAGCCTGCAAATTCAGATTTTGTCCTAGCCCCAAGCACCCATTGAAGCAGGCAGGCTGTGGCGGATCAGCACCCTATTGGCCGGGGGCTGCCCAGCTTGAGGCGGGCGGTAGCTGATCAGTGACACCTGTAGGTGTCTCCCACCGTCAGAGGTAACCCGTGGCGCCCCATGACTACGCCAGTTTACAAGGACTTATAACCCGTAAATGTTACCTTTTGTTTTGATTCCGAGGCCGGTTAAGACCAGGGATGAAGTTATTGGCTCTTCATAGCACAAAGCCTAGGCTAAAATATACAGACCATGTGTTTCCCATGCAGCATGATCCCTCTCTCGGCCTGCCTAGTTCACCTTAGAGAAAATGTAACACCTATATATCTGGAACAAGACAAGCTTCAGAAGCTGCCGGATCAGCAAAGAAATGATCTAACTGTCCGCCTGTCGGAGTTTCGATCCTAGACCAGCTGCCTACCAAGGCTTAGGGCCGGGTGTGCCCTACCATGACATTTTGTCTTTAGATTGCAATTCCTCGCAATAATGACACCACCAGAATGTCACCACAAAGGTCCTCCCGGAAACATTCATGTTTGATGGAAGTGGCAGTCACTTTCCTAAACAGATGTTAGCCTACAAAGTCTCAATATTTCTAGATGTTGTTCCGTTTCTAGATGTTTTCTAGCCAGCCACGCCATTTTTTCTCCGAAATGTAGTTCAGGCAACAAAACAACCCCGAACAGATGTAAAAAAATAACAAAAACAAAAAACATTTCACTGTACATAATGCCGTTGCCAGAATGCCAACATAAAAGTCCTCTACGAAAATACAGTTCATCGTCGATGGAAACGGCAGTCATTAGAAAACAAGGCCAAAAAAAAAAAAAAAAAACGATCCCTTCTGCGTCACAACCAGCCGCCATGCATCCAGATATTTCTGATCATTTTCTATTATGATTTTGCCATCTTTGTTTTTTTTTTACGCAATCCGTTGATGTGTGTGTTCGTATCTCTCCAGATCCATAAGTACTACATCTATAGTCTGTTAATATTTTGTCAATTATTTTGAAAACTGTCTTTTGCATCGTTATGAAATTTTTCCTGCCGCCTTATATTTACTCCCTATACAAGGAATATGTCTTTGATAGGTCCAAAAGCAACTTAAATCATCGAAAGCAGCGACATTTCTTTGATGTTTTGGTGAAAATGTAGTGAGTTCACGCTAACAAACTAGTCTTACAGTAAAGCACGTCATTTCGGGTAACGACACAAGTACAAGGCGTAGCCAGATTCGTATGGGAGTGGGTGCAATAAAAAAAGTAGCTTAAAAGTCGACAGGGTCGACTGCATTGCACTGGGTTTTTATCCCACATGGCTCAGTCTCTTTCCGCAGCGCGGAAAGCGTCGCCCAAAGCACGAACTCCGTAGCTCCAGCGACGACCCTCGGGAGTCTCCGAAAAATGCACTCGTGATATGAAGGACGCGGCCCAGAATCGAACATACAACCTTCTGAGCCCGAGTCAGACGGCATGACCACTTCACCACGGAGACTCTCGAGAGGGGTGCAATGTGTAATATTAGTAAAGACAGAATTTACAGAGGCATGTGGTAAATAATGTGTAAATTGACAGGAAAGTAGAAGGAATATATTTCCTGTCTTATTTTTCATTTCCTTCTTGTTTCTTCAGCTGCTGGTTAATAATGTGTACACAAGTATTCATGTTACTAAGATGCATTTAGCTTTTTATATTAAGTTCTTGAAAGCTTCCAAATAGCTGTGCGGTAATGTGCGTATGGAGTGACCAGAAATGATACCGCAATTTAGTCATCATGTATCCATTTTTAAGGATCTGTTCAGCTATCTGTGTAGTTTGTTCACACGTACACATGGGTGGCAGACCCGCTTTGAGTCTTTGTGAAAGATTGTCTACTTTGCTGTTTACCGTTCAGAGACGGAACATGATTATCTGTTTTGCACTATGAAAATAGTTGTCAGTGTCTCTGTAGTGGGCTTTCTTCTTAACGACCAAGATGCTGGTCCTCTTTTCATTGAAGTTTATAAATTGATTCGTATGCGCCTGTGTTGTCCCCTAATGTGACAAGGTGTTTGCTCTCACGTTTCTTGTTATGCCACAACATGTCAGTTTCCACCGCAATATTACTCTTCTGTTGGTATTTAATGCGTTTAGTGTGTCTTTTTTGTTGTTGTCAATACCAGTTGTTTGTCACTGCCGAGGGCGTGCGGAATTGAAAATTCATCACTGTGGAATACAAAATGTTGCCATTGACATTGTGCTGATGCTGTAATAGTTAGGGCCTGAAATTCATCTGAATAGTTAGAGCAAGATATCCCAGTAAGTGTGCACGTGGATTAAGGTCTGCGATCTGCTCAGACCTTAATCTGTGTCGGACGATTCCAGTAGTTTCATGACTGCTCTGGGTTGCATAAAATTCAATCCATCCTTTCTCCAATAGTCCTCTTCCTCTTTCAACACATGGTCCTCACATTTTTTCCAGTAACTTTTATCAATATTTAATAGCGCGGACTGGGTTAGTATCTTGACGTCAGACAATTGGAATATAGTATTGGCAGCTGCCACCTGTCCTTTTATTTTAGCCCACACAAATTCTATCGGGTTTAAATTAGAATAGTACGGCGGAAGTCTCAAGCACCTATGGCCATGCTCTTCAATCAACTTGTCGATTTGATATTTCTTGGTATTTTGCCCCTGTTATACAAGGGACAACAACTGTAGCTTGAAATATGTTTCTGGAAATGGTATATTTTCCCTTCGGAGCCACATCTTTATTGCTTCCTTTGTGCTCGATGCCGTAGGTATTTTGTCTTCTTGGGCAACAACATTGTGATATGATGCATTGTCCATGATTAGACAAAACGGTCTATCAAGGGATGGAAGTATTGTATTCTCGAGCCAATCTCTAAATACATTACCATTCATCTCATTATGATAATCACTATTGTCTGTATGCTTTGATACGAACACGGGTCCAGCATTCTGTAGTAAGCTATTATGAGTACTACCAGCATTGGCTATGACCAAACGCTGTCCTTTACTACTGGGCACATAACGCTTTATCTTTCCATCCACTGATTGTCATTTCTTTTCACCTGTGTGGTGCGCATTGATCCACGTCTCACCCAAATACACTATGTCATAATTTTCTTTGCGCATTTCCCTTATTTCACGTAGGTATCTGCTTCTCATGGCTCCTAAATGCGGTTACTCGCAAAGAATATTTCTACCTCCCTTGTATCTTCTAAAAGTGAAGCCTAATGTCCTTATAATTTTCCACAAAGTTGTTTTGGATGGCTCTATGTTATTGTTCTTTCTCAACCAAACCCTAAGTTTTCTTACAGTCACTGTTTCTTTGGCACCCATCATTTTTATAATAACTCGCCTTATGACATCCTTGTCAAAGCTGTCTACAATTGCCGTTCTACCTATCGTTTGCTTATTGCATGTTGGTTTCATTACAGATTCTTGCACCCATCGACGAAATGACCGTTTACTCAAACCCAATGCATGCAATGTTCTTTTTTCGGGATTTGTAACAGCATGAAACAGTTTCCTGCGATCAGCTTCTTGACAAAAATATGTGTACAACTGCATAGCGATGCTTTGAAGTGTACACAATTTCACATTCAATCCCATTTAACAATATTCACACATTCAAATATTAGCTATTAATATTATATTAATGGTAAGATTTATTTATATATTTATTTATATAGTCACGTTTCATGAAAGAACCCACATTGACGACACCACTGAACAATCCTATTTAACTGCGAGCAATTTGTGCCAAAATGTAAACCACGAGACAATTTTTAAAAAAGCGAGGATGTGTCTTGGTGAAGGTGTAATACTTTTAAAATTATGGACTTAATCTCTGACCCGTAAATTATATACCGCATATAAACAAACATTGAAATCTGCTGTACAATCTCCAGAACAAAATCTTTTTGTTGGGTGGACATAATAATAAGGTTATATGCTAAGTCTCATAATTTTCCCTCATTTGGTTACTGAGATATGGAATTTTATATTGGGGCAGAAAAAAGTAAACAGACTATAGCTGTTGTTTCTCTCCACCAGAATGGATTATGTTATATTCCTCGGATGTTATCATACTAAATCATCCCCTGATATATGCCGATGCCAGAATCCAAATCTGTCCATTATATTTGGTCCATACTGTCCACTATCTTTTGTTGTCATTAACCTTCACAATTGCTATAAAGTATACCAGTTTCTCTTTTCTTTTGATGTGGCAACAGAATGTTCTTTATTATGTATGCAACAAATTTCTCTGTTTTAATGCCTCTTTCAACTGATGAACAATTATATGTTCGCTTATATTGTTTAACTGTTTGACATGTGACGTTGAAATCATTCTGCTTGAATAGTAAAAAATAAATATAATATTCACGGACAAAACACCGTGTTAACTAAAAAAATGACAATACATTGAGGTCCTCTAAAAGTACTGGAGAGTTTTGGTCATATACCATAGCTTTAGGAAGGGAAAATCCCAACTGCACCTCCACGTGGTAGAGGATGGAAACACACCACGGTGTGGCTAACACAGCTCTGGGGATCGAGTATCCACCGGAATAAGTGGACAAATCTCAGCTGAGCAGAGCAGGGCACTCACTTGTCCTGACAGTCGAAAAATATTATATACTGGAACCAAGTAGCATCAATTAAAATGGGAAATAAAGAGGATAGTTACGAACAGATAAAGCTAGGAGTACGACAGGGATGTGTCTTGTCACCCGATCTCTTCTCCCTATATAGCGAAGTAATAATGGGAGAGATCAAAGAGAAGCCAGGAATACTAATCGGAGGATATAATATAAACAATATACGCTATGCAGATGACACAGTATTGGTGGCGGATAATGCAACAGACCTACAACAATTATTGGACATTGTAGTATCAGAGAGTGCACAGAAAGGACTCTCCTTGAATATCAAGAAAACAGTAACAATGGTGATATTAAAGAAAATGGGGACACCAAAATGTGACATAGAAATAGAAGGGGAAATTCTCAACCAAGTGGATAATTTTAAATACCTAGGGGCACTTATAACATCAGATGGAAGATGTACAACAGAGATTAAGAGCAGAATAGGGCAGGCAAATGCCGCATTTCAGAAAATGAAGAGTATCTTATGCAATGAGTCGCTATCAATGAATGTAAGAAAGAGAGTGCTAAAGTGCTATATAGAACCAGTTTTGCTGTATGGCAGCGAATCTTGGAATGTAAATGAACAAATTAGGAAGAACTTGGAAGCAATAGAGATGTGGTTTTTAAGACGAATGTTGCGAATTCCTTGAACTGCCAGAGTAACTAACAACGATTGCCTGAAAGAGGCTAATGAAACTAGAACACTATATACAACAATAAGAAAGAGACAAACAGCTTTCTTTAGTCATGTGATGAGAAGAGAGGCATTGGAGAACATCGTGACAACTAGAAAGATCGAGGGGAAGAGAGGCAGAGGCAGACCAATAGAAATGATGCTGGACGGATTGAGACGGTGGCATGGAGGAATATCATCAGCAGAGTTGATCCAGAACACCAAAGACCGAGATCTGTGGAGAGTCATGAACGCCTACGCCAGCCGGCAAGGCACTTGATGATGATGATCAAATTGAGGAAAACTGGAAATAGCACAAACTGTGGATACCTTGGCTTTATAATGAACACTGGGGACTATACAAGACTTTGGCGGATGACTGTTCACAACAAAGCAATGGTTAAACAGCATGAGGAAGAGAACCGATGGTATAACCGCCATAAACACATAACAGTAAACATGGTGAGAACATTCTGTGGTAATATACGAATGGACCAGTTTACACACAGTGAAGAAAACCCAGGTTTTTTAACTTCATTATTACTTGACACATGTTTACAAGGTGATAGATGAATACGTAAGAAGGAAATACCGACAAGTGAATTTACAAGGTGATAGATGAACACGAAAGAAGGAAATACCGACATGTGAACTTTAGACGTAAACTGGCTGATAAATAGTGTAACATCTAGGAAAATAATATACTTTAGCTGCATCAAACGTAATAGTTGGAGCTAGCAAGAGGTAGACAGCGATACAAGTGGGAAGATAACATCAAGAGATGGACCAACATCAATCCTACAGAGTGTACAGTCAAGGCTAGAGACATACACCATTGGAGATCCATTGCAGCCAGACTTCACTGGGCGACGGCACCTGATCGATTCTTTGATTTAAACGTTATGCTGATATAGTATGCCCTACACTACTAGGTACTACAATGGGCAGTAAATGACAGTTGTTTTTACGGTGATGTAGAGGTGAGTTAAGTCAAGAACGACACCACAGTGATCGGGAGATTTCTATACGCGATCCGCCTGATCTTCAACAACCAACGAAGAGTCCCAATACTAATGGTACCAGCTACAATCAGATTATGTGTCGGTCTGGCCTTTCCTCGGAAAGTTGAGTGTCAGTCTCTGGTGACTTCCTGCCTCACCCTTCTCTCCAGACGATGATGTTGTACCTGTTCTTCCCCACTATATACCAATCCCGAAGGACCTTGACCACATCTGCAGTGGTTTAAAATGAAAAGTAATGGAAGGCATCATTCTTGACCACTCAGCGGCCAACCAAGACGATGGTTTATACTGGGCATGAGAGAACCCCGGGGCATGAACAATAGTGTAGCAGGGAAACTGGCCCAGAATCGGGAGTTTTGTTTGAAGCTATGACGAGAACCAGTTTCTGCGAAAAACTTGTCAGGCGTGAATGTATAACAGGGCAATAAATCCCACATAATTACAAGCCGTCAACTGCGAGCGCTAACAAGACAAGTCACCTGAACAAGTCAAGAAGCCTGATACGGGGGAAAATGGCACGTGGCAAGAACAGCAAAAGACACGTGGCAACCAAGATGTGCAGCGTGGGAGCCGACAAAGAAGGACGTGGAGAGCCTGCTTGCGAGCTGTAACAAAGAACCTGAAACTACAGCTACTTCTGAAGCCACGACGAGGGAGACCGTCGACAGTCCACCACAGACAAGAGCCAAACTTACTGAGAAGCAGAGGGAGGAAGAAGACACCAGAGTCGAAAACACTGACACATCGACAAGCAGGTGGGTTGTCAAGCGTATCCAAGTGGAGCTATCAGACGAAGAAATCCTGAAACAGTTTCGAGAAGAGAATCTCCACATCCGATTCTTGAAGGCGGAGCGACTCCTCACCTACTCCAAGACTCCTACAACCTTGGTGGTGGTGACGACAGAGGGCATCGAGATGCCGATCACATTATCAATCAACACGAAAATACAACAGCCAGAGAGATTCACCCCAAGGATCACCCAATGTTCCAGATGCCAGAGGGCCGGACCACAGCAGAGCAGCATGTCGCAGTAAGACGGAAATATGCCGGTACTGCGCCGATCACCACGCCTTCAAGGAGTGTCCGCTGGCCAAGCTGGACACTGACTTCCGAGCACCCAACAACAAAAGAAAGTGCGCCAACTGCCTAGAGCAAGATACTTAGGCTGCCCGTACCTTCAAAGACACAGAGACGTCTTAAAATTCGCCATCACCACAAAGACACCATATAAGGACGCAATGCAGAGGTTGTGACACAGCCACGGGCATCTCACAAGCGGAAAAATCTTAACTACTAGACCAGGCAGATGAGCTAAAGAAGCAAATCAAGCTGCTTCAGACGCAGGCGCCGACCAGCGACAATGAAAAGCTGCTTGCTGAAATAAAGGAGATCCAGCAAAAAATCAAGCAAGAGGTGGAATATATGGCACTGATAAAGAAGGAGAACGAAAAAAATCCTACAAACCATTAAATCAGATTGATAACTATAAAAATCTGAAATGGAACATTTCCAAAACAAACCAACAGAAGCCAGGCAAGAAATCACCGAGAAACCGCAAGATGAAAACCAAGAGACTGAGCCTGAATCGCAAGCAAAAGCCAGCAGCCCAACCACGACGCCCGAAACATTCAAAGGGAAGCCAATATCCCGCCAGACACCCGAAGAAAACCGAGATGAGCACCCTGACAACGGCATAGAGGACGCCCCGATTCTGCCAGTATTTACCGATGAAAAAATCGCAGAGATAATGAGGATACACGAACTTAAGTGCAAGGAATATAGAAGGCGCATGGAAGGAAAAGCAAAGAAGTACAAGAAACGCAAGGGGAAACCAAAGCCCTGCCGTCACCCTGAAGAACTAGATTTATGGCAGGATGACGAACACCCATGGCAATACTATATAGATGACGGAGAGATCGTCCCATGGCTGATCACGGAGGAAGCTGTCGAAAGACAGCAAGAACTCAAACGCGAAAGTGAAAAAAAGGCGCAACAAGGAACATCACATTGAACACCTTCTACAGGCAATACACAGAAAAGGAGGCAAAAATACCAAATAAAAAGTCCTTATAAGGACTGCAACCAGTCAAGCCAGACGAGCCAGGAGCCTTTACTAACAAAAGAAACAACCAGCGGAGACACGAACAAAGGACAGCCGCCGACCATCCCCCCAGCTAACGTCACTGACACAAATGCTTACATAACTAGTCCGAGATAGGACTTACTCGTAAGAGCGCACAAGACAAGAAACAGGGTAACAAATACCCGTAAAAACTACGGATCTCAACAATAACCAAAGCTGAAGAGGCAGGCTAGACAAGACCGAGTTTGGAATAGTTTTTTTTTTTCGAAAATTGGAATTGGAATTGGACATAATTATCTGAACATCACTATATAAAGTGGTTAATAAAAATGATTTAAAAAAACGAAAATAAATTACCAACGACAGAATATTGTCTCGACGATCTTCATGGTCCGAGTGAATGACTTTATTCTCAGAGCACAGGCCACCACATATACATTACACATATACATTGTACTATACATTTCTTCAGCCACGCCTTGCACTGACTGTTCAAGATTGATAATCTATTGAGTAATTTTAACCTTTTGTAGGCTGCCATCCCTCTTTAGGTAGGTGACACTATTGTATGAATGCCTGGCGATGCCAGGCTTACGTGGCTTGACACACACTTCCAGAACCTTCAAGTTACGCGAGAACTCTCCTTCATCCTCCATGACTCGGGCAAAGTTGACTGTGTACTCGCATTGATCGACAGCTGGTTCTATTAACCCTATAGCAAAATCTATGTCCAGTCGCAGCGTTTTCTCTAAAACTGTATCTATGGCAATTCCGCGTACGATCCCATCGTCAGACACACCAAAGAAAAGGGTCCCGCCTTCAGCGTTGACAAACCCACAAACATATTTTGCGATCACAGCCCTGAATGCCTGCTGATTGTAGATTACGCCACCTTTCTTAAACTCGGAGTACCTGGTCTCCGTGCCCACCTGCTGGAACCGGCGGTAGAACACGGTGTCTGGGCAGCCACAAGGAAGGCCATTTGGTGTGGACGTCTTCTTGTTGAGCATAACCAGCGTCTGGCTTGAATTAGAGCTGGGCAGTCTCTCTGATGAGTGACCTTTATTTAAACGACGAAAATCGGATACGGAAGTTGTTTCATGTCGCATTATTTTTGGCTCCTCTTCTTCGACTAATTCCTGGAACTCAATCTGTAAAGACGATGTTGTTTCGGAGCTCTTGTCTATGATGTTAGCTGGCGTCTTCGCCACTGTTTCATAGTTACCTGCCTTGCCTAGGGGATTGGTAGCTTCGACCTTGGGCTGCGTGCTGTGCAGTAGTTGAGGTAAGGCTTCTCCAGTAGCTGGACGATACGTCGAGGTGCCTCCGTCGGATATTTCCTAGAACGATGGTTACAAATATTCAGCAATATTAATCTATAAGCAGGTGTACACCCTTTCCTGAACATTTGCCAATTACAAATTACATTCAGCAATGAATAAACTGAAGATATCACAAACTTTGATTAGCTTAGCTCCTCAATGAACAACAATCAGGGATGTTCGAGCGAAGTTAGCAGGAGTCTGGCTATAGCAATAAAGTGGTTAAACAGCGTTCAGAGTTGGGACAACACCGGCAGACAATTAAAGGTCAACATTCTGAGACCATGCAATGTCCTGCGACAACATACAAGTATGAATCTCCATCCACTTCACCTTCTAAATCAATGACGACATGGATGGGGGAGGTGTTAAATGCTACCGATTATAATGTAGGATAAAAGAGTCGCTTAAAATTCGACAGGTCCACTTAATTTCACCGGGTTTTTAACCCATATGACTCAGTCTTTTTCCGCAGCGCGGAAAGCGTCGCACAAAGCACGAACTCCGTAGCTCCAGCGACAACCCTCAGGAGTCTCCTAAAAAATGCACACGCAAACCGAAGGACGCGACCTGGAATCGAACCCACAACCTTCGGAGCACGAGTCGGACGGCTTGACCACTTCGCCACGGAGACTGCTAAATATTGTAGGATATTACTAATCAAGAAGAACAAGTCGCTTAAAAGTTTACACTTAAAGTGAGGACAACACCAACAATCTAAGTCGACTTTTAATCGCCTTTTTTATCTGAAAACCGGAGAAAACTGGCTCACAGACAGTAAGTATAATGTCTCGGAAACTGACGAACTTTGACCTCATCAAAGCCCTCTCTAATTTATTCTTCATCCAACTTCATCTATTTGAGGCAGATATGCAACACAATGTTTCAGCTTTCTCATATGCCTGTGCCAATTTTGTGTTCAATATCAACCTGGAGAAGACTGTAGTATGTGCCAGCCAGCTTTATGGAATAATCACATCGAACCGAATATCAAAGTGAATGGTCATAGACTATGTGTTGTTGACAAATTCACATATCTTGGCAGCACAATGTCACAATCTGCCACAATTGATGACGAAGTGAATGCAAGAATCGCCAAGACCAGCGTTGCCTTGGGCAGACTGTACAAACATGTGTGGGACACAAATGAAATACAAATGTAAATCAAGCTGAAAGCCTACAAATCCATCCATCCATCATGTGCCATGCCGATAAGCGTGGGCGGTCATGTTCTGCCATCTCACTCGATCACTAGAGTCGTGGATCAGCTCCGTGTTCCTGTCTCGACCATGCCACGTGGCCAAGCCATCCAGGTATTTACTTCTCGGTCTTTCCCTTTGTCTCTTGCTTTCGATCTTGCCAGTCGTCACCAAGTTCTCCAAGTCACTTCTTCTCATAACATGACCAAACAATTTTAACTGTCTACGTCTAATGACTCTAATCAGTTTACAATCTTCATTTGTTTCTTGAAGGACTTGTTCATTGGTTTTTCTGTCTGTCCATGGTATTCTTTGCATTGTTCTCAGAAACCACATTTCCAAAGCCATCATATGTTTTTCGGCTTGACTGCTCATTGTCCAGGCTTCACATCCATACAAAAGTACAGATTCTATGTAGAACTTCAACACTCTTTTTCTCGTTTCAATTGATATATTTTTTATTGGTCAGTATGTTTTTCATCTTGCAAAAGGCTATCTTCGCAATGGCAGTTCTTGTTCTAATCGCTTCAAGGCATCTCCCATCAGATGCTATGACTGTGCCGAGATAACTGTATCGATTCACTTGCTTAAGAATATGTCCATTTACTCGTATATCACATTGTGGTATTTCCTTCTTCCCAGTGACGACCATAATCTGTGTCTTCTTAATATTCAGTTCTAACCCTTGTTCACTGTGTGCAACAACCGCATCTCCTAAATTTTGCAAGTCCTTTTCGTTGTCTGCAATCAAGACTGTATCATCTGCATATCTAATGTTAGTGATATATCGTCCCCCAATGTTGATTCCTTCCATATCTTCTATATTTCTGCAAATATTTTCACTGTACAAGGAAAAAAACAACATCTGGAGACATTACAAATCCCTGTCTCACACCTCTTTTAATAGGCTGATATTGACCTACATCGTTATCAATTCTGATG
This sequence comes from Cepaea nemoralis, assembly GCA_014155875.1. Lineage (NCBI taxonomy): Eukaryota > Metazoa > Mollusca > Gastropoda > Stylommatophora > Helicidae > Cepaea > Cepaea nemoralis. Next base: position 200,330 of record JACEFZ010028036.1, read on the forward strand.
ACAGCTTGTTGTTTCCAATATATGTTTTTTTTACAAGTCTAAGGTCTTTTCCATAAATTTGTAGATCTTCAAGCATCCTTATCATGTCAACATGTCTCACTTTATCGAAAGCCTTTATGTAGTCAATAAAGCAGAGATACAGATCTTTGTTTACTTCTGTTGAACGTTAAATTACTGTTCTCAGTATATACACAGCATTTACTGTGCCCTTGCCTTCTACAAACCCACATTGTTCTTCTCCTATTCCGGGTTGTATTTTCTTCCTAACTCTTTGCATGATCATTCTCAGCAGAATCTTCGTAATGTGGCTCATTATACTATTTGTTCGATGTTCATCGCATTCCAAAGCTCCTGATTTCTTCGGGATTGTAATAAATATAGAATTACATAATTCAGGAGGTATATCTCCAGTATCGTATATTGCGTTCAGTAGTCTAGTGACGTGGTCTATTCGATATTCTTCTAAGGCATTGATCATTTCTATTGTGATGTTATCTGTACCCGTGGTCTTACCAGTTTTCTTATGGTTAAGAGCATTCTGAACTTCCATCTTCAAAATTGATGGTCCTTCATTATTATTCCGATGATCATATTATTATTCTCTTGTATCATCATAAAGGTCTTTCATATAATCTGACCATGCAAGCCTACAAAGCAGTCATACTATCCACACTGCTATTTGCTTATGACACCTGGACTGTTTACCAACGACACGCCAGGAAATTAAACCACTTTCACACAGTATGCCTTAGGAAGCTATTGAAGATTAAATTGCAAGACAAGATACCAGACACTGAAGTCTGAAGGGCGTCCATGCCCAGTATCCACACTCTACTCATGACGAATCATATTCTCTGGGTTGGTCAATTGACTCGCTTGCCAGATCACAGGCACCCCAAACGAATTTTTTTTTTCGGTGAGCTGCGCTGAAGTAAACGCTCTAAATTGCGGCAAAAGGAAACGCTTTATAGGCACTCTGAAGATCTCACTTAAAGCTTTTGGAATTCATCACGACACACGGGAGATTGCTGCCAAAGCCCGAAATTCGTGGCGTACATCATTACGCAAGGGTGTGGTCACTTGTGACGCAAACAGGACTGTAAGAGCTGTGAAAAACAAAGTTGGACAAAAAACCACTGCATGAGATCATTCTCCTGGAACGTCAAGCATTCTTTGCCCACATTTTCAAAGAACATTTCAAGCCAACATAGGCTTACCAGCCATTTTGAACTCACGGCTCCAAACTTTCAATCCCACTGGATGAAATTACAGGTTATCATCATTCTTGGTGGACAAACACTATATCACAGAGCAAGTCATCCACTACACACCCGATTACTATTTATATCGTCTTGATAAGCTCTTGCCATTGGATCAAATGAATTACGGACATGATGTTGATGTTGACGCTGCGTGACCCTGCTTCTCATAAATATCATTCACGGGCAAGTAATATTGATATATTATCTAATTTCAAACTCAGAATATGAAAGGCGTCATACCACTGAATTGTTTGCCTCATGCTGCATTCACTACAGTCTTACAAATGAGACTGAGCTGCTACATTCATCAGCACGGGGATCGGAGCACAAGAAAAACAAGAGTAACAGCAACAAGCAAGAAGTTAAAATCCGTGGAACCAGGTGCAGATCTGTGCAGCAACATCCCATCCTAGTGCATATCCACGATAAAGTGAACATCAGGACCGCTATAGCCTGCACGGCTTTTGAGAAAACTATGATCCAAGGTCTGGGACCGGAAAGTTATTAAGCTCACTACAAACGTGAAGTTTTATGTGGCATTCTTTCTCCCAACTCTACTGTCTCTCCCCCAAAAAAATGTAATCTACTGCCTATAATACCTCGATGTGTAAGAAATTAAGGCCGCCTGGCTAGTGCAGTCGCCACGAACTGAGCAGGTTATGGCTTTCCTTATTCCCCCGACAGTAAAAAATCCACACCTTATTGAGGATTCGAACCCTGGTCTCCTGAAGAAGAACCCAACATTCTAGCCAGTCGGCCAGCAGCTCCTCAACTCTCATGAATGCGAAACCTGGAAGGTGTGATCCAACATGCAAGCAAAATGAATCACGTCCATGGGGACTCTGCATATTTCTGCACGTGAAGTGACAAACCACAAATCACAGTTGTAGATGTAGATGAGTAGCTGATAAACTATGTTTTGCAAATCTACGCTTTGATTATCAGTCAAGATGTTGACATGACAAATAATATACCAGGGGAACTTCAAATGAAAACATTAAAAGTTTTTTGTTTGTTTTGTTTTGGTGAATATATTCTGAAAAAGTAAACATCAAATGTATTACTTTCGATGTGGCCATCACTGCGTTCAATGCAAGTCCTATAGCGCCCATAAAGTGCGTGGATTCCTGTAGAAAAAACATGCCCTTCGTCACGTGTGTAACCACTCATGCACCACCTGCTGTACCTCTTCATCGGAACGAAAAAGTCTGGCATCCCAATGACTCTCTGAGTTGTCCAAACAGTTGGAAATAGCTTAGGGCTAGGTCTGGTGAGTACGGGAGATGTGGTACACATTGAAAGTGGAGGTCACTGATTAAAAAAAAAACGGATAACAGAACGCTGCTCCTCTCGTGAATGTCAAAATAATTAAGCTATCCTTATGACGTCACCGTGTTCGACTGCACCGTGATGTCACGTGCTTACAAATCTTGACATCCTTAACAGCAATATTGGCGGGAGTAGGGGCGGCTGGGGCGATAACAACCTCATCATCCATCAAGTGCCGTTTGGTCTATCAAAAGACGCTGCTGACACCATATACCCAATACGCCTCAAGACGGAGGTCTGCGTGGCAATATGGTTAAACCCCAGCCTCGCGTTGCGACGATCGTAGGTTCGTGTCCAGACTGCGTCATTCAGTTCATGAGTGCAATGTCCTAGAGATTCCTAGCCAGTCCGTGCTCTGTGCCACGCTTTCGATAGGCCGTTCAGCGGAAAGAGACCGGGCCATGTGTGTTAAAACCCGGTGCAATGATGAAGATATTTTTGCCTTTAAAACCCCTTTAAACATAAGACTAGCGCACTCTAATGCAGATCATGGGTTCAAATCCCCTTTGACGTTCAAGGTTCTCGTGCTGACATGGCTTCGGCATCGACTCGGCTTCATAAAATGGGTACCATAAACTATTTTGGGAGGCAAGGCGGCTTGGGTGGTACCAACAACTGCATCCCCCGAGTTCCGTTTGGTCAAGAAAACATGGGCCTGTCATTGTATCCGAGGACATCAAAGTAGTTATCTCACCCATTATCTTGGATGTGTACATAAGAACCCACGTGAAAACTGTTGTCTCTTGGTAACCTGTTTTTACCTTACCTGTTATCATAGACATGTGCATAAGAATACACCTGAAGACTGTTACCTATAGGTGACCTGTTAAGAGGTTTTACCTTACCTGTTATCTTAGATATTTGCATAATAACACACCTGAAGATTGTTGTACCAGACAATCTGCAGGTATCAAACTATTGTTTGAGACCTGTACTGCGAACCCACGTGAAGATTATTACCCTGACTATTCTGCCGGAGTTTCGACCTGACCTATTATTTTAGATATGTACACAGAACCCACCCTAAGAATATTTTTCCCCCCGCATATCCTATTACAGGACATCGTTGTCAACACCAGCATTTTACCGTTGTTGTTGACTTCTTGGCAAGATTACCCTCAGTAGTTTGCCATTGCTTTCTGAGCAGTCGGCTCACATATCCCGTAAGTAACGGGCGCGGCGAGAACCGCTACCGGTTCTCGCTCAGCTGCGTTTGCTCACGTGAATAAACGGGATTACGGAGAAAGTCGCTGACACCTAGGTCAGGTAGACCGGACTAAGAATATTACGCGGGGCAATTTATTATCACGGGCAACCTTCCGGATTCTCTGTAATATTATTATTTTTATTATGTATAGCCGGTCTCCCTGGATGGGAGTTAAACGATTTTCTCCGTAATCCCATTTATTCACGTAGGGTAACGCAGCGCGCGAGAATTGGTAGCGGTTCTCGCCGCGTTGGTGACTTACGGGACAAGTGAGCCGGCCGCTCAGAAAGCAATGGCAAACTACTGAGCGTAATCTTGCCAAGAAATCAACAACAGCGGTAAAATGCTGGTGTTGACAGCGATGTCCTGTAAAGGATATGCGGGGGAAAAAATACATATATATATAAATACCAACTAACCTAAAAATATTATTAATAGCTTGAAGAATTCTTTATTTTACCTGATATTCTTAATCAATTAGGTGCCGTCTCCGCAATGAAGGTTGACTGCAATGGATCTCCAACACTGCCTGCCTCTCGCCCTGACTGTACATTCTGTTAGATTGCTGTTCGTCCATCTCTTGATGTTGTCTTCCCACTTTTATCGTTGTCTATCTCTTGCTCTCTTGCCTTCAACCTTACCCTCTAGTATAGTTTTTAAAACAGCGTTGTGTCTTTTAACATGGATGACATATTTAACTTGTCTCTTTGTATTTCTTTCATCAACTCTCTTTTCATTCCCAATTGTCTAGAATCTTTGATGTTGTTTTCATGAAATACGACATATTCTTCTGCATATCCACATCTCCAGGGCCTCTATTCGACGTTCTAATTGCTTGTTAATTGTCCAGGCTTCCGCACCATACAGTAGTGTTGAATATACATACCATTTGACAATTTTCATTGTTAATATGTTGATAATCTCTCTGGATGTTAATACTGATTTCACGCTGTTGAACGCATATTTGGCCATTCCTATTCTATTTTTTTAAATTTCTGTTTCACTTCTGTTATCATCTGCTATTACATGTCCAAATAAGGAGAAACGTGTTACTTGTTCTAGTATCTCACTATTTACTGTGATGTATATAGATGACCTCTCCTTTCCACTGCTAATTATCATAGTTGTCGTTGTTTGAATGTTAATTAACATCCAAGCCACATTCTGCACTATGCCTGCTTACTTGTTCCACTAGTTTTTGTAACTCTTGATCACCTTCTGCTAGTAAAACTGTATCGTTAGCATACCTAAGATTGTTTATAATTTCATTGATGTTTATTTCAGGAAGTTTCGACTTGTTTAACAATTATGTCTGTGTATAAGATGAAGAAGCTTGGGGACAACACGCATCCCTGCCTTACTCCCTTTGTTATCTCATTGGGCGACGAATAATTATTTCCGTATATAAATGACGCCACTTGTTCCCAGTACAAGTTATTAATATGTCTGATGTCCTTTCCATCTACTCCTATATCGTTAAGTCATGTAATTAATAGTTGATGTTAGCACTCTATCAAAAGCCTTTTGAAGTCTATAAGACTATAGATATAGATGTTTATGAACCTCTTTATATTTTTCAATCAACATCCTCAAACAGATTATTGCTTCTCTGGTGCCGCTGGTTTATAGGTACCAAAATTGTTCTTCAGCTACTTCCTCATCTATTGTATGTTGAATTCTTTCTTGTATGACTTTGAGGAGTATCTTAGTTATATGGCTCATTAAGCTAATGGTTCTGGAATCCTCACAATCAACAGCTCTGACTTCCTGGGTAGGGTGATGAAAATGGATGTTATCTTTGGGGATGTACCCAGTATTGCATATATCATTACATAATTCTGTGATAGTATCAATGCCAAAAGTTGGGTATGTTATCATTTCCGTTGTTATTTCGGTCAGGACCTACAGCCTTTCCTTGTTTAATTTTGTTAATAGTCTTCTCTACTTCAGCCTTTAATATGTTCGGTCCATCTTGAGTATTATACAATCTTGGTTTATGGACACTGTTGTCCCAGAATACATCTTCTGTGTATTCTGTCCATCTCTTTGTTATATCGATGTTATCAACTATAATTTCTCATTTTTATTTTACTCTGGTACAACCATTTCCTGTTATATTACTTATCTTATGTGTAAATCGTTTTATATTTTCATACAATCCCTTCGAGTTGTGTTTTAATTCTAGATACTCTATTTCTTTACATTTTACCCCCGAAACCACTATTCTTTGGCAGCTCTGCACAATTTACATGATGCTCTGTCTATTAATGTCTATTCTGGAATGTTCTTTACTTTCTTTCAATGAGTCATTTTGTTCATGATTTCATCAGTTATCCATAATTGCTTTTTCTTATTTTCCTTCACTGGTAAGTAGGCATTTGCAATCTGTATGCTAGGTTTTACACATTCCCATTTTGTATTAATTGTCTCCATAGGATTCTCATGTCGGTATTGTTCCCTGCTTTCAACGATTAGCCTACCATATGTATGTTTTTTTACTTCGACCAGGTACAGTTGGCTTATGTCTGGTTGTTTTAAAGCTGATATATCTATTTGAGGCGTCCTCGGTGTCCTTATTCCTGTCTTTAAGTTTCATTTGTAATTATTAAAACAACATAATTGTTATAAGAGTTGATATCAGCACCAGGGATATGTTTTTGCATTTTTAACATTGTATTTACAGTCTATTTCTAATCCATAATGTAGTCATTTTGGTTTCTTGTTCTATCTCCGGGGCTTTTCCCACGTATTCAGTTTCCTAGGATTATGTTTGGAAAATGTGTTACAAATAATAAGATGGTTTTCTTCACACAACTGTATAAGCCGGTCTCCTCGGTCGATTCTGGTTCCCATACCATATTGCCCTATCTGCTTATATTAAATGTCTCCAATCTTTGCGTTCATATCTCCCATGACAATTAGGACTTCCGATGATTTTACAACCTTGCAGTGTTTGTTGTAGGTCATCATAGCCATCTTCTAGCTGTTCGTCGCTATAATCACATGTTGGGGCATATGTCTGTAGAATTACTATGTCGAAAGGACGAGCCTTCATTTTCGAGTTGTATCATTCTATCTTTATGGACCCGGAATCCACTAATATTTTTCTCTAATTTCTGTTTACTAAAATTCCTCCTCCTCTCACGTGATGATCTCCTCCCGAGTTAATGAATATATTATCGTCTCTCTTTATATAAATAGCGCCAGTCCATTTTGTTTGCGAAACACCTAAAATATCTAAATTCATGTTGTTTGCTTGTTGTCACATTTCCCTGCTTGATACAGGGTTCGAACTTTCCACGTACCGATTCTCATACTTCACCTTCTACTTTTTAGGTACGTAAATGATTTGAGATGCATTCTTCATTACTTGCTGTGATATTCACTATAGGAGTTGTCTCTTCCCTGAGGATATTTATAAAATGCTCATCTGCAGGGGGCCAAAAGTTACCCGTATCGCAGTTTTCCTTTTGGTGTAGTCTCATTGTGGTTTTGGGGATATTACGTGGTGAGGTCCCAATCTCTTCCACGATGGCCAGTTATGTTCACTATGGTGTCCCTAACAGTCTCATGTGTGCCAAACACTCTGCTGGTTCGCTTTCGAAGCCTTTGATCTATGTATATCCGCCCACCATTGTTTACCGTTCCAATCTGCTGCGTATTAGGGATGAAAATTCCCAGTTTATACGGATATTTCCCCTACTTCACTCATGTAGTTTAGCCAGTCAGCCAAGACTGTTTGTTACCCGTGGTGTGGCCATCGCCGTACACAAGCGGTATTCGAGGAGCCATACATGAGCTAGGTAAAGAGATGGGAACCAAGTAGGATCCTGGTCTATCCTTTGGTATATGGTGTCCACTCACCATGAGAAGTATCCCTCTCGCTTCACCTTACACCTGCTATTTTAGGGTATATACATCAGAACAAACCTGAAAAACTACTAGACTGGGCAACTTGCCAAATCCTCTAGTTTACCTTTTATCTGATGCACGTACAAAAACCCACCTGAAAACTACTAGACTGGGAAGTTTGCCAAATCCTCTAGTTTACCTTTTATCTGATGCACGTACAAAAACCCACCTGAAAACTACTAGCCTGGAAAGTTTGCCAAATTCTCTAGTTTACCTGCTTGCTTGCTTGCTGCTTTGCTTGTGTTCGTTGGCTTGAGCTCCAACGCGAGGTCCTGTATGTCGGATGAAGGCATCCTGTTGTCCAACATCAGTGTGATGTCATACAGGACCTGAGGTTTGCGTGAGTATCCGTTGTCCCATGTCTGGCTTATTGGTGTGCAGTCTGGTTGTTCCTCGCCGTACAGGCAGACACTCTCCGACTTCGGAGGAATCGGCGATCCTACTGACTTTAGCCAGGACCCCGAAGGGACCTGTTGCCCAGAACGCTCGACGAGGACGCGTCAATAGGTCTTGGCCAGTATATAACCCGGCCCTGGTGCCTTGGAAACACCTCTGCGTCCCTTTAGTTTACCTGTTATCTTATGTATGTACAGAAGAACACACTTGAAAATTACTAGCCTGGACAGCTTACCAAATCCTCTCGCTTACCTTTCATCTTATGTAAGTACATATCATGCACTATCATAATGGATCACTTTAATGCGAAATTAGGAAATCAAGGAGATGGGTGCACAGTAGGTAAACACAGTTTGAGAGAACGAACTAAACGAGGCTAAAGACTTCCATAATGGGCAAACGAGCAGGAAATGATTGTTGGAAACACCTGGATAAGCACCATCCTTTGAAGATTATGGACATGGAGTAGTCCTGACAGCAGGATTAGAAACTAGACTGAGTACATCCTGATTGGCAGAAGGTTTCGTAATGCGTTAACAATCGCAAAACAGTTCCAAATACAGACTGTTACAGTAATAACAGATTGCTTACAGGCACATTGAGGGTAAAGTTAAAGAAAGTCAAGTATACACCAGGAAACACTAAATATGATCTGTGTACATTGAAAAATGACTAAGAAATACAAGACAATTTCAACATAGAAGTAAAGAATAGATTTGATATATTGTCTGATCTAGAGATCCTATTTCCATGTATGGAGGATCAATGGTAAATGTTGAAGACTTAAATCAGTTTGGCTGCAGAAAAAAACTATTTCAAAATTAAAGAAAGTGGGTCGTAAGAAATGGATGACTGAAGACGTTTTAGAACTAGTAGGAAACAAGAAGTACAAATATGAAGAGATTCCCAGAAAAGTCAGAAAATTATGTAATGAGGCCAAAGATGCATGGCTCGAGTACATTGCATAGAAATTGAAAAACATCACGGGAGTAAAAGTACCAAGTTAATGCACAAAATAATTCCGGAAATAACTAATAAAAGAACACGCAAATCAACTGGCTGCCTAAAAACAAAAGCTGGAAAAATAATACTAGAAAAAGATCAGATTTTACATGTATGGTCAGATTATGTAAAGACACCTTTATGATGTTACCAGAGAACAGTATTATATTCGAAATAATAATGAAGGACCATCTATTGTGAAGATGGAGGTTCAGGATGCTCTTAACCATATGAAAACTGGCAAAACCGTTCGGTTCAGACAACATCACGACATAAATGAACAATGCCTTAGAAGAATATGGAATAGACCAAGTCACCAAACTGCTGAACACAATATATGATATTGGAGATATACCATATGAATTATGTAGAATTCTATATTTATTGAAATCTCATAGAAATCAGGAGCCTTGGAATGTGCTCAACATTGAACAATTAGTATAATGAGCCACATCGCAAAGATTTTGCTAAGAATTATCATGCAAAGAGATAGGAAGAAAACAGAACCCGAAATAGGAGAAGAATGATGTGGGTTTGTAGAAGGCAAGGGTACAGTTAATACTGTGTATATACTGAGAACATTAATTAAACGTTCTATAGAAGTAAACAAAGATCTATATCATTGCTTTATTGACTTCACAAAGGCTTTCCATAAAGTGAGACATGTCAACATGATAACGATGCTTGAAGATCTACAAAAATTTCGGGGAAGACCTTAGACTTGTAAAACACATACATTGGAAACAACAAGCTGTCATAAAGATTGATAATGAAATAGGTCACTATCAGCCTATTAAGAGAGGTATGAAACAGGGATGTATAATATCTCCAGATCTTGTTTCCCTGTACAGTGAACATATTTTCAGGAATGTTGAAGATATGAAGGGAATCATCATTGGGGGACGTAACATCAATATCATTAGATATGCGGATGATACAGTATTGATTGCTGACAATAACCAGGATCTGCGACATTTAGTAGATGCAGTTGTTGCACACAGTGAATAACTAGGGTTAGAATTAAATTGTAAGAAGACACTAGGAAGAGAGAGATAACAAAATGTAATATACAAGTAAATGGGAATATTCTTCAATAAGTGAATCGGTACAATTATCTCGGAACTGTCATAACATTTTATGGGAGATGCCTTGAAGAGAACTTGAATAAGAATCGCCATTTTACAGATGAAAAATATACTAACCAATAAAAAAGATGTCAATTGCAACGAGAAAAAGAGTGTTGAGGTGCTATATAGATCCTGTACTTTTGTATGGATGTAAAGCGTGGACACTGAGCAGAGAGGCTGAAAATCTTCTGATGGCTGTGGAAATGTACTTTCTGAGGAAACTACAAAGAATAACACGGACAGACAGAAAAACCAATGATCAAGTCCTACAAGAAACAAATGAAAATCGTACACTGATTAGAAAAATTAGACGTTGACAGTCAAAATTATTTTGGTCACTTTATGAGGAGAAATAAATTGGAGAACTTGATGACAACTGACAAGATCGAGGGGAAGAGAGCAAGGGACAATGCAGAGAAGTATATACCTGGATGGCTTGATCACTTGGTATGGTCGAGACAAGAATACTGAACTGATCCACGACTCTGGTGATCGAGTGAGATGGCGGAACATGGACCGCCCACGCTTATCGGCATGGCACATGATGGATGAATGAATGAATGAATGAATGTACAGGAGAACCCACCTGAAAACTACTAGCCTGGGCAACCTGTCGAATTCTCATCACCTTCACGTGTTTGGGATATTGCAGTAACAGTCTGAGGTCGAACAGGCTCATGATGCTTTTCACCTCGGGTAGCACTTTCAGTAGGTAGTCCTCACACTCACTTCTGTACACCTCGATTTTGGCATATCCAGCTTTTGAATTAATCAAAACACACGAGATATCGGAACATCTCACGCCTAATGTCAACAACATTTTAAATACGTTTGTGGCCATTTGGTCGGCGTTTTTCCCTTTATGAAGAGGGCCCCAATATACTCCGTGGCTGCAGCTTGCCGATGCGTACTGGTTCATGGCCTGTGATGTTCATGGAGAACGGCTGGAGGTACCAATATATTTGGTATGTTCATTATACAATCATGGCACGCACGAATAATTCAGCCAGCAGTATTTTTTAATTCATTTAAGATCCTAAGGAAGTTGGTTATGTTTCCTATTACAATGTGTGTTGGGTCAATTGAACACGAATGACAGACTGGTACGTAAAAATATCACGTTTGGGTTTTCCCTAAAACGTATATAAACTTAGATTTGCACATAGCACACCAACTCTATGATTGTGGCTGAGAGTACGGTCGCAAGCAAGAAGAAAGAAATACACAATGTAACATCCAAGGAAATGGGAATATTCTTAAACATACGAATCTTTACAAATATCTCGGAATAGTCATAACATCTGATGGAAAGCTCCATCTATAGATGCGTTCTATTGTCACGAAAATTGTCATGGTAAAAAGTAACCTTTTCATCATCACCCAGTACCTTTCCGGCTGGCGTGACCGATCATGCCTCTGCACAAATTACGATCTTCGAGGGCATGGATCAATTCGTGTGATATCTTTGCGACTTATCTTCCCTCAAAATGTTCCCAGTTGCTTATTGTGGCTATCCAATTTTCAGCTATTCTTCTATAAAACCACATCTAAAAGGCTTCATCGGGGGTCTTTCCGCCTGCTTACTAATCTTCCAGGATTCGCAGCCGTATGTTTAAATTGATTCTATGTAATATGTAAGAATTCTATTTCTAACTTTCAAGGACAATGATTTTATTGCACAAAATGTTCTTCATGTGATAGGATGCAGTCTTTCTTGCTCCGTACTGTTCTTTATCTATGTGATACACCTTCCATGTGATGTTATCCACGTAGCCTCAATCAATCAATCATGTGCCATGCCGGAAAGCGTGGGCGGTCATGACTCGCAATTTCTCTCGATCACTAGATTTGTGGATAAGCTCAGTGTTCCTGTCTCGACCATGCCATGTGGCCAAGCCTTCCAGGTATTTACTTCTCGCTCTTCTCCTTGGTCTGTTCTCTTCGAGCTTGCCAGTTGTCACCAAGTTCTCCACTTAATTTCTTCACTAAGTTCTCTAATCCATTTCTTCTCATAACATGTCCAAAACATCTTGACTGTCTACGTCTAATTTCTCTAATCAATTTACGATTTTCATTTGTCTCCTGTAGTACTTGGTCATTGGTTTTTCTGTCTGTCCATGGTATTCTTTGCATTTTCCTCAGAAATCACATTTGCACAGCCATCAGATGTTTTTTCAGCTTGTCTGCTCATTGTCCACGCTTCACATCCATATAAAAGTATATCTTCTGTGTAGCAATTCAACGCTTTTTCTCGTTTTAATTGATATCATTTTATTGGTCATTATGTTTTTCATCTTGCAAAAGGCTACCTTCGCAATGGCAGTTCTTGTTCTAATCTCTTCACGGCATCTCCCATCAGATGTTTTGACTGTTCCGAGATAATTGTACCGATTCACTTGTTGAAGAATATTCCCATTTACTTGTATATTACATTGTGGCATTTCTTTCTTCCCAGTGACGACCATAATCTGTATCTTCATACAATTTAATTCTAACCCTAGTAGTTCACTATGTACATCAACCGCATCTACTAAGTGTTGCAGATACATTTCTGAAAATATTTTTACTGTATAGGGAAAAAAGATTTTGTGTCATTACACATCCCTGTCTCACACCTCTCTTAATACTATTAATAGGTTGATATTGACAATTCATTATCAATCCTAATAGCAGCTTATTGTTTCCAATATGTGTTTTACAAGTGTGAGGTTTTAAGAATATTACAAAAGCCCTCATGTGTGAGGTTTCTATAAAATATATCTACCTAGATAAGGGTTTGATATGACAAGTTGTCTAAGGGCATCCCTAATGGGATAGATAATCATTCCTGAACAGCCCTTCAGAGGAACAATATAACAAGCAAGCCTCACGAACCCCCACTGTGAGAACATTAATCTGAACGTTTAAGTTCCTACACATAATTTAGAAAATAAACGTTTTCTCCATAAGGCTTATGAAGATCTTGACTATTCGCCACGGCAACCGAGGAATTTGTTCCCTCAATAATAATTTTGTCTGTGAGCTTTCAGTCAACCTCATGCAGATCTCTTATAAAGTTATCAAAAGTGACACATGTCCCTTGGACTCAACAGTAGTTGACAAAAACATCCACAATGGAAGATACTTCACACAGTTTAACATAACATTCACAATATTGTACTCAACAACGGTTGAACAAGACATTCACAATGAAATTTTCCCAACAACAGCTGGACAAGACATTCACCATGAAATGTTCTCAACAACAGCTGGACAAGACATTCACAATGAAATATTCGGCACAAGAGCTGGACAAGATATTCACAATGAAATGTTCAGCACAACAGCTGGACAAGACATTCACAATTCACTGTACAACAGTTGATTAAGACATTCGAGGTGAAAGTATAAACATCGTGAGAATGCCCGATTATGGGCTTCATATATCGATATTCCCATGGAATCTGCTATTCCCTCCGTCCAATGTTTACGTGGTCGGCCTCTTCCTCTGTTTCCATCTGGTCTGTACATCATTGCTTGTTGTGGTATGCTGTTGACTGGTAACCTACTTGCATGGCCAAACCATTTGACTTGCTGCTTTCTAATAAAATCTAGTGCTGCTATAACCCCCACTTTAGTCCTGATTTCTTCATTTCTGATCTTATCTCTTCTTGATATGTTGAGTATTCTTCTCAGGAATCTCATTTCTGTTGTTGTGATTTTTCTTTTCTCTTTTTCTGTCATTGTCCAGGTTTGGCATTGGTAGCATAGAGTTGGTAGGAAGATTGTATTGTAAAGTGCTTTCTTAGTAGTTATTGATACATGTTTGTTCTTTAGTATTGGTGCCATTTGTCCAATGAGTTGGTTTGCCTTATTGCATCTATTTTCGATCTCGTCTTCTGATCTGCCATTTGATGATATTATACTTCCTAGGTACTTGAAACTCTTTACTTGTTTCAAGGGATGTTCGTTTAGGTGAATTGTTGTTGTTTTTTCTTCTTTAGTTATAGTCATTACCTCTGTTTTGCTTGTGCTAATTTTCATGTTATGTTCCCTACACATTTCGTTTAGACTATTCATGTGGTCTTGTAATTCAGCTTCTGATTTTGCTATTAGTGCTTGGTCGTCCGCAAACAGGAGTTCTCTAATGGTTAGATATGCAGATGGTTCTTCTTCTGTGTTCTCGTCATGCGGTATTCTTGCTGTCTCTGCTTGGCTGGTTTCTTTACATATGTTGTCTATATATGTTATGAACAAGAGAGGGGATAGGACACAACCTTGTCGTACTCCAGATCTTATGGTGAAGGGTTCTGAGTGTCCTCCAGTTGCTTTCACTATGCATTCACTGTTGTTGTATAAACTTCTACATAGGTTTGTTAGATGTGTACTCACTCCATATTGTTTAAGGATTTCCCACAGCTTGTTTCTATCTACTCTATTAAATGCTTTTTCTTGGTTGACAAAGGCTAAGTAGAGTGTTTCATGGAATTCGATTGATGTTTCTATAAGTTGTCTAAGAGCAAAAATGGCATCTGTGCATCCTTTGTTTTTCTTAAATCCAAGTTGTGTTTCGCTTAGCTGGGGTTCTAAAGTAGTTGGTAATCTTTTTTGAAGAATTTTGCAAAATATTTTCCCAGTATGACTCAACAGTGAAATGCCTCTGTATTGTGTGCGGTCTCTTTTGCTGCCTTTGTCTTTCAAAATTGGGATAATTATGGCGTTTCCCCAGTCTCGTGGTGTCCATAGATACTGTGACAAAAATATGACTGGCAAATAGCAGTTGAATAAACACAAAACTGAAGACTGGATCGTTCGTCGTTCTTGTGTAAATCACGAAGTGAGAGTTTGTGAGTTGGTTATATAATACATTAAGTGAACTCCGCCCACTATATCCTTGCCATCCAATCGGTGCTTGTCTAACACAAAAATGTGGCCAATTCTGAAAAAAAAAAAACACCCTGATCACAGGCATGACTTCAACGAGTTAGGTCCCTTAGCAGACTTGTGGGCATGTTGTATGTTCCATTTGTATGTAACTAATACACGAACATATTCATAGCATTGTGCTTTGTACTTATTTGCTAATGTAACACAGGTGAGTGTTTATATATATATATATATATATATATATATATATATATATATATATATATATATATATATATATATATATATATATATATATATATATTTATATAACTGTGTTTATTTTATGCAATTTACATTGTAATAATGCACATGCAATCTGTAAACTACTGCCTATTTAGTACTATATTTATATACTGTGTCTATGTGTATTGCTTCTGTCTGTATACATTGTGATAATATATGTCTATCTTGTGATATGTTGGTTTACTTCTAACACACTTATACATAAGAATAACGACATATAGCTTGAACGGGGGGGGGGGGGGTAGCAAAGAGACTACAAGAAGGAAAGAAAACAACAATATCTTATGGGAAGTGCCTTTACGATGATAGACCAAGATTCGATATGTTGAAGATAGTCTTTAGCACACTGGAATACATACTGACTAATATAAAGATATCAATTACAATGAGAATGGGAGTGATTCATTGCTAAACAGAACATGTATATTTGTATGGACGATGTGAAGCGCGGACAATGCGCAGACAAGTTGAAGAGCATTTAATGGCAATGAAGATGTGGATTCTGAGTGAAAACATTGTTCACTACACAACCACATGACACACCCGCCAAATAATTCATGGCAATAGAATAAAACATACATTATAACAGACACAAATACACTTCACCACCTTTGTAAGGCACCACACAAGCTGTTACAGTATACATAACCGACACTTCCATTACATATCTATACGCCTTGGTAAATGTGTATACACAAATACACGATTGTTGAGCCGTCGAATACAAGTGTCCCATAGCTGCAAATATATCGAGTGTTAATAATTTCCCGATCTATTTCTAACAGCGGAGATATAATCCCCTAGATTAAGGGATTAGCCCCTGAGCTCAATTATGTCGTGTATTAGTAATATCCCGATCCAGTTGAAATGATGAAGTTAAGTCCCAGGATTAACCGCTATGCGGATAAATATTATTGGTTTTTGTAGCAGCTGTCATCGTTTTGTATATTTATGTTAGATTATATTTTGTTAAGTGTAAGTACAATAATGAAATCGGATGTCTGTGATTTTCATCGGTGGTGGAATTTGTGACCTCGGCGACACGACCCGAAAAAGCGGCCCTAACCCTAACCCGTACGATCAAATAGACACTTTCACACGCTGACGAATGGTAATCTTCCAAACGACAATGTACTGAGATTCGAACGTGTCACCTCCACCGCGTCTGCGTAACCAACTAGACACATTCATCACTCCTGAACACCATCTCTCATTTTCTAAACATAGCCTGATTAATAACACCAGCTGTCATCATCACAGCTATGTAACAAAAACAGAATCAATATTTCTTCTACCACTAGACCTCTCCCCGGGAGGTTTTCATTTAATGCTCTGACACCGTATGATGATAGTGTTCGGAGGCACTTATCTAGTTACTCCACCATTAACCACCCTTGAACAACGAATGACACTAAGCCATACTTACTATAATCAGTACTAGCGACCATCTTTACATTTTAAGGTCTTTATTTGTAACCCTGTGGTGATAGTGTTTAAACCACCACGACCCTCTACAGATCACTAATAACCACTACCTACCTCTTAACACTGACTATAAATATGCCGTACCCACTACAACCAGTACTAGTGACCATCTTTACCTTTTAAGGTTTTCATTTGTAGCCCGGATGATGATAGTGTTCGGAAACACTTATCTAGGTAACCCTTCACTCGCCCACTCCTTAACAATAAATGGCACTAAGCCATACCCACTACAACCAGCAATAACCGTATTCTTTAATTAAAACTTTAAAGAAAAAAATAAATTTAAAAACATTAAAAAAAACAAAAAAAAAACAACAACAACAAAAACAAAAACAAAAACAACAACAACAACACACACACACACACACACACATGATTATTTATTCATGAGTTATATCCCGCTCATCCTTCTTTGCGCTTACTAAAAACGATTGCTCCTCCCACCAGCTCATCCTTCTTTGTTCTTACTATTTTGTGGATAGTATCTACATTTTCCGCCGGGTATCCTTCCGATATTACTACTGTCCGTTACTTTAATTGCACATTTAGGCACAATCTGTTTGTTTGATATCACAATGACTTCTGTCTTTCTATTATTCAAACTAAGTCCCAAGTTTTCACTTCCTACAACCACTGTAACTATTTCACTGATCTACACACATTTTGTTCCCTTTAATTTGATAGCTGTTCTTTGGTAAATTTGTGTTCTGATTCCAAAAATGTAATCAAATTTGCTTTCTATCAACTCTAGTTTTTTGAGATAACTAAGAATGACCTTCTTA
Source organism: Cepaea nemoralis (assembly GCA_014155875.1). NCBI lineage: Eukaryota > Metazoa > Mollusca > Gastropoda > Stylommatophora > Helicidae > Cepaea > Cepaea nemoralis. The sequence goes on from JACEFZ010028036.1 coordinate 217,983, forward strand.
GTAGGGCAATTGTTATGAACAAGCCTAGAGTTTGTACCATCAGTGGCATTTTGACTGTAATCTGCATTCATATTATATGTAATTACTGTGCATTTACTGCCTTCATATAAAACACACACAAAATGTATTACAATTTTATCACTAGCATTTTTTTTATCTGTAGTCAACACTCAAAGAGCTTCTTTTCGAGGACTTCCTGGAATATGATATGCACGGAAAGTCATGCTTAAGGGTCCCGCAGTAATCTGCTATCATGCGATCATCTTAAAGTCCCTGGTATCTCTCTTTCAATATTTTTATATCTTTGCGAAATCATTCGCCTTTCTCCTCACTAAAGTCGCAAAGGTTCTCGGCAAAGAGATGTAAATGGTTATGGAGGGGATATACAATTATATGCTCATGTTGCATCCAAAAGCTGGCAAGGCCCCCGGTTCAGATAACATCACAACAGAAATGATTAAAGCTTTAGAAGAATATGGAATAGATCAAGTCACCAGACTGCTGAACACATTATATGATACCGGAGAAATACCTTCTGAATTATGTAATTCTATATTCATTGCAATAACAAAGAATTCAGGAGCTTGGAATGTGATCAACTTAGAACAATTAGTATAATAAGTCACATTACGAAGATTTTGCTACGAATTATTATGCGAAGAGTTAGGAAGAAAATACAACCTGAAATATGGGAAGAACAATGTGGGTTTGTAGAAGGAAAGGGTAAAGTAAATGCTTTGTATATGCTGCGATCGGTTATTGAACGTTCTATAGAAGTAAACAGAAGTAGAAGTGCTTTATTGACTACACAAAGGCTTTCGATAGAGTAAGACATGTCAACATGGTAGATACGCTTTTAGATCTACAAATTGATGGGAAAGACTTTAGACTTATAAAAAACATATATTAGAAACAACAAGCTGCCATAAGTATTGACAATGAAATGGGACAATATCAGCCTATTAAGAGAGGTGTTAGGCAGGGATGTGTAATGTCTCCAGATCTTTTTCCCCTGTACAGTGAAAATATTTTCAGAAATTTAGAAGATATAAATGGAATCAGCATTGGAGAACGAAAGATCAATAACATTAGATATGCAGATGATACAGTATTGATTGCAGACAATGAGCAGGATCTGCAACAATTAGTAGCGGTTGTTGCACACAGTGAACAACTGGAGTTAGAATTAAATTGTAAAAAGACACATATTATGGTCATCACTAGGAAGAAAGAAATAACCACAATAATTGTCTCCTTTAAAGACACCCATAAACTTTTGTACAAATAAAACAAATGGTGACCAGGCTATGGACTCTGTTATGTTCATCGAATCAATAAAATTTGTATCGTTTATTAACTTTCTAATTTGAGATCCATCAAAGATTCCAGCTGTTTCCAGTTTGTCTATGGTCAATTCCGAAATCTTTCTGCATATGTAATTTAAACAGGTACCATCTTTGTTCAGTGTCTTATCTAATTGCTTCATCAAGCGTTGATGGGTATATCACAAGAGACCCATCTATGTAGATGATTATATTACAAGAGACCAGTCTGTGTAGAAGATTATATCAGTCTGTGTTACAAAACGCAAGAGACTCATCTGTGTAGGTGATTATATCAAAAGAGACCCATATATGTAGATGATTATGTCAGTCTGTGTTACACCACACAAGAGATCCATCTGTGTAGATGATTGTATCACAAGAGACCCATCTGTGTAGATGATTATATCACATGAGACCCATCTGTGTAGATGATTTAATCACAAGCGACTCATCTGTGTATATGATTATATCACATGAGACCCATCTGTGCAGATGATTATATCACAAGGGACCCGTCTGTGTAGAAGATTATATCAGTCTGTGTTACAAAACGCAAGAAACCCATCTGTGTAGAAGATTATATCACAAGAGACCCATCTGTGTAAAAGATTATATCAGTATGTGTTACAAAACGCAAGAGACCACTATGTGTAGATGATTATATCACATGAGGCCCATCTGTATAGATGATTATATGACCCATCTGTAAAAATGATTATATCAGTATGTCTTACAAAACGCAAAAGACCCATCTGTGTAGATGATTATATCACATGAGACCCATCTGTGTAGATGATTATATCACATGAGACCCATCTGTGTAGATGATTATATCACAAGAGACCCATCTGTGTAGAAGATTATATCAGCCTGTGTTACAAAACGCAAGAAACCCATCTGTGTAGATGATTATATGACCCATCTGTAAAAATGATTATATCAGTATGTCTTACAAAACGCAAAAGACCCATCTGTGTAGATGATTATATCACATGAGACCCATCTGTGTAGATGATTATATCACAAGAGACCCATCTGTGTAGAAGATTATATCAGTCTGTGTTACAAAACGCAAGAAACCCATCTGTGTAGAAGATTATATCACAAGAGACCCATCTGTATAGAAGATTATATCAGTCTGTGTTACAAAATGCAAGAAACCCATCTGTGTAGAAGATTATATCACAAGAGACCCATCTGTATAAAAGATTATATCAGTATGTCTTACAAAACGCAAGAGACCTATCTGTGTATATGATTATATCACATGAGACCCATATGTGTGTATAATTATATCACATGAGACCCATCTGTGTAGATGATTATATCACAAGAGACCCATCTGTGTAGAAGATTATATCAGCCTGTGTTACAAAACGCAAGAAACCCATCTGTGTAGATGATTATATCACAAGAGACCCATCTGTATAGACGATTATATCAGTCTGTGTTACATAACGCGAGAGACCCATACATGTAGATGATCATATCACAAGAGACCCATTTGTGTAGAAGATTATATCAGTCTGTGTTACACCACACAAGAGATCCATCTGTGTAGATGGTTATATCACAAGAGACCCATCTGTGTGAATGATTATTTCATAATGGAAAACATTTTTTAAAAAAAAATCCGTACATGTACGAGGGGGAGTCAATAAGTAAGTCGATGTTTCTGTCACCTAATGACACCTGTAGAAAACACCAACTACATTTACCTGCCATCCCGCAGAACTGTGTGACTTACTTATTGACGCGCCCTCGTACTTCGTCCCAACTATCATCGGATTCTGTTGTTTGCATTCGTTTGCATTTCAGACTGAAAAGCATCTAGCCCACTCTTCTGGCACAGACACCCATTCTTCACCAGGTTCTGTGTCCTCTAGTGAACATACCTAAATAATGTCTTCAGCCAGACCCATACAAGATTCTTCTCTTTGTAACTTGCAAACCTGTTTCTGATTTTGCAGTAGTTGTGTGTCGACGTTGACTCGAAGGTATTCACATGCACGGCATATCCTTGTCCTCCATCGGTGGAAAATCAAGTGGATAGCGCATCTCCTTGCATGTCGTATCTTTTGTGCAATCAAGTTTGATGCGCATGGCCTCTTTTCCAGTCTCCCTGAGTATGGATAAGAGTCAAGATCGCCAGAGCAAACTCAATTGAAGACAGGACCAGACCCTGGCATAAGTGACAGAAGTGATGCTGTTCACAGTTTGCCGCAACGATCACTCTCATTGCAGTTAAACATATTCGAGCTTTCATCATCACGTGGTCTATGTGTTCGGTACAGGCAAGGCTTGGACCTCACAGCACTCCTATATATTTCATTACATAAGTAATGACAGCAACAGTGGACTAGGGAAGCGTGATTGAAAGAAGAGGCCGACTTGATGAGTGGGTAAAAGAATAATATCGATTGTTGGAAACACTTGTTACCAACAACATCCTAGAAGACTGTGGACGTAGAAGATTTCTGACAATTAGATTTGACACCAGACTGACTATATCCTCATAAATATGAGATTTCAAAATGCTGTAAAGTGGCAAAACCTACACCGAATGCAGACTACTACAGTTATCGATTAATTATAGGGAATATACCTCTAAAGTTATGGAAGGTCACATATACCCCAAGAAACATTACCTTTGATCTATGTGTACTAAAGAATGACAAGATAAACGATAAATTCCACATAAAAACAAAGAACATATTATTAGCAATTTTGGTCAATATTTAAAAATTGGGTTTTTACTTATGAAATCATACCAGTTAGATAGAGCTTGACAAGACGAATCCAACGGTATCTCAACGAAGACTGTACGTTGATTCTAAGCGGAGTTATGAATTATATGGTGACGTAATTTAATACCAGGAAGTCCAATGATAAATTAACTGATAAGTCAGGATTTATCGCGGCCCTAAGATTGGAAACTGAGAAATTCTGCCTTCTATTACCGTGGCTTGTTTATTTGTAAACGGACAACGTTGTGCCATATATCATTGCGTCCGGGGCGGCGAGGCCTAACTTGACGTATTATTTATTTTTTTATAGGATGTGCCGTGACCTAATTAACAATTTAAAATGGCCGCCAACTGTTTATTATTTGCCTTCTATTACCGTGGCTTGTTTATTTTTTACGGACAACGTTGTGCCATATATCATTGCGTCCGGGGCGGCGAGGCCTAACTTGACGTATTATTTATTTTTTTATAGGATGTGCCGTGACCTAATTAACAATTTAAAATGGCCGCCAACTGTTTATTATTTGCCTTCTATTACCGTGGCTTGTTTATTTTTAAACGGACAACGTTGTGCCATATATCATTGCGTCCGGGGCGGCGAGGCCTAACTTGACGTATTATTTATTTTTTTATAGGATGTGCCGTGATCTAATTAACAATGTAGCCACTGCAGGGTCTTCTCCGTGATTATTTATTGTATTTTGTGTAGGTATTTGTTTGCTGATGAAACTAGTTAAGACATCCTGTGTTTTTCGTTATTCTTTTATGTAAGCTTCATTACTCTGTGTAATTTTATATTTTTTATATTTTCAGATTTGTCGCAGTACAAAAAGAAAAAAAAAGAGACAAGTGAAATATTTCATCCAGCTAACCTTCCGAGGAGATGAATAGGTCCAAGTGGGCTGCCCATGGCCACTCGCTCAATTTGGCGATATGACTTCTTTAGACTTTAGTTGAATTGAATGTCGGCGGTACATAATTTTAATAGCTACACATTCCGAATTGGGTGGACAAGATACTACACACAGAAGATGGTAGCCTAGGCAGGCCGACACACCGGAACAGTCCGGCTTCATTGGTCGGGAGACATGTGTATATTTTAGTTTGAAGGATTTATCTAGTTAATTCACGTAAAGTATTTGATTTCTGCAGTATCTACCTGACGAGATGCAGTGAAATATGTCAGGCAATAAATCGTGCAATCTATTGTTTGTGTCTTCGTTATTAAAATATATAGAAACTCACCACAGGAATTGTTTGCACCTGAATTGTTTTATCAAATTGACACAGGCTGTGGCAAAGTAGGTGTGACAGGCAGAATCTTGAATGTCACAGGAAATGGTTCAAGAAAGAGTGTCACAAGTGATGGCCATTCTTTGGTTAATTGCTTTTTAGGTTTCACAACTAATTTTTTAAATATATGTAAATTATTAGTAAGAGTACTTTCCTGTATTAGCTTGCCTGGTTCGTTGGCATGAACGAGACTCCTCACTTCTCTCAGGTGTATAACGCAGGTGTATAATATAATTTAGTATTAGGATCTAGAACACCAAAGACCGAGATTTGTGGAAAGCCATGAACGCCTACGCCAGCCGGCACTTGATGATGATTATTATTAGTATTTGCATATACAGAGAATATTTTAAAATGGGGTTTCTACTTATGATTTGGTAACAGGAAAGTAAAGGTCACATTCCTCTTTCGATAGAATGTCGAGAGGAATGAGAGGATCAACTTCATTGCACCAGGTTTGCTCAGTCTCTTTCCACACGACGGCCTGGCGAAAGCATCGTACAAAGCACAAGAGTCTCAGAGTCTCTGACAAAGATGCACTTGACTTATAAGACTTTTTGTTATGATGTGCTGTGACCTAATTGCTAGTTAAAAATAGCTGCACATTTATTATATTAATTAAATGTTATGTGAAATAGTTCGTCGTTAGTGAAAGAACAATTCATGAAAATGTATCATATTGTCTTAATGTACTAACTGCATTGCGACAGCTTTCTTTTGTTGATTAAATATTATAAACATTAATGTAAGTAACTGTCATATGGCAAATGACAGTGGTGCAACATTCAAGTGATGAGCTAGCGCATCAAAGAAGAAGATACAGAGTGTCACAAATGTTGAACATAGTGACACCAACATTGAACGCAATTTAGACGTCATGGTACGACGTCACATAACGCCGTAACGGCTCAAGCATTAGGGTGTGATCCAGCAAAGACAGCGTTAGGACGTGTTTCACCAGCATTCACGGAATACCGACCGTTATACTGCGGCCAGTCCTCAGTGTCCACATGAAGTCACGCTGGTTTGTGTCCTGCAATTGACTACAGGCATTCCTGGCTCTACTGATGCCACGGTCGCTGGCATTTCTGGTATTCGCACGGGTCTAATTATGACCGGGCCAAGGACATGGGCCGTTGGAGCTCGATTAGGGTGAACTCCGGTTGAAGGTAGGAAAGTGTAGTTGATTAGCATTACCAGGATACTAGGCGGCAAACTCTGTTCTCAACACTCTCACTGGTCTGGGGAGATGATGTCTGATTGAAAAGCGGGAGTGAATGTTGCGCGAGAATGACTCAAGTCTGAATCAGCACAACCACTCATAGCCGCCATCCAAGATCAGCTGTGGTAAAATACATCGCAGTTCACTCCACTGGCACTCCACCAGTTCTAATTATAAATAAATACAGGTCCGCTATTGTTTATTTTATGGGCGCCGCAATCTTACATGACATGACGGCCATGGCGATGTCACTAATTTTTTCCCCCTGAATTTCAGCTAACAGCAGCTGTGTTGAAACTTTTCATATTTATGTAAAATTGGACGAGGCATTCAAAAATACAATAAAAAGTTTTAACTTCTTTAAGCTACATGGAGTTATAAGACAAATTACCGTAATATTCGTGAATATCACCCCCAAAAATCCTTAGAAAACGTTTCTTTCGGCTGAATCTTTTTCCCGCGTAGCAGAAGACCCAGTACTTAAAATATTAGGATAACTTCCCCTTTCATCGTACCACGCTTCTTTCGTTTTTTTGATTTTTTTAGAAGGACATGCTCAGACCGGAAGTAAAATCGTTGGTCGCGACTAAAAGTTCGCGAAAATACGAAAACGAAACAGGAAGTAAACGGGAAAACCCGATGACTCTGACATTGCTAATATTATAAATATTTTATCATTTAGAATTCTATTTCAGGATGTCATCGGTTTATGGGAAATACTCTAGACCCCATACAGGCTGCAGAAAATACTATCTCAAAGTTGAAGATAATCCACAGTAAGAAGTGTGTGAGTGGTGACATTATTGAACATAAGATCCGCAATAAGAAGTGTGTGAGTGATGACATTATTGAACATAATATCCGCAGTAAGAAGTGTGTGAGTGATGACATTATTGAACATAAGATCCGCAGTAAGAAGTGTGTGAGTGATGACATTATTGAACATAAGATCCGCAGTAAGAAGTGTGTGAGTGATGACATTATTGAACATAATATCCGCAGTAAGAAGTGTGTGAGTGATGACATTATTGAACATAAGATCCGCAGTAAAAAGTGTGTGAGTGATGACATTATTGAACATAAGATCCGCAGTAAGAAGTGTGTGAGTGCTGACATTATTGAACGTAAGATCCGCAGTAAGAAATGTGTGAGTGCTGACATTTTGAAACTACTGAACATAAGAACAAACAACAAACTAAACAATGAACAACATGAAGATGTTCCAAAGAAAATTAGAATGATGCAAAGAGGCAAAAGCAGCAAGAGTTGCCGAAAATTGCAGGGAAACTGAAAATAACATACAACCCGAAATATCAAATTAATGCGCACAAGAGTTAATGACCACACTAAAAAAAGAACAAAAGATATCATTGGATTTCCTTAAAAATCAAAGCAGGTAAAATAATAACGAAAGAGGATTAAATTTTAAATGCATGGTAAGAATGCGTGATATATATTTATAACAATTCACGTGAGGAACAGCATCATATTCCATACAATAATGATTTTTCACATTGGGCAGTGGGGAGCGTTTTGTGTGATATTCACTGGCACAGGAACGGAGCATAATGGGGACGACCAGTTGCTGTGAAGTTGGAACTGAGTCTAACTAACTAACTAACTAACTAACTAACTAACTAACTAACTAACTAACTACCTAACTAACTAACTAACTAATGACGGACTAGCAGTTTGTTAGATGGAAGTTCAGAATGCTCTGAATCTTATGAAAAGTAACGAGACCCAGAATCCAGACATCACAAGAGAAATCGTCATCGCCTGAGGAGAATATGGAATTGACAAGGTCACCAGGCAGCTGAACACAATATATGATAGAACTGACAAGGTCACCAGGCAGCTGAACACAATATATGATAGAACTGACAAGGTCACCAGGCAGCTGAACACAATATATGATAGAACTGACAAGGTCACCAGGCAGCTGAACACAATATATGATAGAACTGACAAGGTCACCAGGCAGCTGAACACAATATATGATAGAACTGACAAGGTCACCAGGCAGCTGAACACAATATATGATAGAACTGACAAGGTCACCAGGCAGCTGAACACAATATATGATAGAACTGACAAGGTCACCAGGCAGCTGAACACAATATATGATAGAACTGACAAGGTCACCAGGCAGCTGAACACAATATATGATAGAACTGACAAGGTCACCAGGCAGCTGAACACAATATATGATAGAACTGACAAGGTCACCAGGCAGCTGAACACAATATATGATAGAGTTGACTAGGTCACCAGGCAGCAGAACACAATATATGATGGAGTTGACTAGGTCACCAGGCAGCTGAACACAATATATGATGGAGTTGACTAGGTCACCAGGCAGCTGAACACAATATATGATGGAGTTGACTAGGTCACCAGGCAGCTGAACACAATATATGATGGAGTTGACAAGGTCACCAGGCAGCTGAACACAATATATGATAGAACTGACAAGGTCACCAGGCAGCTGAACACAATATATGATAGAACTGACAAGGTCACCAGGCAGCTGAACACAATATATGATAGAACTGACAAGGTCACCAGGCAGCTGAACACAATATATGATAGAGTTGACTAGGTCACCAGGCAGCAGAACACAATATATGATGGAGTTGACTAGGTCACCAGGCAGCTGAACACAATATATGATGGAGTTGACTAGGTCACCAGGCAGCAGAACACAATATATTATGGAGTTGACTAGGTCACCAGGCAGCTGAACACAATATATGATAGAACTGACAAGGTCACCAGGCAGCTGAACACAATATATGATGGAGTTGACTAGGTCACCAGGCAGCAGAACACAATATATGATGGAGTTGACTAGGTCACCAGGCAGCTGAACACAATATATGATGGAGTTGACAAGGTCACCAGGCAGCAGAACACAATATATTATGGAGTTGACTAGGTCACCAGGCAGCTGAACACAATATATGATAGAACTGACAAGGTCACCAGGCAGCTGAACACAATATATGATGGAGTTGACTAGGTCACCAGGCAGCAGAACACAATATATTATGGAGTTGACTAGGTCACCAGGCAGCAGAACACAATATATGATAGAACTGACAAGGTCACCAGGCAGCTGAACACAATATATGATGGAGTTGACTAGGTCACCAGGCAGCTGAACACAATATATGATAGAACTGACAAGGTCACCAGGCAGCTGAACACAATATATGATGGAGTTGACAAGGTCACCAGGCAGCAGAACACAATATATGATGGAGTTGACTAGGTCACCAGGCAGCTGAACACAATATATGATGGAGTTGACTAGGTCACCAGGCAGCTGAACACAATATATGATGGAGTTGACTAGGTCACCAGGCAGCTGAACACAATATATGATAGAACTGACAAGGTCACCAGGCAGCTGAACACAATATATGATAGAACTGACAAGGTCACCAGGCAGCTGAACACAATATATGATGGAGTTGACTAGGTCACCAGGCAGCTGAACACAATATATTATGGAGTTGACAAGGTCACCAGGCAGCTGAACACAATATATGATGGAGTTGACTAGGTCACCAGGCAGCTGAACACAATATATGATAGAACTGACAAGGTCACCAGGCAGCTGAACACAATATATGATGGAGTTGACTAGGTCACCAGGCAGCTGAACACAATATATGATGGAGTTGACTAGGTCACCAGGCAGCTGAACACAATATATGATAGAACTGACAAGGTCACCAGGCAGCTGAACACAATATATGATAGAACTGACAAGGTCACCAGGCAGCTGAACACAATATATGATGGAGTTGACTAGGTCACCAGGCAGCTGAACACAATATATGATGGAGTTGACAAGGTCACCAGGCAGCTGAACACAATATATGATGGAGTTGAGGTGAGTTGAGTCAAGAACCGACATCACTGCACTCGGGGCATTCCCATAAGCCTTCAGGTCTCATCTTCAACAGCAAGCGAAAAGTTTCAGTAGCAATGTTGCCAGTTGCAATCTGATTATTTATCCGTCTTACTTTACCTCTGAGTGACGACTGTCGACCAGATCCTCTGACCACACCTTGCTGCTGCATTCTCTCTAGACCAGTGGTTCTCAACCGGTGGGGAATCCCCCCAGGGGGGAATTTTAAGGTTTCCAGTTGGGTGGGGGTGGGGGGTTAAGATTATTTTAAGATCCCTTAATACAGGAACCGATTACTTGATATTGCTTTTCCCTCTGTACTTTACCGTTCTGTACTTCTCGCCCTTCTGAAAGTCGTTTTATAACGTAAGTAGACCCGCAAATCACGTTTTATGTAGACGTCTAGACTTGTGTTATTAAATTTAGCTTCCATTTTTACATATACTGTGTGTGTAAAAAAAGGGGGGGGGGAGGGAATTTATAGGGATGAAATACGAAAGAGGGGGATGACATTCTGAACATATGGCGAAGGGAAGCGTGGGCCAAAAAAGGTTGAGAACCACTGCTCTAGACCATGATAGTCTATCTGTTCTCCTGCATTATCCACATGCTCCCAGAGGGCCTTCACCACATCTGCCTTATCATGCATCAAATCACCTCACAATGGTGGGGCACCAGCCAATCTGTCTGCCTGATCATTTCCAACCACACCAGAGTATCCTGGAGGGAAAAAAAAATCCAGCAAACGCTAACAAACCGCAACCTCTGAATCGATGCATGCCATTCTGCAGGAAGCATGCCAGTCTTCACCTTTGACAGCAAGCTTTGTGAATCAGTCGCAATCACAACATTCGTATACAGCTTGTTTTCCAACCAGCGGAAAACTGCAGTAACCGCCACCACCTCCATTCTCAGTCTCGAGGTATATAATACAGGCGATATTTCTCCCGACTTGCGAAGATCTATATTTATTGCAAAGCCGAAGAAATTACATCGAACAATTAGCGTAATGTAGAGATTTTGCTTGGAAGTATTATGATAAGGGATAGGAAGAAAACAAATAAGTGAGTTTTAGAAGGCAAGAGTACATCGAATACTGTATACAGCAGAGAAAAGTAACAGAGCGTTCGAGAGAAGTAAAGAAAAACATTGACTCTACAGTTTTTCTACAGATTAAGATACACATACATGATAAAGATGCTTGGAGATCTCCAAATCAACGTGACATATTTTAGACTTGCCAAAATATTGATTATGAAGTAGGTCGTTACCAGCTATCAAAACGAGGCGTTCAGCCTGGATGTTTAATGTCTCCAGACCTTACTTTTCTCTATACAATGAAAGTGTTATAGGAAATATATTTACAATATTTAAGAGAAATTGCGTTCGGGGGATATGCAATGGGGTGGCGGGTTAGGGGTATCCCCTATCAAAGGAAAAGTAAGGTGCCTCCTTCCATCCGCTAGTCTACGGGACACCCTTGGGCAAGGTGGAGTACTCGTTTAGCCTTCCGATCAGGGTAATATGAAGCCATGGGTGCAGGTAGTGGATGAGGTCGAAGAGCAGCTGACAGATGGTTGTAGGTTATGGTCTCCAGCTTCACGACGGTAGGCAGAGGATCTCTTTTTCTTGAGGAGACAATGGCTACGGTCATTGACCGCTAAGAAGGAAAGAAATGGCAAACTACCTTCTTTACGGTTGCCAAGAACATTATGTTTTGCGATATCATCGACAATCAGAGAAACAGCGTAAATGGATGCTCCATAGGAGCAGCCTCGGCCGGTAGGGATAGTTATGTGCACCAGGTGACTCCAGTCCGTCAGCGTGTAAATAGGAGCAAAAGGTTACTATCATTAAAAGTAGCAACCTCGAATGTCAGAACAATGAATGCAGATAGAAAATTAGATAACGTCAATCAAGAAATGGGAAGAGAGAATATTAATATATTAGGAATGTGTGAAACCAGATGAAGAGGAGCAGGGATCAAGACAGGAGAGGATTGTAAGATTATTTATTCTGGAGGAGAATAACGGCAAAGAGGTGTAGCCATTATGTTGGATTAGTTAGTTAGTTAGTTAGTCTTTCCTCTTGAGTCTAAGTCGGCGCATAGGGCAGAAGTCATGGCTCTCCGTGTTTGGCGGTTCGCTGCTACCTGTTGTAGATCTTGGATATTCACTTGGCCGTTGAATGAGCCTTCTCTGATTATGGTTCTACGCAGGGTCTCTCTTGGTCTTCCCCGTTTTCTTTTCCCTACTGGTGACCATATGAGGGCTTGGTAGGGTAGTCTTGTCTTGTCCATTCCGAGTACATGACCGATGTAGTTCCAACGGCGTTTTCTTATAAAATTGGATACAATATCTTGCTTAGTCTCTTGTCTTATTTGCGCATTGGTTTTGAAATCTGTCCACTGGATGTTTAGAATTCTTCTAAGACATGTGTTCTCAAAATTGTCTAATTTTTTTTTTATCTAAAGCTACCGTTGATTTCCAACTCTCACATCCATACGTTAGCACTGGAATCACACAAGAATTGCAGATTTTAAGTTTCGTATGTTGGCTGAGTGACTTTGACTTTCAGATGTTTGACAGTTTATTGAAGGAACCAGATGCCAGTGCGATTATAGATAATATTTCTGGTGTTGAGTCCCCTGTATATGTCATTTTGCTTCCTAGGTATGTGAGGCTGTTGACTTTTTCAAGAACATGGTTGCTTAATTTGGTGTCGTCTGAACTGTTGGTAAGACCTATAGTTTTTGTTTTAGTGGTGTTAATTTGGAGACCAATTTGTCCTGAAACATTTTGGAGATGGTATATTTTCTCTTGGGCATCTGGGTGTGTTGAACTAAAAAGCTCTATGTCGTCAGCAAAGTCCAGGTCTTCTAGAATTTTGTCAACCCAATGGATACCTCGATTTGTGTTGTTTGTGCATTTGTGCATGACCTAATCGATAGCTATTTCCAAATCTATTCTAATCTATATGTGGGATTGGCAAACATCAACTTCTTTTAAAAGATATTAGGCTGTGTCAGACAGAGTTCTATTAGTAAAATTAAACGGAAGACCTTTTAAAATAAATGTCATTCAAGTATATGTTCCAACAAGTGAATGCCGTGAAGAAAGAATAGATGAATTTTATAATGATATGGAGTTTGTTTTGAAGAAATGCAAAGAATCAGAAATCAATATTATAATGGGTGATTTCAACGCAGAAGTGGGAAATCAAGGCGATGGATGCAGTGTAGGCAACCATGGTTTGGGAGAGCTATACGAAAGAGGATACAGACGTGTAGAATGGGCAAAAGAACAAGAAATAGTTGTAGGAAACACCTGGTTTAAACAGCATCCTAGAAGATTATTGACATGGAGGAGTCCAGACAGCAGGATTAAAAACCAGATAGAGTACATCCTGATTATAAGAAAGTTTCGAAATGCGTTAACGGTCCTTAAAACAGTTCCCAATGCAGACTGTTACAGTGATAACAGATTAATTACAGGCACGCTGAGGGCAAAGTTAACGAAATCAAGTATACAACCGGAAATACTAAATATGATTTGAGCACATTGAAAACTGATAAATAAATACAAGATAATTTTAACATAAAAGAAAAGAACAAATTTGATATATTGTCTGATCTGGAGATCCTATTTCAAGATGTGGATGATCAATGGGAGATGTTGAAGAATTCAATTAGTTTAGCTGCAGAAAATAACTTTTCGAAAATTAAAGAAAGTGGGTCGTCAGACATGGATGACTGAAGAAACTTTACAACGAATGGAAACAAGAAGACCGAACAAAAATAATCCTGCCAAATATAAAAAATTCACAGAAAAGTCAGAACATTGTGTAAGGAGGCAAAAGAAGCATGGCTCGAGAAATATTGCATAGAAATTGAAAAACAACACGAAAGTAAAAATACCAAACTAATGCACAAAAGAATTCAGGAGCACATACATCAGCAAGCTGCCTAAAGACATAAAGATGGAAAAATCATAATAGAAAAATATCAAATTTTACATGTATGGTAAGATTATGTGAAAAACCTGTATGATGATAACAGAGAAGAACAGTGTGATATTCAAAATAATAATAAAGACCATCAATTTTGAAGATAGAGGTTCAGAATGCTCTTAACCATATGAAAACTGGCAAAACCCCCGGTTCAGACAGCTTCACAACAGAAATGATTAATGCTTTAGATACTTTAGAAGAATACAGATTAGATAAAGTTACCAGACTCCTGAATACAATATATGATACTGGAGATATACCCTATGAATTATGTAATTCTGTATTTATTGCAATCCCAAAGAAATCAGGAGCCTTGGAATGTGATCAACATCGAACAGTTAATATAATGAGTTACGTCACGAAGATTTTGCTAAGAATTATCAAGCAACGAGTTAGGAAGAGAATACAACCCGAAATAGGAGAGGAACAATATGTGTTTGTAGAAGGCAAGGGTACAGTAAATGCTGTGTATATATTGAGAACAATAAGTGAACATTCCATAGAAGTAAACAAAGATCTGCACATTTGCTTTATTGACTACACACAGGCTTTCGATAAAGTGAGACATGTCGACATGATAAGGATGCTTGAAGATCTACAAATTGATGGAAAAGACCCTAGACTTGTAAAAAACATATATTAGAAACAACAAGCTGCCATAAGAATTGATAATGAAGTACTTCAATATCATTTATATTATTAATATTATTCAATATCATTCATATTAAGAGAGGTGTGAGACAGGGATGTGTAATGTCCCCAGATCTCTTTTCCCTGTACAGTGAAAATATTTTCAGAAATATAAAAGATATGGAAGGAATCAACATTGAGGGACGATACATCAATAACATTAGATATGCAGATGACACAGTTTTGATTGCAGACAATGAACAGGACCTGCAATATTTAGTAGATGCGATTGTTGCACACAGTGAACAACTAGGGTTAGAATTGAACTGTAAGAAGACACAGATTATGGTCGTCACGGAAGGAAGAAATACCACAATGTAATATACAAGTAAATGGGCATATTCTTAAAAAAGTGAATCGGTACAGCTATCTCGGAACAGTCATAACATCTGATGGGAAATGCCTTGAAGAGATTAGAACAAGAATTGCCATTGCGAAGGTAGCCTTTTGCAAGATGAAAAACATACTAACCAATAAAATGATATAAATTGAAACGAGAAAAAGAGTGTTGAAGTGCTATATAGAACCTATACTTTTATATGGATGTGAATCGTGGACAATGAGCAGACAAGCTGAAAAGTATCTGATGGCTGTGGAAATGTAGTTTCTTAGGAAAATGCAAAGAATACCATGGAGAGACAGAAAAACCAATGAACAATTCCTTCAAGTAACAAATGAATATCGTAAACTGATTAGAGACATTAGACGTAGACAGTCAACATTTTTTTGGGCATGTTATGAGAAGAAATGAATTGGAGAACTTGGTGACAACTGTCAAGATCGAAGGGAAGAGACCAAGGGGAAGACCAAGAAGTAAATACCTGGATGGCTTGGCCATTGGCATGGTCCTAGACAGAAACAAGAGCTGATCCACGAATCGGTGATCGAGTGAGATGGCAAAACATGATCGCCCACGCTTATCGGCATGGCACATGATGGATGGATGGGATAAGATACTGGGGCGACCATCCCAAATCCAGAGCGTCCACAGGTGGCGGATCGTGGAACGGCCTCTAGATATGGAGGTTAGCTGCGAATACCCAATAAGCAGCCGCGGACCAACTGGCGGTGGGCACAGAGGGCGAGGTGGGATCTCAGGGTGGGATCTGATTTCCTTAGAAATTACCTCATATGCTGGGAGACGTGCCTGCCAAGCGAGTCAGGGGCGCTTTAACCCCTTCCCCGGGTAGATAGAACCCGTTAGCTTTGAACAGCAGTCCATCTAGGAGACGGAAAACTCCAAATATAATCCCCCAAGTTCAAGGTGGACCAGCGTGCTGAGGAACTGGATGGCCACGGGTAAGTTGGTCGTGAACGTGGAATGTCTGGCAGGCGTGCGGGGCGGCACCAAGTGTATGGACTCCTGCGGGACATCCTCTGCCTCTTCCCTAGCAAGCAGACAATACTAGGGTGACCGGTTATTTCCTACAATATCCAAACTTTGCTTATGGAATTAATTAAACACGGGAATCATCGTCGGAGCTACGGAGCATGTGCTCTGTGCTTGACGCATCTTTCAGAGGTTAGCGAAGAGAGAGTGAGGAGGAGAAGACGAGGAAATGGTGTGAAAATAGACATAGAAATAGGAGGGCAGGCGCCAGGAGAACAAGACGAAAAGTTGAGAGACTAGGTTTCAATCATGTAAAAGTGGGATACTGGAACTGTCGTAGTCCCAGGCAGAGAGGTCCTGTATTGGAGAGGCTAATATATGATTTTGATATCCTCATGCTCCAGGAGCTAAATACAGACAAATATCACTGCCCTGGGTACGCCAGTTATATAAACCCTACTGGGCAGAAGAGACATGGGCAAGGTCTGCTGGTGTTGGAAGGAGTGAAGCATGTGGTACTTGACTTGAGCCAGTGGAATCAAAGTGTAAGAGAGGTCCAGGGTATAATAATGGAGATTGGTGGCTTACGTTGGAACATCATAAACGTATATACCACAGTGGACTGTTTTGTGTGAAAGGAACAATGGGACTGGCTTAGGGAATTTGAGGAATTAACAGGTGATAGGCTACTCATATGTGGAGAATGCAATGCGAGGAGCAGAGAACAGTAGTGGAGAAAACCGACATGGAATTGCCCTTGGGAATGCCATGGTGGACTGGGATGTGGTCTGCATAAATGATAGGAGGCAGACTAGAATGGCAATGAGGCCTGGCGATGCAGACACAGCTATTGACTTGGCACTTGTCTCCCAGTCATCAGTCCTTGATGTAAAGTGGACTGTTTTGAATGACCATGGATGTGATCACACGCCGTGTTCAGTCCTGATCTCTAAATCCAGGAAAGTTAATGCTGGGAAGAGCGTGCAAGACCTTCCGATATGAGTTTACCGACAGCCTTCTTGGACGCCTCATACAGGGGGCATGCAACAGGACTGTTAAAAGCTCCTTTTTTGCAGCCCCCATGGTGGACTCCAGAAGTAGACCATGCTTGGAAAGCAAAGAGAGCTGCAGTGAAGCAGCTAAGGAAGGTGCGACAGACACCCCGAAGCTCACGAGAGGAAGTGAAAACAGCGGAAAATGTCAAGAAAGATAAGGTGGAGGTTTTCAAGCGCCCTGCTGCAGAGGCCAAAAAAGCAAAATGGGAATGTTTCATGAAGGAGATTGGAGGTTATAAAACACTGCAAAAATTCTTAAAGCTGCACAGACAAATACAAAGAAAAGATCGGCCTATGACAGTGGGAACAATTTATAGAGACGATGGTATGCGCGTGACAACAGACAAAGAAAAGGGGGAGGCGTTTCTCCAGAGATTTTTAGAGCAGACCAATCATAATGACGCGGATGCCAGGGATGCAGTTAGAGAGGAGTTATCTGACACCATGAAGAATATGCATTATGAAGACATCACACAGGTTGAAGATGTTAAACATATTTTGAAAAAGGCAAAAGACACGGCACCAGGGCCTGGTGGGGTTAGGTATGGCCACATGAAGGCTTTGAGCGATGTAGACCTAAAGGAGATACCGACTGCTTTAACAAGAGCATTAGGACAGCATCGGTACCGCAGGACTGGGTGCACAGCTATCTCATCCCTCTCCCAAAACCATACAAGGATCGTTCAAAGCTTAGCGGCTTTAGGATCATCACCCTTCAGAATACATTTGGGAAGGTTTTAGAGAAGATAGTCGATGTCAATCTGCAAGAGTTTTTGGAAAGGGGGAAGCTTCTTCCGAGTGGTCTGGGGAGTTACAGGTCAGGAAAAGATACCTGGTCAAATGCAGCCACTTTTGCCTTTGACGTTTATGAATGGTTCCAGAGTACACAGGAAACGATGGCGGCAGCGCTTGATCTCGATGATGCATACAATAGAGTTAGATATGATATTTTTATGACCGCACTGATTGAGAAGGGGGTCAATCCCTGGTTGGTGAACTGGGTAGCAGCCGTTCTGTATTCTCGTCGGATTGCTCTCCGTCTGGGTGCATGGACCTCAGAGCCACATATGTTACCCCGGGACTGCCACGGGGATCTGTAATCTCACCGGTGCTCTTTAATGGGTATACGAGCAAGACTGCAAACTTAGAAGCACCAGGGGTTGGAAGAATACTAACATTTGCAGATGGTATTCTTGCATATAGGCAGGGGAGAGATAGTGTACAAACAGCATAGGAGCTACAGGCGACAGTAGACAAAGTGATTGACTAGTGCACTGAAATGAGTGCTGTCATCAACCCGGAAAAGGCGGATGTTTTGTGGTGCTCTCTGGACAACGGGATTGTGAGTGCTGATGTCCCAAGCCTCACGATAGATGGTAGAAAAGAGAGAACAAACTGAAGTATCTGGGAATTACATTTGACAGGAGCCTGGCAGAGGAGTACGGCAGGGATGTGTACTGTCCCCAAGATTCTTCAACCTATACACAGAAAGAATTTTTAAACAAGTTAAAATGCCTGGACTCAGCATCAATGGAAGAATCATAAACAATCTTAGATATGCTGACGATACCGTGTTACTAGCAGAAAGTGAGCAAGAGTTACAAGACCTAGTGGAAGAAGCAAACAGGCACAGTGCAGAATGTGGCTTAGATGTTAACATCCACAAAAAAAAAAACTATGATAATTAGCAGTGAGAAGGAAAGGTCATCAATGAACATCACAGTTATCGGACAGATACGAACAAGTAACAAGTTTCTCTTATCTTTGACATATAATAACGGATGGTGGCAGAAGTGAAATGGAAATCAAAAAGAGAATAGGAATGGCCAAAAATGCTTTCAACTGCATGAAATCAATATTAACATCTAGAAAGATTAATAACGCATTAAAATGAGAATTGTTAAATGCTACGTATATTCAACGCTACTGTATGGCTCGGAAGCCTGGACATTGAACAAGCAACTAGAAAGTCGCATAAAGGCCCTGGAGATGTGGATATACAGACGAATATGTCGTTTTTCATGGAAACAGAAACAATCAAATGCAGAGGTCCTAGAAAAACTGGGGATGAAGAGAGAGTTGATGAAGAAATAAAGAGGAGACAAGTGAAATATTTTGGCCACGTTAAAAGACATGATACTCTTATAAAAACCATACTGGGAGGCAATGTTGAGGGCAAGCGAGCAAGAGGTAGACAACGATACAAGTGAGAGGATAACATCAAGAGATGGACGAACATCAGCCTAACAGAATGTACAGTCAAGGCAAGAGACAGACAGTGTTGGAGATCCATTGCAGCCAACCTTCATTGCGGAGACGGCACCTGATTGATTGATTGTCCTTCAAGGACCATGTGGAGACGGTTGTGACAATATCTCAAAAGGGACTCAATGCACTGAAAACTATGGCTGCAATGGACACAGAGCAGAGAATGTTTTTCACTACTATACCAGCACTTGATCCTCTCAGTGATTGATTATGGACTGGGACTCTGAACTATCCTCTGATTTTTGCACATAAGGTTCCCACTTTTTGGTTCCTGAGCTTTTGGCTTTCTTCTTGTCATGTTTCTCTTGACTTTTGGTGTTGGTGGAAAGGTTTTCCCCTGCCTCCCCATGTACCTCGACGAACCGTTCTGCTAATTTAGTCACGAGGTCAATACGTTCCGCTCCTTGTTCTCCCATGAACGTCCTGAGAGGTTTAGACATTTGCTTCTTCAGCTGGTCGACCACCATGAGCTCTTCCAGACTCTCATAGTCATGTGCGAACCCAGCCAAATCCATCCACTTATGGAGATAAGATTTTAGACGCAAACTGTAGGCGGCAAACAACTCCCCCGGTTCTCGTTTCGCTGCTCGAAATTTTTTCCGGTAGGTATGTGACGTAACCTCGAATCGTTTCAGCAGAGCCGTCTTCAATTCGTCATAATTGTTCTCATGTCCTGGTGGCAGGCGAGAATAAACCTCGTATCCGGTCCCGCGTAAACCCTGGGATAGCTTGAGATTCCATTTGTTACGCTCCAGACCCATAGCAACTGACATAGCCTCGAAGCGTTGAAGGTACTGGTCAATCTTCTCTTTGTCCTCCTTGTATACCGCTGAAAGGAAACTTCATAGCATGGTACCCATGTCCACCTACTGGTGTTGAGCCTGGGATGGAGGAACCTCCAACTGCTCCCTCAGTTTCTCCATTAGATTGACTCTTCAACTCGAGTTCCCTCATCCGGTACTCGTGCTCCCTTTTCTGAGCTTCTTGTTCAGCTTCCAGTTTCCTAGCTGCTTGCTCAGCTTAAAATTTCTTAGCTGCTTGCTCAGCTTCAACTTTCTTAGCTGCTTGCTCCAACTCCATCCTTCTCAATTCCAACTCGGCCTTTCGATCTTCCCGTTCTGCTTGACGATACTCTCTCTCCACTTCCTGTATGTAATCCGTTAGAGCAGAACCCGACAGTCCCATTTCTTCCCCTTTTGCCTTTAATTCTAACGTGCTTAGTTTAGGGGTGGCCATTATACAGAGAGGTAAGCTAGCAGGTCGAGTACAATATAACTGCAAATTACTATACATATATATGAACAAGTACTATAAATCTAAATATTACCACACACAGCACATTCACTCAGTGACAAGAGTAGAATCAGGACCACAGACCTATGCAGACGTGTGAAGTGTGAACAGGTAAGATATTAGTCCTAACCCCTATCCACATTCACTCTAGCTGGATTCTCCAATATGATATCTCCGTTTATAACTAAGGATCCCGTGTCAAAAGACCCCGTTGTCAGAAGATCCCACTGTCAAAGGATCCCACTTGCACGAGATCTCGCTGTCCAAAGATCCCGTTTACAAGAGATCCCGCTGTCCAAGGATTCCGTTTACGAGAGATCCCGCTGTCCAAGGATTCCGTTTACGAGAGATCCCGCTGTCCAAAGATCCCGGACGAGCCCCCAATAATGTGGTGTCCTCCTTTAAAGTGTCGTCTCTGGAGTGAAGAGAGTCAACACCCACATTATAATATTTTTTCCCTATCAATATCCAGCTTCCGTCCAACACACTCCATCAGCCAATGGACACCTTTTCCTATCACTCTCTCACTGTCGTACTATGCCCCCTCTCATACTTCCCCAACGCAACATACTCAACAACTCTTGCTTCTAAAAATTAATAAAGATTAATTTATTAAAAGAAAAGTGTAACGTATATGAGACGTGTATGCGAAGAAAATGTGTGTCGTGTATTATAACAGAAATGTATGTGTCAGCCCTCAAAGTTCAGGATCATAGTGTACACATCATGGCAAGGATTACACGACATCACACGAGTCAGTACACAAGACCTCACCGAAGTCGTATCCTTCTCTCCAGACATGTCCTCTTCCAGGAACTTTGATGACCATGAGATCTGAATCCCATGTAAATATAGTCCTTGAAAAAAACAAACTATTATTGTTCCTAACACAATGGTTCCTAATAGTTTTAGAGAAACCACGATCTCATAATTCTGCACAGTGAAAAATCATGGAACGCTGTCTCATGAACATGACGGTTTCTTCTAGCGAAATGTTCTATATTTTCACTCTTAAACAGTCATAGTCTAGACTAAAATGGCTTGCTTTATTTACTAGATATTGTCTGACAGTTCTGACTTCCTTGGTACATGGAACAACTACACTTCAATGTGTGGTTTCATCTAATGTGAACATCAGTTCCTACTGATCTAGTTCCACGTGGGCTGAACATCCATCACTTCAGGTGTGTTAACGATTGGTATTCACTCATGTAGGATACATATACCATTAAGCTCCACCGAGCAATGTTTATTAACTTCTTCCGTTGTGAAAGTTGCTGGCCCATCTCTCTACATCATACTTTATCCGGGATCGGATTTTTAGTTGTTCCGGGTTCTTCATTCCAACCAGAGGAACCTGTAACATAAATCATATAACCGGTGATAGTCTCCCCGTCACTGATCTCTATTAGATGATCGTGGGCCATCGGCCTCGCTCAGAAAATATAATGAACCTACTCTGTCATGGACAGATGACTGAACACATATGTTATCATCAGGCCAAGACAAGAAAAAAAATCAGCAAACAGAATGCGGAACCCCCCCCCCCCACACACACACACACACCAGGGAGCACCCACTGCAATATCCCAATTATCCCTCATTACTCAATCCTCAATTAGTAAAGCTTATCAACACTTCACTAATCTATTTTCAACTAACAGAGCCAAGTATCACTTCCCTACTCTAGTTAGTTTTCCACTAACAGTGCTAATCATCACACTTTAGTTTAACAAACCTACAGCCTATATTAATTAGAACTAATTATAATCGGTTCTACCTTATGCAAAACCGCCTCATTCCCGGGATGGCTGCTACACTTTACCATAACGACACATGCTAGTAAATATTACATTAATCTAACACTGTAGAGCTCTCCCACAAACACGTCCATCATAATCCACGGTTTTGGTCAACTCTGTTTCTCCCAATCATGGTTTTTGGCCAAACCTCTAAAATTGGTCACGTGACATGGTTGTTGTCCTGCAGGTGTTATTTGGGCATATCATCCATTGTCAAGAATCGATTTTCCCTTGCCTAGTCACTGTCAAAGTTGTCATCACTTGTTTTGACTCCCCCAACAAACTAACGAGTTACTGTATGATCCCAACAACAGTTTTCCCCAACAAGCTGCCAATCTTCTTGATGTTCCGGAAACTATAAATTGACAGATGTACTGTTATCTTCCGAGCTGAGTACTTCCGCTTCCAATCCGAGCTGTTTATAATCTGTCAAAGCGATGTATGATTCAGCTCATTCCCTTCCCCTGTTGTCGACCCAATGTAACCCCGTGCAGCTGCAACTATTTACCGTCCTGGGGTTTAACATCCGATTTGTTTATTCAGTTAGTTAAAATAGTTGTCGCTGGCTGATAGTCCGTTTTATCATAAAGCCTCTATATTAATCATTGGTTAAACGCACGGTTTTATTTTGTGACATTGCTGGTAGGCTCAAGGTGATGCAAGCGAAGGCATACCTCAGAGTAGCTGCAGACACAGGTCACCCTTTGCATGAGGACGCAGTTAAGTGTCAGCGACTGATAAGAGGGAAATCATGGAGGGCTCAGGCGGAACATACGATCAGACATGTGTGCATCTTGGAGAACGTTAGGCGAGGAGAGGAGTGAGTCAGAGTTCCACAGAGCAGTCAGACTTGTGCAGAGTTGTAATCACATTGAGCCGGGAGTGCAGGGAGTGGCCAGCAGGGGCCATGGAAGTGGAAACCCAGCAACTAATTCAGGATAATGCTCGCTCGGGTGATGCGATTATCTACACACATGGTTCGGTGTCGAAAGGGAGGAGAAGTGCCTGGGAGTTCATTGCAAAAGCTAATGGCCGAGGTTTAGTGCAGGAGAGCCTGGCATATGATACCACAACATCTAGCTTAAGAATGGAGGTGGAGGCGTTCACTGCAGCTTTCCGCTGGATCGAGAATACGACACACACACACACACACACACACACACACACACACACACACACACACACACACACACACACACACACACACACACACATCGTGATTGTAACTGACTCAGAAAGCATGCTGAGGAAAGTGAGGACAGGCATGCTTCGTGCAGAGCGGCTTGCGTCGCTTCGGGGGTCACGGGTGGCAAGCATCGCCTGGATCTTTTCTCCGGGGCATGCCGATGTGCTGGGGCATGAATAGGCGGACAGATTGGCTGACTCTGCAAAACTTTGTGGAGTATTGATGCATGACAAGGTAGGCGTGGTTGCGGCCTTCTGGGAGCACGTGTACACCTCGGAGGAGCAAATGGATCATCATGGTCTCGCAAGAATGAGACAGCGAGGAGTGACGAGGGGATCTGGCCGGTGCTCGACGCTCAGAGGAAAGGCGAGGCGGACAGATAATCAGATTGCTACTAGTACTATTAGTGTTGGAACTCTTCGCTGGCTGCTGAGGATGGGGACTGAGCGCTTATGAGAATGCCCCGGATGCTGTGATGTCGGTTCCTAAATCAATCAATCAATCAGTATAAGATATTTATTTATTTGGTTGTTTCGAGATTTGAGGTTTAAATATTGAGCACAACCCACTTATGGAAACTCTGATCATATTCCGGTACGAACCTAAGGCCTTCTCCACACCAGACTGGAAGTACTAGACTCGAGTTTCGCTTTCGTTTGAGCTCGTCAGTAGTGCATATCCTAGACTGGACCTGACATCGAACCATGGATCACTGGCGTGTCAGGCGGGTGTGTAACCACTAAACCTCGCGGCATACGCTAGACGCAACCGAATTATCACACTAGAATATCACAACGTCACCCATCGTAGGCTATAGCTCAAGATTTGCCCGATCGATGCGACTGAGATCCGTCAATCGATGTGGCCCCGAATGATCAGGTCTTCTCGACTGGCAAGGCACACCAGGCCGCCTAAAGTCCAGCGAGCAATAATCAAATTGATTTATTTGGTTGTTTCGGGATATGAGATTTAAAGATTGAGCACAACCCACTACTGTATAAGTATATTCATATATAAGTATGATATGAAGATGATAAGAGTTTTGATGGCAGACAATGAAAATATAATATGCACCATTAGTGGATGCGGTTGTTGTACACAGTGAGCAACCATAGAGTCTTGATGGCAGACAATTAACATAAGCTACGTCATTAGTTGATCCGGTTGGTTTACACAGTGAGCAGCCTGCGTTAGAATTAAACTGTAAGAAAACATAACCATGATAATGTACAATAAGACAGAAACATCACAAAGTAACAACTATGACTATAACTATATAACTATAACTAATACGTAAGTACACACATCATTAACAACGGTGAATAGGTACAACTGTCTTAGAACAGTCATCATATCAGACAGAGGGTGCCTTGTAAAGATTAGAACAAGAATCATATCAAGGAATGTCTTTCGTTAAATGGAAAACTTACTCACCACCAAACAGATCTCGAATTATTTGAGAAAAAGGTTGTTGTTGTGCTATAAAGAACCTATTCTGCAGTGTGTATGTGGAAGAGTGACAATAAACAGACAAGCCGAGAAATATTTAATGGCAGTGTACATTTGTGTTTCTGGGGAAAATGCAAAGAATACGATGCACAGATATAAAAAATGAATGAGACAGTCCTTTAAAAAAACAAAAACAAATTAAAACCGTACAATGATCAGAGAGATAAGCCGTAGACGATGATGATATGTTTGGGCACATTATAATGAGAAAAAACATAGATAACTTAGTAACAACTGACAAAACTGACGGCAGAAGAGCAAGGGAAAGACGAAACGATAACTACCTGGATGGCTTGGCCATTTGTCTGAATGGGACAAGAATGCAAGACCCTGGTGATGGTGTTAGATGGCGATCAATGACCGCCAACACTTATCGGTGTGGCACATGATGATGGCGCCCTATAAATAGTGGCAACTCACATACTAATGGTCTGGGTATTTTAACATGATTTTCTTCACAGTGTGAAAAACTGGAACGAATCCAAAATACCGAAATGCTAATTGTCTTCGGTTGTACACGAGATGCCCTTATCAGAATCATGAGTTGTGTGGTGGGACTTACATCGTTGAAGTCTAGACCCAGGACCACATGTAAGTCAAAATTATAGACACGGGTATGACTCTGGCACAGTATACATGTAAGTCCCTGTAAAGTAGAAGTGCCAATGTTTGGTATCCACCTACGCCAAAGCTTTGAACTGTGCAAATGAGTGATTTAAAAGTAAGCCGTTTAACTAGCGGAAGGTCATGATAGAACAAGCAGAAGAGACCATGGCGACGGTTACCCCAGTCATGCAGGCACACAGGAGGCAAAACTGGATTGGCAGCGGCAGTCATAAGAATGGCGTCCAACCGGTCATCATTGCATTGGCAAGAAAGTGAATTGAGTGGTGTAATGGGCAGCAGACCTAAACGTCCAGCGATTATAGATCTTTGGATGATTAGTTTTGGAACTGACATCATAGCAGGCAGGGCAAACCATAGATAATAAGACGCCCGCATCAGATGTCGAAAGGTGTAGTTGCTGGTAGTTCCAATAGCAGACTTATAACGCGACATATTCTTCTTCTGATGTATCCCTCATTGTCAGACCCAAGCGAAAATCCCAATCCAGGCATCCCTACATATATGTTGCCTCATCCGTCATTGCATTTTCAAATAACATTCGTTCATATGTAGCCTTTAGGCTGTTTGTCTTATCCACTGTCTGTACGCTCCTAATGGTAGTCTGGTCGCTTATAAAACTGATCGCTCATTGTGTCGCAATCCGGTACAGTACGGACAGTATATCCATCCACGGCCCGGTATAGTACGAGTGCCAATGTTTGACATCCACTCATATTGCAATTGTCAATGTTAAACTGTACACAATACAGACTGAGAATGGGACTCTATGATTGCTCTGGTAACTTCATTGCCAGCTATCCACCTCAAATCTCCACCTTCTTCCTCACTTGAAGTTGAAGACCTGTAGGCTTCATTTTGCTCTGTTATAACCTTCCCCTGCTCTCTAATTGAACAACCAGATCCCGATTTCTTACAGAACTACCAGTGTGCACAATTACGTCATCTCTCTTGATATTATCAGCTATCAGTTGTTGCGTCACTATTTCTGCCAAATCCAATACAACACTCTGTACATGCTCTACCTGATATGATAGGTGAACATGCAACGATGCAACAATAGTGTACACCGGCGGTTTTATGCATTTTGGAGAGACATCTGGCTCGGGATTCTCAGCTGGAGGCAGGTGCCATATAGCAGGTGCAAACGAAATGACGTCATGGAAATTATGTAGAAAATCCTGTACGCCTAAAATGCCACAAAATCTAAGAGACGAGTTGACAACAACAAAAACGTCACGCGGGGGACAATAGCAACGGGAGACTTGCGGGGACGTTGGAACGAGAAGGCAGTGCAATTTGGATGCTGGAGAAATTGGCGTGGCAAAGGATTGGATTGGCATACGATCAGTGGCTGGAAGGATAATAACAGACGAAAGAATAGATTTCCAAAATGTTACAGAATATCGCCACAGACTGAAGAACCTGCGTGCAGAGAAATTAGACATGATTTATAGATCAGCGAGGTGAACAATTGGTGGATGTACAGAGGAACGTCTGCGGACAAATAGAACAAATGGCTGATATTTAGAAAACAAGGTTTGTGTTTTAGTAATACATATTCATGTTAATTGGACTTAATGCCAGCCTGGTGCTACAGGCCCTTTAAGTTATGAATTATAGTATTTGTTGAAAAGCTGTGAAAATTAAGCAGCGATATTTATAATTGAAAGCCAGGAGTCTGCTTCGTCCTTCACTTAACAGTTGAGGCTCCATTTTTGCTCTTGTTGTTAGATTTCATTGAGCCGAAGAATTATGCATGCTGTTGGATCGTTAAAGTTATTATATTAATGTGAATCACAGTATGAAAAAGTGGAGAGATCGTTTTTCCGGGAATGCCAACAACTTTCCGCCATTAGCCACTTAACTTGCACCTGCCAGAAATAAATCACATCGCCAAGTCAGAATAATTTGTGTATGAAGTTTCTATCTATATTTCCGTGATGGATATTGTTTCTGCCACCAATTTTCCGATCTTGCAATAAGGACATGACGAACATTTACTTCCACTTCGGGACATTATTTTGGAGGAATTTTGGATACCGATATATATAAACAGCAGACGATGGTCTTTATCTTCCACACTTCCGCTTCCCTCCAAATGATTCCAGGACATTTCGATTTCACCTTCCACACCCACACTTCCCTTCATGTCATTCCCACGGGACATCTGGACGTTACACTACACATTATTTTGGGATTCTTCACGACGAAACTTCAGCCTGGACACATTTTCACCTGCACCTACTAGGTTACATTGACGTAAGGACATATTTCAAGACATTATTCGCTACGCAGTATAGGACATCACATTCTACGCAGGACATTTGCTTACGGCTTATTCAGCCCATTAAATTTTCATGGAATTCCAACGTACCTGCATCAAGTCACTGTTGGTATCATTAGTATTCTGATACCTACATCAGCATCAACATTGGTCGACTTGTCACTCCAACATAAGGCCAGTATATCTGTTGATTGTTGTGCTTAATTGTTGTCTAGTTGGGTGGTTATGTTCTAAACATACTATTTCTTTATGACCGATTCGTTGCTATTATGACGATGCGGGCGGTTATAAGGCTATTCTGGTGACAAATAAAGTTATATTTGTATGTCGCTAGGATACGTTGTCACTGACGATTGTCAGCTTGTTACAAATTTTTCTTTAGTGACGATCTCGCGATTCGGTGTTATAGTGTCGTGTCGTAACGGTTGGTTGTATACGTTCTCTATCTCTATCACTTATCAATATTTATTTTTATCTATGTGCCTAGATATGTATGTCTGCGTTACACTTTGTGTATTTTTCTAGTAACTTCTTATTTGCTTGTGGCGTTATAAGCTTTATACTTACTATATTGTCTACCTTCTTTTCTGGTATTTACATATCGTAACGTGGTAAGGATATTTAATTCACGCCAGGTTTGTTAATTTTCTTCGCGATATTCTGCTCTACAATATTGTTGATTTTGAATTGACATTTTGTTCAACGTTTTATACTTTTGAGACATTTATTGCTACCTTCCCTACGCATTTGCATTTGTCGATTGTGCATCGCATATATTCTGTATTTTAGCTATATAATTTGCAGCAGCACAGTAGTACAACATGTCACAATGCAAGAATTCATGGAGATGAGTGAGAAGTCAGAGTTGACCGGCCAGGAGCTCAGAATGTGGGCGAAGCAGGAATTGAAAGAATTATCAGGCCCATCAGCGGGAGGAGAGAGCAGAAAAGTTAGCGGCATAGAAAGAAAGCAAGGAAAAGAAGCTTGCATTTCAGAAAGAATTAAAGGAAAAGGAATTGACCTTGGAAAGAGAGAAAATGGCGGCAAAAGATAAAGAATTAACATTGGAAAGGGAGATGAAAGAAAGGCAGCTAGCATTTGAAAAAGAAAAGCTTGCGACTGAAGTCCTACTTAACGACAAAGAACTTGAAAGTAATTTGAAGGTTAAGACTTTGGAAATGGATCGTGAAGCCGAGATAGAACGAGAAAGATTACAAGCAAAGACTAATGATCCAGTTAAGAAATACCAAGGGCTGATTCGTAATTTCCAACAAGGTGATTCGGTCAATTCCTGGATTACTAATTTTGAAGTTCTGGTAAATTTCTATACAATTCCTGAACAGGACTTACCAATCTTGTTTCATAGACATCTCGCGTTAGAGCCTTTAAAGGTGATTGAGTTGATTCCTGAGAATCTACGGACCAACTACAAATACATGCGAGACAGGGTTCTTGCTCATTTTTCTTTAGATGAATGTGGTTTAAGAACAAAGTTTCAGACTCTGACTCCTAAAGCGAACCAAACGTTCTTGGCTTTGTATCTGAGACTTCTTCTTGCTTTGATAAATGGTTGAGAGCTGCGGACGTTGATTCTGATTTCGATAAAATACGTGACCTGATACTGAGAGACAAACTTCTTTCTGCTGTACCTTAAGCTATGTCTGTATTTCTCATAGAGAATAAATGTAAGTCACTTAGTGAGATGTAGTCACGGGGTGAATCTTTCTATAACGCCCACCGTGACATATTTGCTGAATGCACACAACCAGAACTTGTAATAGGGGCTAGTGCCAGAGTCCAGAATCACAGAGGTAATGGTAAGTTTAAGAGATTCCCACATAAAAACAGAGGACCTTATCATAACACAAACAGAGATTCCGACAGGCCTAGAAAGGGTCACTTCACATGGTGTCCACACTGTAAACTCTCACACGGGTCTTTAGAAATGTGTGACCAACATCCAGGGTATGCTGCATATTTGAGAGACATCACTTCAAAGAAGAGAAGTAAGTATGACTCTTATAAGAAGAGTGTAAAATGTTATTCTTGTCGGGCGTACGGGCATACCAGTAAGTCATGTGCGATGAGAGACACGTGGAAGGAGGCGAGTACTGCGTATGTGTTCTCCAGTAGCGATTCCGATGACATAGAGGACACACATGCGGCTATCATTCAGAAATACAATGACAAATTAGATAAGACTGAGAAGGGCATTCCTGATGACGAATGTCTAGCGACCATTCAAGAAACCAATGCGGCAAATATCCAGAATGACACACTTAAAGTTCACCAGGCATGGGTGAACGGTGAGCCAACTAAGTGCCTTCGAGACACAGGTGTCTCAATTATTGGGGTAGACCAAAAGCTGATAAGAGAGCAAGATTACACAGGCAAAACTGTTGCATGCAGAACTTTTGGCGGCACAACAGAAAGATATAAAATTGCCACAATCACGATACAATCTCCATACTTTGAAGGCACAGTAAATGCGGCAGTGCTGCCTAATCCGTGTGCCGATTTACTCATTGGGGACGTACCCAATGCAAATGATCGCACTCACGAAGAGGCAATTAACTGGGAGACTGACCACACTCCAACAAATGCTGTCACGACAGCCCAAGTGCGGCGACAAGAAGAAGAATCTTCTCAGACTGATAGTGACAACGTTAAGGACACTATCGTAAGGACATCTGACTTAGCTACGGAACAGAAACAAGATCCTACATTGCAAATCTGTTTTGAAAGCATGCAAGAACCATCCAAACAAGCTAAACATGGTAATTGGCATTTTATATTAGACAATAATATTCTGACCAGAAGTACAGCAAAGGGTCAACACTTCTTTTACAAACGGTGCTACCGACCAAGTATCGTAGTGAAGCACTTAAGCTCGCACATGATTCACCATTTGCGGGTCATATGGGTATCGCTAAGACCACTCACAGATGATTGGCCCAATTTCATTAGCCTGGTTATGCCAAAGATATTATGAAGCATGTTCGCTCATACACATTGTGCCAAAGAACCACACAGAATGGCAAGCATCCCAAAGCTCATGTTCAGAAAACTGATCTGGCGTCACGCCCATTTCAGAAGATTGCCGTAGATATTGTCGGTCCACTGAATACTACTACTGATCGTGGAAATCGTTTTATTTTAACCATGATTGATCTATGTACTCGTTGGTCAGAGGCTATTCCACTCAAACACATCGCCAGTAGATCCATCCTAGATTCATTCTTATTAGTTTTCAGCAGGATAGGATTTCCTTTATATATCTTGTCTGATAGAGGTAGTCAGTTCATATCTGCGGCTACCCAAGCAGCAATGAAAGTACTAGACATCCCACAAGTGTTTAGTTCACCTTGGCACCCAATGACGAATGGTTTTAATGAAAATTACAACGGGGTCCTTAAACGAACAAAAGCGAAAGTTGCGGCTGAGTGACCTAAAGATTGGGACATTCTATTGCCTGCAGTACTATTTGCGTATCGTGAGGTACCACAGTCAAGTACTAGATTTTCTCCATTTGAGCTCGTGTACGGAGCCATCCTCGTGGTCCATAGATGCTATACAATGACATGCTGACGGACAAAACATATGACCACCCAAAAAGAGAAGCCTATAAAATGGTTACTCAGTTGAGAGGTAAAATTAGGACAGCTTGTCAAATTGTAAACCAGCACTCGAAAAAGCTGGCGAGAAATACAGGCAATACGATAACAGAAAGGCCAAGACAATAGTCTTGAAAGAAGAAGACGAAGTTTTTCTGTTACTACCCGACCCTCGTGATTGTCTTGTTACTTCATGGTAGGGTCCATTTAGAGTCATTAGAAAGGTTAGTGATGTTGTTTATTTAATTGATGTAAAAGGGAAAATAAAATTTCCCACATTAATATGTTAAAACCTTACGTCGCACGTGACACAGACACGCCACGGGCAATTCAACAAATACCACACAGAGTTGCAGCGGCATGCTGGGTAATTAATGAGCAACAGGAAGACGCAATTACACACCAGATACCAACACCAACAGTTAATAGTAACAGTGGTTGGCAAGCTATAAAAATCAATCAAAACTTGTCAGCACAAGATAAACATAAACTTACTTCAGCAATACAAGAATTTAGTACCATTTTTTCCGATAAGCCGGGACAGGCATCGCTTATCAAACACAAAATCACATTACTTTCTGATATTCCAGTGAAAGTGAAACCATATCCTATTCCGTTACATTATCTGGATAAAGTTACAGTGGAAATATCGGAATTAGATCAAAGTGGTATCATTAGAAAGTCAATTTCTAATAACTGTTCTCTTGCAGTAATAGTGAAAATGAAAGATGGTTCACTGAGTCTGTGCGTCGATTAAAGGAAAGTAAACGCGTTAACACTCCTCGATGCTGAACCAATGCCAAATATTGATGAGTTAATCGAAAGCATGGCAAACTCTAAACTCTTTTCCAAGATTGATCTTACCAAGGGTTATTGGCAAATTCCCATGGATTAAGATTCCATGCATATCACAGCTTTTAGTACTCCTTTAGGTGTGTACGAATGGGCATATCTTCCATTCGGTCTACAAAATGCACCAAGGACATTTATGCGCATGATGAGAAAATTTTTGCACGGTATTTCTAATGTTGCTACTTATATGGATAATATCTGTATCCATACTGCTGACATAGACACACATGTTCAAACTTTAAAACATGTATTTCAGAGAATACAACAACACGGTCTTAAAGCTAAGCTTAGCAAGATTGAAATAGGGTTCACTGAAATACAATTTCTTGGTCATAGAATTTCTGATGGGTTCCGTAAGACAGATCCACAGGTAGTTACCAAGATTCTCAACATTAAACCACCCACCACGAAAAAAAAACTTAGAAGTTTGTTAGGTCTCATTAACAATTATCAGAAATTGATTCCTAATATTGCTGATATGACAGCAATGTTTTCTGAACTTCTGAAGAAAGGTCAGCCTACTAAAATTATCTGGACAAATGATAATGACATACTATTGCAGCAGATCAAAACTCTTTTCAGCACTTATCCTATTCTAAAACTGCCTGATATCTCGAAAGATTTCGTTTTACAGACAAACGCGAGTTTTCGTGCAATTTCAGCGGTTTTACTCCAAATGCACGACGGCAAGTTACATCCTATTCTTTATTTCAGTAAGAAGCTGTCAGACACTCAGAGAAATTAAGCTATATCTGAACTTGAAGCTTTAGCTTTAATTGAGAGTATTGAGAAATTCTCTAGATACCTTCTTGGGAGGAAATTTCTAGTTCTATCTGACAATAAACCATTGCAGATCTTTAAATCTGGTCATCCTAAGAACTCCAGACTACATCTATGGTCTCTTCTTTCACAAGACTATGAGTTTGATATCTGTCATATTCCGGGCAAAGACAATAACTTGGCAGATCTTCTTAGTCGACTCTAGACCTTTTACATATTAGCTCTTTCCTTACTATCTGTCTGCGTTATCTGTTGTTTAGGCCGATGGATTCTGTTACATACATACCCAAGTGGGTTGAATTTATCACAACAAACAGCAAATGATATATTGTTTTCATATTGTTATTTCGGTTGTATACATATTTTCTTGCTTTCGTTCTATGGCAGAGTCATTATTCGGCATGATGAAGCGATTATTCATACATGTACTTCAGATGCTATGATTGTGCGATTGTATTGGTGCGCTGTGGACGACGAACATTTTTGGAGTACTGTACTTGTTCGTGAGGAATTCGTTGTGTTTATTTATAAGACAAGGATATTTTATATTGATATTTAGTGTAATGAACATATAACTTTCTTCAGTGGTACTTATTAGTCATATTGCATATACGTAAATTCATATTTGTGGAGTGAACACTTATCCATTGCATTCAAACGATGGTCATTACAGACTATGCATTCGATTATTAACTGTATTAGCATTGTGCAGCGAAAGACTGTATATTCGATTATCGACTTTCGTAGAGTAAAATTGAGTATATTATGCAATTCTTAAGTTAGTATAATTAATTAGTTATGAATTATTAAATTATGATAATTAGTTAGTTACGAATTATTAAAGTATTAATTAATTGGTTAATATTCATAGATTATTCTATTATTATCCTAGTCGCTGTCGACACATACAGCCACGATGAGAATTATGCTTATGTCGCAGATAAAGAGTATTCCATTGCATTATAGCCAAACCTTCATGGTTAGTCAACATGATGATGTGATATAAGTCTCGGAAAGTGGACATTTAACACGATGGTGCTACGTCTAGACTCATAGGCAGAGAACCTCTCCTCACACTTGATAAGGATCTATAACATGGCAGTGAAAAGATTGCAGATACAGTATAGGGCATTAACTAGTATTGACGGATTGGTACCTGTGAATCACACACGTCACCTTACTCCAGTTATTTTAGCTAGAGTTAGAACGCTTGTCAGTTTTGACAAATGAGGGACTACTAGGTTTTAGTTAGTTAGCACAGCCTCCCTATGGGCTGGCTACACGACGTCTACCGCGGGATTGTAGACTGGAGTGCGTGCCCGTCGTATACGATTTTTTAAATATTAATTTGTGTGTGATTGATAGGAGACCATACCATCTTACTAGCTCAATATATGTCATTACGGCTGCACTGCTATGTGTCAGGTTGAATTCAGGACGATAAAGAAAATGATTTCATCATTTTAAAGGGGAGGAGGGCATACTGCCATATAGCGAGTGCAAACGAAATGACGTCATGGAAATTATGTAGAAAATCCTGTACGCCTAAAATGCCACTAAATCTATGAGACGAGTTGACAACAATAAAAACGTCACGCGGGGGACAATAGCAACGGGAGACTTGCGGGGACGTTGGAACGAGAAGGCAGTGCAATTTGGATGCTGGAGAAATTGGCATGGCAAAGGATTGGATTGGCATACGATCAGTGGCTGGAAGGATAATAACAGACGAAAGAATAGATTTCCAAAATGTTACAGAATATCGCCACAGACTGAAGAACCTGCGGGCAGAGAAATTAGACATAATTTATAGAGCAGCGAGATGAACACTTGGCGGATGGACAGAGGAACGTCTGCGGACGAATAGAACAAATGGCTGATATTTAGAAAACAAGGTTTGTGTTTTAGTAATACATATTCATGTTAATTGGACTTAATGCCAGCCTGGTGCTACAGGCCCTTTAAGTTATGAATTATAGTATTTGTTGAAAAGGACTGTGTAAGCTGTGAAAATTAAACAGCGATATTTATAATTGAAAGCCAGGAGTCTGCTTCGTCCTTCACTTAACAGTTGAGGCTCCATTTTTGCTCTTGTTGTTAGATTTCATTGAGCCGAAGAATTATGCATGCTGTTGGATCGTTACAGTTATTATATTAATGTGAATCACAGTATGGCAGCAGGGTAGATCGTTGCTGAGCAAACTGTAACCTATATCTATAACTTTAAGTTTGAAGATGGATATGGCTGTAATCACAGCGGTTTTGAGATGGTTATAAGATACTAGTCACCAAATCAATCAAAGTCTCTGATTCTCAATACGTATGGGCAAAGTTCAAAATGGACAGATGTAGGATAAGTGGGCACCAAGTATAGGCAAATGCTCTCTAACAAATACTTACTTGGGTACACTGTTCCGGGTCATGCTGCAGTGTGAGGCAATGAGAGAGCAACAGCGTTGGCTTCAAGAGCACCAGTATTGATATACTCGCGTTAGACAATAGAGCTATTCTGAAGACTATCTATGAACGACTGCTAGTTGAAGACCCAATAACAGATGAAGCAGCCCATTTAAGGATTCGTCAGTTTAGATATACGTGTTGTTCCAGCAAGAATCTCCAAGGGGATGTCTCTGACATGTCTACAACCAGTTTCTTACTGGGATGGTCAGCATCTACACCTTAAGACATACGCTTAGGGTGACGGATGAAACATGGGTTCACCAGGAGAGATGTGATGTCGATTGTTAAAACCAAGCAACAGCCGTTTAACATATTTTGCGCTCACTGATATATAGACTGGCAACAAACAGAAATGTGCTACGACAACAATGCTTGAGTTGATCAAGAAATAACAAACACTGCGGACTGATGTGACGGTCGAAGTACATGACTGCGTCATTTTTTTCAGCTGTGTTTGTAACTGCAACAGGGGTGTTTGTACCTGCAACATTCGTGGAGACTGTGGATTTATTTGTGATCTGTGGTGTTACCTGTAACATTCGTGGCGACTGTAGGCTTGTTGGTGATGCTACCTGCAACATTCGTGGCAACTTTAGGCTTATCTGTGGTGTTACCTACTAGATTCGTGGCGACTGTGGATTTATTTGTGATCTGTGGTGGTACCTGTAACATTCGTGACGACTGTAGGCTTATCTGTGGTGGTATCCTACAATATTCGTGGCGACTATGGGCTTATCTTTGGTATTACCTGCAACACTCGTGGCGACTGTAGGCTTATCGGTGATACTACCTGCTACATTCGTGGCGACTGTAGGCTTGTTGGTGATGCTACCTGCAACATTCATGGCCACTGTAGACTTATCTATGGTGGTACCTGCAACATTCGTGGCCACTGTAGACTTATCTGTGGTGCTACCTGCAACATTCGTGGCCACTGTAGACTTATCTGTGGTGCTACCTGCAACATTCGTGGCCACTGTAGACTTATCTGTGGTAGTACCTGCAACATTCGTGGCCACTGTAGACTTATCTGTGGTGGTACCTGAAACATTCGTGGCCACTGTAGACTTATCTGTGGTGGTGCCTGCAACATTCGTGGCCACTGTAGACTTATCTGTGGTGCTACCTGCAACATTCGTGGCCACTGTAGACTTATCTGTGGTGCTACCTGCAACATTCGTGGCCACTGTAGACTTATCTGTGGTGCTACCTGCAACATTCGTGGCCACTGTAGACTTATCTGTGGTGCTACCTGCAACATTCGTGGCCACTGTAGACTTATCTGTGGTGCTACCTGCAACATTCGTGGCCACTGTAGACTTATCTGTGGTGCTACCTGCAACATTCGTGGCCACTGTAGACTTATCTGTGGTGGTACCTACAATATTCGTGGCAACTCCAGGCTTATCTGTGGTGCTACCTGCAACATTCGTGGCCACTGTAGACTTATCTGTGGTGGTACCTGCAACATTCGTGGCCACTGTAGACTTATCTGTGGTGCTACCTGCAACATTCGTGGCCACTGTAGACTTATCCGTGGTGGTACCTGCAACATTCGTGGCCACTGTAGACTTATCTGTGGTGCTACCTGCAACATTCGTGGCCACTGTAGACTTATCTGTGGTGGTACCTACAATATTCGTGGCAACTCCAGGCTTATCTGTGGTGCTACATGCAACATTCGTGGCCACTGTAGACTTATCTGTGGTGGTACCTGCAACATTCGTGGCCACTGTAGACCTATCTGTGGTGCTACCTGCAACATTCGTGGCCATTGTAGACTTATCTGTGGTGCTACCTGCAACATTCGTGGCGACTATAGACTTATCTGTGGTGCTACCTGTAACATTCGTGGCCACTGTACACTTATCTGTGGTGCTACCTGCAACATTCGTGGCGACTATAGACTTATCTGTGGTGCTACCTGCAACATTCGTGGCCACTGTAGACTTATCTGTGGTGCTACCTGCAACATTCGTGGCGACTATAGGCTTATCTGTGGTGCTACCTGCAACATTCGTGGCCACTGTAGACTTATCTGTGGTGCTACCTGCAACATTCGTGGCCACTGTAGACTTATCTGTGGTGGTACCTGCAACATTCGTGGCGTCTATAGGCTTATCTGTGGTGGTATCTACAATATTCGTGTCAACTCCAGGCTTATCTGTGGTGTTACCTGCAACATTTGTGGCGACTGTAGGCGTATCGGTGGTATTACCTGCATCATTGTTTTCTTGTTTACCAGCATCATTGTTTTCTTTGTCCGAGACGTTTGGATTTTCTTGCTGCTCTACTTCTGTAGAAACATATTTATCCCTGTAAACCTTCCGTAGACTGCCATCCCTCCGTGTGTACATGTAATTACGATACGTGTAGTAACATTTTGATGGTGTGCGTGGTTTGACGCAAATCTCCACAACTTTCTTGTCTCTGCTGAAATTATGAGCTTTCTCCTTGACTTTGGCAAAGTTGATCGAGTACTCCTCTGGTTTTACTTCTGGATATATACACATTATTTCCAACAGAATGTTGTCAGTTATTGTTTTAATTTCTATAGGTGTTAGAAAGGCACCTACTACTATTCCATTGTCCGTTACACCGAAAAAGAGCGTGCCGCCTTCAGAGTTCAAAAACCCACATACATACGAAGCTGCCAATGTATCATAATCTCCTCCTCTTTTCCAAAAATGTGCGGCTGGTTTGAATTCACTGTACCGGGTTTCAGTACCAATGTGCTGGTACATAGTGTAGTAATCGGTCTCTGGACAACCGCAAGGAAAATAAAAAGGTGTGGATGTTGTCCTGTCGATGGGCTGGCTTTCGATAAAGCTTTCAATTTCAGAAGTTGACGATGTCGTATCATGTTGAAGATTTGTTGGTTCGCCTTCTGTAGTCATTCCATCATATTTAACGTCCGTCGAGGGTATTTCTTGTGTACGCTTGTCAGTGGCTTTGCCTGCAACATTCGTAGCAACTGTAGGCTTATCGGTGGTCTTAGCTAGCAACATTCGTGGCGACCGGAGGCTTGACGGGGATATTAACTGCAACATTCGTGGCGACCGGAGACTTAATGGGAATGTTACCTGCAACATTCGTGGCAACTGTATGCTTATCGGTTATCTTAGCTGCAACATTCGTGGCGACTGGAGACTTAATTGGGATGTTACCTGCAACATTCGTGCCGACCGGAGACTTAATGGGAATGTTACCTGCAACATTCGTGGCAACTGTATGCTTATCGGTTATCTTAGCTGCAACATTCGTGGCGACTGGAGACTTAATTGGGATGTTACCTGCAACGTTCGTGCCGACCGGAGACTTAATGGGGATGTTACCTGCAACGTTCGTGGCGACCGGAGGATTAACAGGGATGTTACCTGCAACATTCGTGGCGACCGTGGGCTTAATTGGGATGTTACCTGTAACATTTGTGGCGACCGGAGGCTTAACGGCGATGTTACCTGCAACATTTGTGGCGACTGTAATCTTGTCGGTGGTGTTACCTGCAACATTTGTGGCGACTGTAGACTTGTCGGTGGTGTTACCTGTAACATTTGTGGCGACCGGCGGCTTAACGGCGATGTTACCTGCAACATTCGTGGTGA
Organism: Cepaea nemoralis; assembly: GCA_014155875.1. NCBI lineage: Eukaryota > Metazoa > Mollusca > Gastropoda > Stylommatophora > Helicidae > Cepaea > Cepaea nemoralis. The sequence continues at coordinate 257,852 of JACEFZ010028036.1, forward strand.
CTGTAGGCTTGTTAGTGGGTTTGCTTGCAGCAACTGAGGGGGATGAAGGCTTATCAGTTGTGTTGTCGGCCACATTCCTAGCGACTGTGGGTTTTTGAGAAGAGCTGCCTGTATTGGTAGTTCCTTGAGAGATCTCCTGAGACAAATACAAATGTGACTCTGATAAATGTCATATAGCACAGTCGTGCAGGTGTGTCTATACATATGTTCATATACATTGTTACGAGGACATAATTGTAATGTGAGGAATGCCTCACATTAGATACTGTAGCCGGCATTCCGAGTGCAGTGTTAGACCTTCATGTGCTCTTGGCACTGGCATAATAAGATGGCATGCCCAATTATCTTCTTGGTCATGTTCCTTCCCAGTAATTTATGAAAATTTCCTGCAACCATTTCATGAGGCTGGGGCTGCCCCAAAGCTGTAAGTATAGAACCCTCTTGCACTCCGTGAGACGTATTCGCTATATGGTGCTAGTCCCGGCTGTATAGGCGATACGTGATATGTCCATTATTACGGTCGTCGCCTCTACTTCCTCAGACATGCGCTAATAACCATGTTAGACTGCGGAGACCTAGGAGTCCAGATCTGTCAACACGATTGGGGATACGAACACGCGATCATCGGGAGGGCAGGCTAACGTGTTGACCATTGTTTTACCGTGGCCCCATCCTAAAGCTGTACTGGTCAGTACTGGTATTCAAACATACTGCCACTGCTAGGGATTGAACCCATACCATTGTCTTGGAGAGTGTCATAATGTCACGGCCCAGGGACACACTGATTACACAGACCTACAAATAAAATGTTTTTGGTACCAAACATTCTACACCTGACTGCATAAATGAGGCATATGGAATGCAAATATCATATTTATTTGTCAGTAACAACTCTAGTTTTTGAGATGCAGACATTTGTGTATTTAATTAATATTATTACAGTATTTTTTTTGTATGCGGCTCCGGAAACACACTATTGCATTGCTATCTAGTCCCTTACAAAATGAGACTGTCTGTTTACTTACAGTGTCAGTTTTCCAAGAATCTTCTAAGAATTGCCTTTTTAAGATTTTAACTCACTGCGTGCATATTAGTATGCTAGTTAGTTTCTTTCCCCGGATTTATTTTGTTATATTTGTGGAGAGTACACTTTAAAAGCCGGTCTCTCTGGCTGAGGGGTTACAACACTTTCTCCGTAATCCCGTTTATCACGCAGAGTCTCGTGGCGGGAGAGAACTGGGGGCGGTTCGACCCCCGCTGGTGACTTGCGGGATACTGAGCCGGCCGCTCAGAAAGCAATGGCAAACTACTGAGCGTAATCTTGCCAAGAAATCAACAGATAGCTGAAAGATGCTGCTGTTGACAGCGATGTCCTGTAAAGGATATGCAAAAAAAAAAAAAACCACTTTAAAAGAATAACATGGGAAGCATATTACTGTTTTTGTGAAAAAGGCATACTTTGCTTACTTTAAAGTAAAACTAGGTGACCAGGACAAGTTTTGGGCTCCTCATATTATTTGCAAAACAAGTGTTGAACACCCCAGACTGTGGACTTGTGGGGAAAATTTTGTTTTAAATTTGGAATTTAAATGGTTTGAAGGGAGTCCACACAATGATGATTTTTATTTCCGTATCGTCAATATTAAGGGAATTAATGGGGGAATACACACACAAATGGAAATATCCAGATTTAGATTCTAGGCGACCTGTTCCACACCGATATGACATACCAATTCCAATTCCTGGCACGAACTGAATGATCTATTCCGAGATCTATCTCTCCAAGGAATCTTCAGAAATTTTGTAGGTACTTCATTTTTAAAATCACCATAAACAAACCGCGTAATTATTATAGCACTGATCTAGATCTGGTAGTATCGTCGAGTTTTATTATAGGAATATTGGAATTCACTTACATCAAAGATAAGCGCAGACAGATGGGACATACAAAGATAAGACGAGTAGCACAAAATATGGATATATACTCCGATGACAGTGAGAGCCCTTCGGGCCCAGAAGTATTTAATTGCATCCATTGATCGGTCTAGCAGTCCACCACACACTCATCCGGAAGTGATCGACAACACATTCAATTATATGATTCTTTATTTCAATAAATACATTACACAATGGTCCTTTTCAGGGCCCCCAAAATATCCCAGTTAGCATTCCTCAATTTGCACAGAATATATCAACACACCTCTACACCCACTACAGAATCATCCTAATGTTATGGAATTTCCCGGGAACTACCGGGATTCCTTTGTTTGCGGTGATTTAAAAATGAAGTAGCCTTTTAGCTTCAAGATTGAGAGAGAAAAAAAAACATTACTGTTGAAACAACAGTTACATTTTATCACAGAAGAGAGCAAAGTTTTCTTCCATTCTATTTTTAATGTGTTCTTGCTTGTGTTCACTGGCTGTGAACTCCAGCGCGAAGTCCTGTATGGTATGTCGGATGACGACATCCTGTTGTCCAACATCAGTGTGATGTCATACAGGACCTGAGGTTTGCGTGAGTATCCGTTGTCCCATGTCTGGCTTATTGGTGTGCAGACTGGTGGTTCCTCGCCGTGCAGGCAGATACTCTCCGGCTTCGGAAGAATCAGCGATCCTACTACGTTAGCCGAATCCCAAAAGGACTTGTTGCCCAGGACGCACGACTAGGACGTGTTAGTAGGTCTTGGCCAGTATAGAACCTGGCCCTGGTGCCTTGGAACACCTCTGCGTCCCATTCTTTTGTAATGAAAACAACCTTGTGTTTTGTATTAACGTAGGAAGTCTTGTAAAGGAAATGGGTGTAAGTTATACACCAGATGAGCGGCGACTTTTCATTTACAGCTCTAAAAATATTTGAAAGATGTTCTCTTACCCAATGGTAACAAATATGGCCTAATTCCAATTACCAATTCTAGTACAATGAAGGAGCGGCATAGGCACAGTTCTGAAACATTTTTTTAAAAATTATTTAGAAAATAATTGAATTTTGTGTGAAGATCTTAAAATGATGAACTGCTTGCGCTTGAACGGTTTGAACGATTCTGAGTATTTACACCACAGAGTATTAAACACGCGCACTTATTGGACAGAAGAAATAATACAGCGACCAGAAAATACCTGCTGTCAGCAATGAATCACGGACAGCTTACCTGGTTAGTGGGATTTGTCGGCATGGTGTCTGGTCATTATTTTTACCCCATGGAACCGTTAGTGTCAGCTGCAAGAACACGGAAACAAAATTAACATTCTTGTTGTAATATTAAAGAATAGACAGCTTACAGTGTAAACACAATTATATAGACTGTTGTGTGGGAAGCTCACCCCGATTGCTAACATTCACACTTTCATCATTACGACCTATATAGGGGATGTGGATGGGGGAGGGAGGAGGACGAGGAGAATGAGGAGGAGGGGGAGGAGGAGGTGGGGAAGGAGGAGGAGGAGGAGTCGAAGAAGAAGAAGAAGAAGAAGAAGAAGAAGAAGAAGAAGAAGAAGAAGAAGAAGAAGAAGAAGAAGAAGAAGAAGAAGAAGAAGAAGAAGAAGAAGGAAGAAGAAGAAGAAGAAGAAGAAGAAGAAGAAGAATTGAATTGAACTGAACTGAACTGAATTGAATTGAACTTTATTTTAAAAGGGTTACAAATTGGGCACGTAGACCCGTCTTACATTCGGCCCTTCCAATCACTCATCTTTCGTTCATCAACAGTGCATGATACATTCACATAGAGAGAAAAAAAAACATTGTCAAATTAATGTTGTAAGCATAAACAATGCATATTATCATGCTATGTAACACATCCCCCTTCCACACACACGTCCCGCACCAACCCACACACACACCCCTTAACCACTCACACATCCCCCACCTACCACACATCCCTCCACCCACACATACATCTTCCCACCAACCCAGACATCTCGCGCCCACCCACACACACACATCCCTCACCCAAATCCCCACCCACACACATCTCCCTAAACACTCACAAATACCCTATCCCATACACAGTCACCCACACACACATACTCTAACCACACACACACACACACATACCACTCCCATACACACATCCCGCACCAACCCACACACCCATCCCTCACCCACTCACACATCACACACCCATACCCACACATCTTCCCATCCACACACACATTTTCCCACCACACACACACCCCACCAACCACACATACATCCTCCACCCACACATACATCCCCCAGCCACACACATTTCCCCACCGACACACACATCCCCCACGCACACACATCCCGCACACACCCTACAAACACCCCAACACACCCACTCACACATCCCCCAACTACCAACACCCAAACATACCCCACCCACAAACACCCTCACATACGAAGAAGAAGAAGAAGAAGAAGAAGAAGAAGAAGAAGAAGAAGAAGAAGAAGAAGAAGAAGAAGAAGAAGAAGAAGAAGAAGAAGAAGAAGAAGAAGAAGAAGAAGAAGAAGAAGAACGAGAGTATAACAATCCTGTCGATCATGACACGGGTAACATAAAGAAAGTATAACAATCCTGTCGATCATGACACGGGTAACATAAAGAAAGTATAACAATCCTGTTGATCATGTCACGGGTAACATAAAGAGAGTATAACAATCCTGTTGATCATGAGACGGATAACACAAAGAAAGTATAACACCCCTGTTGATCATGTCACGGGTAACATAAAGAAAGTATAACAACCCTGTTGATCATGTCACGGGTAACATAAAGAAAGTATAACAATCCTGTCGATCATGACACGGGTAACATAAAGAAACTATAACAATCCTGTTGATCATGTCACGGGTAACATAAAGAAAGTATAACAATCCTGTTGATCATGTCACGGGTAACATAAAGAGAGTATAACAATCCTGTTGATCATGTCACGGGTAACATAAAGAAAGTATAACAATCCTGTTGATCATGTCACGGGTAACATAAAGAGAGTATAACAACCCTGTTGATCATGTCACGGGTAACACAGAGAGAGTACAACAATCCTGTTGATCATGTCACGGGTAACATAAAGAGAGTATAACAACCCTGTTGATCATGTCACGGGTAACATAAAGAGAGTATAACAATCCTGTTGATCATGTCACGGGTAACATAAAGAAAGTATAACAATCCTGTTGATCATGTGACGGTTAACATAAAGAGAGTATAACAACCCTGTTGATCATGTCACGGGTAACACAGAGAGAGTATAACAATCCTGTTGATCATGTCACGGGTAACATAAAGAGAGTATAACAACCCTGTTGATCATGTCACGGGTAACATAAAGAGAGTATAACAATCCTGTTGATCATGTCACGGGTAACATAAAGAAAGTATAACAACCCTGTTGATCATGTCACGGGTAACATAAAGAGAGTATAACAATCCCGTTGATCATGTCACGGGTAACATAAAGAAAGTATAACAACCCTGTTGATCATGTCACGGGTAACATAAAGAGAGTATAACAATCCCGTTGATCATGTCACGGGTAACATAAAGAAAGTACAACAACCCTGTTGATCATGTCACGGGTAACATAAAGAGAGTATAACAATCCTGTTGATCATGTCACGGGTAACATAAAGAGAGTAGAACAATCCTGTTGATCATGTCACGGGTAACATAAAGAGAGTATAACAATCCCGTTGATCATGTCACGGGTAACATAAAGAAAGTATAACAATCCTGTTGATCATGTCACGGGTAACATAAAGAAAGTATAACAACCCTGTTGATCATGTCACGGGTAACATAAAGAAAGTATAACAATCATGTTGATCATGTCACGGGTAACATAAAGAAAGTATAACAATCATGTTGATCATGTCACGGGTAACATAAAGAAAGTATAACAATCATGTTGATCATGACACGGGTAACATAAAGAGAGTATAACAATCCTGTTGATCATGTCACGGGTAACACAGAGAGAGTATAATAATCCCGTTGATCATGTCACGGGTAACATAAAGAAAGTATAACAACCCTGTTGATCATGTCACGGGTAACATAAAGAAAGTATAACAATCATGTTGATCATGTCACGGGTAACATAAAGAAAGTATAACAATCATGTTGATCATGTCACGGGTAACATAAAGAAAGTATAACAATCCTGTTGATCATGTCACGGGTAACATAAAGAAAGTATAACAATCCTGTTGATCATGTCACGGGTAACATACCGAAAGTATAACAACCCTGTTGATCATGTCACGGGTAACATAAAGAGAGTATAACAACCCTGTTGATCATGTCACGGGTAACATAAAGAAAGTATAACAATCCTGTTGATCATGTCACGGGTAACATAAAGAAAGTATAACAATCCTGTTGATCATGTCACGGGTAACATACAGAAAGTATAACAACCCTGTTGATCATGACACGGGTAACATAAAGAGAGTATAACAATCCTGTTGATCATGTCACGGGTAACATAAAGAGAGTATAACAATCCTGTTGATCATGTCACGGGTAACATACAGAAAGTATAACAACCCTGTTGATCATGTCACGGGTAACATAAAGAGAGTATAACAATCCTGTTGATCATGTCACGGGTAACATAAAGAGAGTATAACAATCCTGTTGATCATGTCACGGGTAACATAAAGAGAGTATAACAATCCTGTTGATCATGTCACGGGTAACATACAGAAAGTATAACAACCCTGTTGATCATGTCACGGGTAACATTAAGAGAGTATAACAATCCTGTTGATCATGTCACGGGTAACATAAAAAGAGTATAACAATCCTGTTGATCATGTCACGGGTAACATAAAGAAAGTATAACAATCCTGTTGATCATGTCACGGGTAACATAAAGAGAGTATAACAACCCTGTTGATCATGTCACGGGTAACATAAAGAAAGTATAACAATCCTGTTGATCATGTCACGGGTAACATAAAGAAAGTATAACAATCCTGTTGATCATGTCACGGGTAACATAAAGAGAGTATAACAATCCTGTTGATCATGTCACGGGTAACATAAAGAGAGTATAACAATCCTATTGATCATGACACGGGTAACATAAAGAGAGTATAACAACCCTGTTGATCATGACACGGGTAACATAAAGAAAGTATAACACTCCTGTTGATCATGACACGGGTAACATAAAGAGAGTATAACAACCCTGTTGATCATGACACGGGTAACATAAAGAAAGTATAACACTCCTGTTGATCATGACACTGCTATCAAAAAGAAAGTATAACAACCCTGTTGATCATGACACGGGTAACAAAACGAAAGTATAACAATCCTGTTGATCATGACACGGGTAACACAAAGAGAGTAAACAATCCTGTCGATCATGACACGGGTAACACAGAGAGAGTATAACAATCCTGTTGATCATGACACTGCTATCAAAAAGAAAGTATAACAACCCTGTTGATCATGACACGGGTAACATAAAGAAAGTATAACAATCCTGTTGATCATGACACGGGTAACACAAAGAGAACACTTACCGTTTAGTTGCATGTCCTTTACAGGTAATCAACCTAACAGTGTGTGTGTGTGTGTGTGTGTGTGCGTGCGTGCGTGCGTGCGTGCGTGTGTGTGTGTGTGTGTGTGTGTGTGTGTGTGATATTTACTAGGCAATGTTTATGTTCAGCAATTTGCCATTGCTTTCTGAATAACCGACATCCATACCATCAAAACCAACGCAATGGAGTCTCCTTCCAAGTGGTCGGCAGCTGACCAGACCCCTAACTCTCGACCCGGGGCGCCGGACGACTGTCAAACGCACCCACTACTCCCAGGCCACATCGCCAGCTTACTTAACAGACAATTTCGAAATGATTAGATATTGTATCAGGATGGGTGACCCAAACGCCACACTGGTGAACATTGGAATCCCGCCATTCCTATGGATTAAGACTTGACCACTGCCGTGACAACCAAGCCTAACAAACCATTGTGATAGCGTGTCTTTCAATTGATCATCATCATAGAGTCAGTTGCGTTGCACTGTTTCGCGCAGACTGGACTCAGTACACCTGACTTCGATAAGCATTTTCCTGATTTGCTTTCCTTTCCTTTGACACAGTCCCCTCGACCTAACTACAAGGTGTGTGTCTCTCTCTTTGTCTGGTTCTTATCACTTGACTTGTCCGAAATGGGAGACCCTGCCAGAAGCTGCTCTGCCGTCGGCATAGATATTGGAGTTACTGGAAGAGGCAAGCTACTCTAAGGCTGACGCACGGAAGAGTCTCTCAATTAAATTAACTTAAGTAACCATATTTAGTCAGTTTAACCTAAATAGTAAATACACACCGTGATTGTCTTAAGAAGAAGACTGATGGATCACAGGCTTATTTTGACAGCTCCAGGTGTAGTATCAAACCGTCACATCCGGTTTATGCTGCTCACTTACACATTGTTCTGTGAAAGCGGCGGCAGGGTCCGCAGCGGTTTGTTATAACCGCCGCCGGTTTCCTGCTGGCCATGTTTCTCTACAGAACACGTAATCAACCAGTGTCCTGTTGTGCACACGTGTGCATATTTTGCTAGTACTTGGGGTTTCCCGAAGTAGATAGAGAACCGTCAGACAAACCAATCAGCCAGAAAAGCCCTAGTCTGCAACCCATAAGGCAAAATAAATAGAGGAAGTCCTGAAAGCTCACGGAGAAGAGAAGTAGAAACAGAAATGAAAGATATGGGAAGGGCATGAGTAGAGCTGAGTGAGACAGCTAAGATATGGGAAGGGCACGAGCAGAGCTGAGTGAGATAGCTAAGATATGGGAAGGGCATGAGCAGAGCTGAGTGAGATAGCTAAGATATGGGAAGGGCATGAGCAGAGCTGAGTGAGATAGCTAAGATATGGGAAGGGCATGAGCAGAGCTGAGTGAGATAGCTAAGATATGGGAAGGTGTCTCCTGTCGTCTCTGGTGGGGGGGGGGGGGGGGGGGGAAGTGGAATCAACAAGCACACTTTTTAAATTCCCTATCATAAGCTTGAGCATCTGCCGGACCTTTGTCTACACAGCCCCTTTCAGTCTCTGGATCACTATCTCTCTCACTTCTTACCATAGGACACTACCCCTTTTCATATTCCTCCAGAACATACCACACAACTCTGGCTTCTAACAAATGATAAAATAAATTAATGTAGAAAAGTGTCACGTGTGTGTAATGTATATGTATAGAATTCTGTGGTACAGTCTATCGTGTATGTGAGATACGACCAGTCAGTTCATGATCAGAGTCAACTTTCATCAACGTGCTCCGGCCATACAACTGCACAACATCACAAGATCAGAGGGAGCTCACCAGATGAAGCGTCTCTCCGGTCAGTTGTCGATTTTCTCCTCCGTTAATCGTGGATAGTTAGGATGCTTGGTCACCAACGTGTGATTTGATTAATTACTGTCCATTAGTTGGACACACACGGTGAAACATATATCCAATACAATCCAGTGACGTAAGAACATAAGCACTGGTCTAGTAACATCTCTACAAAACACTACTGTCATTCGATCTACTAAATGTTTCCTGTACTTTTCGGAAAATGTTATTCAGTTATCTTCTTCACCATCCTATGACTCTCCTTGTAACTGTCATAGTTAATAACTTAGTTGTTTTTGGGAATGCAACCACTGACAAGGCACTCTCCCCATGATTTACTATCTATACCCAGATGAGACCATGAGGTGTTGGACCTTCCTTGTGGAACAGGGTCCAATTGTCGAGGTAAGTCAGCAACTGCACCAGGTTACTGCCATTTTCCTCATATCTGAGTTGTACGTAAGTTCTCTGGTCTAGTAGAACCTGTCGAAGAGAGAACACCCGGTGAGAGAAACCAGATTCAGACCTATTATATGTGAGTGTAGGCCGAAGGCCGTACTCAGACATTAATATCTAGATCCTCATAGAACTAAACTCTGGCATAAGACAGAGGAGTTCATCACATTGGTCTGAGACGTGGTAAGAGAAGGAAAGACCAAAGGAAAAGCACAGAAACCCCAGTAGACCCCCTCCCCTACCGGAATATCCTACCATTGATATTTCCTTTATCCCCCAACCACTCTCAATCTCACTGACTATCATTCCATGACATTAATCTTACCCTGCCGAGTGAAACGATATATCTCTCGACCTAGTTTAAGCTACGCATCAGCCTACTGCTGCTGACGCTCCTATAATAAGTTCACACAACGCCCCATCAGTACGCTCGACGCCAAGAATAGCCTCATTAATATAATACCTTATGCGAACAATTTCCTTCTCCTGAATCGAAACTAAGAATTCACATTAAGGATAAATGTCCATCGACTTCAATCAATATTGGACACTGCAGTTTCTTTTCTTGTTCAGACGGGAATAAAAAAAATCATTCACTCCGTTTTCACAAACCCTGGCGCACTGTTCGCAATTTAGTTATTTTCAGACAACCAAAAATTTTGCCTGAATGACGTCACCGACATGGCCGGCAACCAAGTTGATCCGGCGCTCCCTCTCTCATCTTTAGATCAGGGTAAAAAACATACCGACGAGTCTCCTTTGATCCGGGGAAAATCTCAAAGAATCCTGGCCGTGTTTAATCTGGGGAACCTTTCCCCACAACAAAGATTTTCGGCGGCCCAGAAACGACTGTCTCTGGCACTCCATCAATCTTATCGACATTTCCAGTAATTCCGTGACAGAAGGGCATGAGCAGAGCTGAGTGAGGTAGCTAAGATATGCGAAGAGCATGAGCAGAGCAGAGTGAGATAGCTAAGATATGGGAAGGGCATGAGCAGAGCTGAGTGAGATAGCTAAGATATAGGAAGGGCATGAGCAGAGCTGAATGAGACAGCTACGATATGGGAAGGGCATGAGCAGAGCTGAGTGAGGTAGCTAAGGATAGGAGGACTTGAAGGGAGTTGGTTGATGACTTCCACCCCATTTTGGAGTTAAAGAGCAAACGAAGATGAATCAACAAACCGAGTGCCGTCTTTTTCTTCGTAACCCTTTAGATGTCAACATGAATAAATCCAAAGAAAGCAGCAGCCAGTTCAATATTTTGTCTTGGTCCTAACTGATATGTGTCAGGGATCCATATACGGTTAATTATAAGTGAAAGCAGAGATCTAAAGAATTAAGACAGTTATACGACCGTGTAGCTGCAACAGACTATAGCGAGACGTGGACACAATGACAAGGCTCAGAAAGCCAGTCAAGCGGCTGGCCAGAGAACACTGATGTCAGACAACTGAGTTTCCACGAGTGAACTCACGATCAAGGTTGGTGTGCTGAATCGAGGACACAGAATATGTCATTCAGGCACGTGACATTATGTTAGTATTCTGAGGACATGTATGTGTAAGTGGGAACCAGAATAAGTGATGGAAAGTTCCGATAGCTGATGACAGCGCTGATCAGCGATCGTCGGCAGTAGTGCGTATTGAGTGAGTTCTTTTTCATTGTACATGAGAGCAAGTAATAACCTGCTGGGCTGTACTAAATAGTGACAGAGCGAGCGCGCGGTGTGATCAAGTTTGCAACGATCAGACTGCGTGGATATAATTGAGAACCATGATGTATCCGGCACACAGTCGGTGGGGGAATATTTATTGTTATACTGGCTAATCTCAGCCAGTTGTCAAAGTGTGTGCCATGTGTATCATTCGGGAATAAATGTTATACCAGATTCCACCTTGAGTTTGTCTTGGTCCATTTTTCTGTACATCAGCCAGATCCTTGTGTGAACGTGCCACTATTTTAAACATGATTATAGTCAGCTGTATTACATTCATGTCAAACCACCACACTAGCATCCTAGCAAGTCATACCCCCACACTAGCATCCTAGCAAGTAATACCCCCACACAAGCATCTTAGCACGTCAAGTCATACCCCCACAATAGCATCTTAGCACGTCAAGTCATACTCCCACACTAGCATCATAGCAAGTCCAGTCATACCCCCGTACTAGCATCCTAGCACGTCATACCGCCATACTAGCATCTTAGCAAGTCACGTCATACCCACACACAAGCATCTTAGCACGTCAAGTCATACCCCCATACTAGCATTCTAGCAAGTCATACCCCCATACAAGCATCTTAGCAAGTCATACCGCCATACTAGCATCTCAGCAAGTCAAGTCATACTCCCACACAAGCATCTTAGCACGTCAAGTCATACCCCCATACTAGCATCCTAGCAAGTCATACCCCCATACTAGCATCTTAGCAAGTCATACCGCCATACTAGCATCTTAGCATGTCAAGTCATACTCCCACACAAGCATCTTAGCACGTCAAGTCATACCCCCATACTAGCATCCTAGCAAGTCATACCCCCATACTAGCATCCTAGCAAGTCATACCGCCATACTAGCATCTTAGCAAGTCACGTCATACCCCCACACAAGCATCTTAGCACGTCAAGTAATACTCCCATACTAGCATCCTAGCAAGTCAAGTCATACCCCCATACTAGCATCCTAGCAAGTCAAGTCATACCCCCATACTAGCATCCTAGCAAGTCAAGTCATACCCCCATACTAGCATCCTAGGAAGTCAAGTCATACCCCCATACTAGCATCCTAGCAAGTCAAGTCATACCCCCATACTAGCATCCTAGCAAGTCAAGTCATACCCCCATACTAGCATCCTAGCAAGTCAATGCATACCCCCATACTAGCATCCTAGCAAGTCAAGTCATACCCCCATACTAGCATCCTAGCAAGTCAAGTCATACCCCCATACTAGCAATCTAGCAAGTCAAGTCATACCCCCATACTAGCATCCTAGCAAGTCAAGTCATACCCCCATATTAGCATCCTAGCAAGTCAAGTCATACCCCCACACAAGCATCTTAGCAAGTCAAGTCATACCCCCATACTAGCATCCTAGCAAGTCAAGTCATACCCCCATACTAGCATCCTAGCAAGTCAAGTCATACCCCCACACTAGCATCCTAGCAAGTCAAGTCATACCCCCACACAAGCATCTTAGCAAGTCAAGTCATACCCCCATACTAGCATCCTAGCACGTCAAGTCATACCCCCGTACTAGCATCCTAGCAAGTCATACCCCCCATACTAGCATCCTAGCAAGTCATACCCCCATACTAGCATCCTAGCACGTCAAGTCATACCCCCGTACTAGCATCCTAGCACGTCATACCCCCGTACTAGCATTCTAGCAAGTCAAGTCATACCCCCATACTAGCATCCTAGCAAGTCATACTTCCGTACTAGCATCCTAGCAAGTCATACCCCCGTACTAGCATTCTAGCAAGTCATACCCCCACACAAGCATCTTAGCACGTCAAGTCATACCCCCACACTAGCATCCTAGCAAGTCATACCCCCGTACTAGCATCCTAGCATGTCATATCCCCATACTAGCATCTTAGCACGTCATACCCCCATACTAGCATCCTAGCAAGTCATACCCTCATACTAGCATCTTAGCACGTCATACCCCCATACTAGCATCCTAGCAAGTCATACCCCCGCACTAGCATCCTAGCACGTCAAGTCATACCCCCGTACTAGCATCCTAGCAAGTCATACCTCCATACTAGCATCCTAGCATGTCATATCCCCATACTAGCATCTTAGCACGTCAAGTCATACCCCCATACTAGCATCCTAGCAAGTCATACCCCCATACAAGCATCTTAGCACGTCAAGTCATACTCCCATACTAGCATCCTAGCATGTCATACCCCCATACTAGCATCTTAGCAAGTCAAGTCATACCCCCAAACTAGCATCCTAGCATGTCAAGTCATACCCTCATACTAACATCTTAGCACGTCAAGTCATACCCCCATACTAGCATCCTAGCAAGTCATACCCCCATACTAGCATCTTAGCAAGTCAAGTCATACCCCCATATTAGCATCTTAGCAAGTCATGTCATACCCCCATACTAGCATCCTAGCAAGTCATACCCCCATACAATCATCTTAGCACGTCAAGTCATACACCCATACTAGCATCCTAGCAAGTCATACCCCCATACAAGCATCTTAGCACGTCAAGTCATACCCCCATACTGGCATCCTAGCAAGTCATACCCCCATACTAGCATCTTAGCACGTCAAGTCATACCCCCAATACTAGCATCCTAGCAAGTCATACCCCCATACTAGCATCCTAGCACGCCACACCCCCATACTAGTAATCCTAGCAAGTCATACCCCCGTACTAGCATCCTAGCACGTCAAGTCATACCCCCATACTAGCATCCTAGCACGTCATACCCCCCACACAAGCATCTTAGCACGTCAAGTCATACCCCCGTACTAGCATCCTAGCAAGTCATACCCCCATACTAGCATCATAGCACGTCAAGTCATACCCCCATACTAGCATCCTAGCAAGTCATACCCCCGTACTACCATCCTAGCAAGTCATACCCCGTACTAGCATTCTAGCAGGTCATACCCCCGTACTATCATTCTAGCAAGTCATACCCCCATACTAGCATCCTAGCACGTCATACCCACGTACTAGCATCCTAGCAAGTCATACCCCCGTACTAGCATCCTAGCAAGTCATACCCCCGTACTAGCATCCTAGCAAGTCATACCCCCGTACTAGCTTCCTAGCACGTCATACCCGCATACTAGCATCTTAGCACGTCAAGTCATACCCCCAATCTAGCATCCTAGCACGTCATACCCCCATACTAGCATCCTGGCAAGTCATACCCCCATACTAGCATCCTAGCAAGTCATACCCCCGTACTAGCATCCTAGCAAGTCATACCCCACACAAGCATCTTAGCACAAGTCATACCCCCACACAAGCATCTTAGCACGTCAAGTCATACCCCCGTACTAGCATCCTAGCAAGTCATACCCCCACACAAGCATCTTAGCACGTCAAGTCATACCCCATACTAGCATCCTAGCAAGTCATACCCCCACACAAGCATCTTAGCACGTCAAGTCATACCCCCACACAAGCATCTTAGCACAAGTCATACCCCCACACAAGCATCCTTAGCACCTCAAGTCATACCCCCACACAAGCATCTTAGCACGTCAAGTCATACCCCCACACAAGCATCTTAGCACGTCAAGTCATACCCCCACACAAGCATCTTAGCACGTCAAGTCATACCCCCACACAAGCATCTTAGCACGTCAAGTCATACCCCCGTACTAGCATCCTGGCAAGTCATACCCCCGTACTAGCATTCTAGCAAGGCATACCCCTTCACAAGCATCTTAGCACGTCAAGTCATATACCCACACAAGCATCTTAGCACATCAAGTCATACCCCCACACAAGCATCTTAGCACATCAGGTCATACCCCCACACAAGCATCTTAGCACATTAAGTCATACCCCCACACAAGCATCTTAGCACGTCAAGTCATACCCCCGTACTAGCATCCTAGCAAGTCAAGTCATACCCCGGTACTAGCATCCTAGCAAGTCATACCCCCACACTAACATCACAGAAAATCATACCCCCACACTAGCATCTTAGCACTTTAAGTCATACCCCCACACAAGCATCTTAGCACGTCAAGTCATACCCCCGTACTAGCATCCTAGCAAGTCAAGTCATACCCCGGTACTAGCATCCTAGCAAGTCATACCCCCACACTAACATCACAGAAAATCATACCCCCACACTAGCATCTTAGCACGTCAAGTCATACCCCCACACTAGCATCTTAGCAAGTCAAGTCATACCCCCGTACTAGCATCCTAGCAAGTCATACTCCCACACAAGCATCTTAGCACGTCAAGTCATACCACCACACTAACATCCTAGAAAGTCATACCCCCACACTAACATCATAGAAAGTCATACCCCCACACTAGCATCTTAGCACGTCAAGTCATACAACAACACTAGCATCCTAGCACGTCAAGTCATACCCCCACACTAGCATTCTAGCACGTCAAGTCATACCCCCAGACTAGCATTCTAGCACGTCACGTCATACCCCCACACTAGCATCCTAGCACGTCAAGTCATACCCCCACACTAGCATCCTAGCACGTCAAGTCATACCCCCACACTAGCATCCTAGCACGTCATACTCCCACACTAGCATCCTAGCACCTCAAGTCATACCACCACACTAGCATTCTAGCACGTCATATCAAAACCCACACTAGCATTCTAGCACGACAAGTCATACCCCCACACTAGCATCCTAGCACGTCATACCCCCACACTAGCATCTTAGCATGTTATGTCATACCACCACACTAGCATTCTAGCACGTCAAGTCATACCCCCACACTAGCATCTTAGCATGTCAAGTCATACCCCCACAGTAGCATCTTAGCACGTCAATCATAACCCCACACTAGCATCCTAACACGTCATACCTCCATACTAGCATCTTAGCGCGTCAAGTCATAACCCCACACTAACATCTTAGCACGTCAAGTCATAACCCCACACTAACATCTTAGCACGTCAAGTCATAACCCCACACTAACATCTTAGCACGTCAAGTCATACCCCCACACTAACATCTTAGCACGTCAAGTCATAACCCCACACTAACATCTTAGCACGTCAAGTCATACCCCCACACGAGCATCATAGCACATCAAGTCATACCCCCATACTAGCATCCTATCTGTCTGCAATATTTGATAGAAGATGGTCCTTTAGGGATCATGTTGATGTAATGGTTACAAGAGTCAGAATGAGCTCAATGCACTGAAGAGTATGGCAGCAAGGGGTGTGAAGCAGAAAATGCTTAAGCACTTGATCATTTGAATGGTAGAGTATGGGATGGAACTGCTCACTGTCTCCAAGAGTCAGCTAGTGAAACTAGAGGGCATGCAGAATGAAGCCATTGGGGTGATTCGGGGATGTACAAGGGACACCCCAATAGTGTTAATGCGATACATCCTGGCGTTGCCGACCATTGCGGTCAGACGCAAGGTGTTGCAGGCAAGGTCATACCTCAAGATAGCTGCGGACAAGGAACACGTCCTGCATGATTCCCTGGATGCTGTCAAGGGCCACGAGCTGTTAAGAGAAAAATCATGGATGGCTCAGGCAGAAGAGACCACCAGAGAAGTGTGCACACTTGAGAAGATTGGCTGAGGCAAGGAGTGGGTCCGAGTACAGAATAGCAATTCAGACTTGCGCGGGGTTATAGTCACATTGGGGCGAGAGTATAGGGAGTAGCCAAGCAGGCACTGCAGAAGCTGAAATTCAGCAATTAATTCACGACTACTTCAGTCCTGGCGGTGTGATTATCTATACTGATGGCTCTGTTGTGAGCATTCACTGGATCTTTTCTCCACGACACTCTAGTGTTATTGGAAATGAACAAGCGGACATCATCTTTGAGAGGTGATTTGATGCATGACAAGGCGGAAGTGGCGACGACCCTCTGGAAGAATGTGATTAATGCAGAAAAACAGATAGACTATCATGGTCTAGACTTTAGAGAGAATGAGACAGCAAGGGGTGGTCAGGGAATCTGGTCGACAGTCGTCATTCATTCAGAGGTAAAGCAAGACGGACATATAATCAAATTGCAACGGGCACCATTAGTATTAGAACTCTTCGCTGACTGGTGAAGATGAGGACTGTGCGCTTATGGGAATGCCCCGAGTGTAATGATGTCGGTTCTTGACTCATCTCAATTCAACTCAACTCAAGAAGAGAGAAAATGAGAAATGAAGAAATCAAGACTAAAGCGGTGATCATAACAGCGCTAGATTTCATTAGAAAACAGCAAGTTAAATGGTGCGGCCATATATAGTCAGGCTACCAACTGACAGTATACCACAACAAGTTATGACGTACAGACCAAATGAGACCCCCCAAAACAAGAGGCCGTCCATGTTAACAATCTCATCTCATCTTGTTCTTCTTGTACCATACGGTGTCGAGGTGAAGCATAAACAGCGGGAGAGTGCCCGTTTATGGGCTTCTTATATCGAGATTCCTATGGATTCTGTTATTCCTTCTGTCGATATAATAGACACAGGTCACTGCTGGGGGTATCTCTTGGACAGACCAAGTTATGTGACCCCATTCTGTCAAGGATTATTAATTACCTCCGTGAGGTCAGATTTCAACAGCCCGTTTGGATTCACGGTATGTTGGTTAACTCTTTGTATTTAACTAGTCACATACAAATAACACATTCCCAACAAATAGCAACGTCAGCAGTGTTTAGCCAATACAGGGGATCCTGAGTGGGCATAATAATAAACAGGTGATTTACATAATTCTTTACGCTACAAGGGCTGGATTCAAGTTTTCATTAATGTTGCGTTTAATGTCTTCTTCTTTTTCGTTTCCTTCTTTTTTTTCATTCCTTCCTCCCTTCCATTCCTCCCCTCCCTCCTTCCTTTTCTGTCTGTCTGTCTGTCTATCTGTCTGTCTGTCTGTCTTTCTTTCTTATCTTTCTTTCTTTCTTGTTGTTTTGTTATTGTTGTTGTTGCCGTTGTTGTTGTTGTTGTTGTTGTTCTTCTTCTTCTTCTTCTTCTTCTTCTTCTTCTTCTTCTTCTTCTTCTTCTTCTTCTTCTTCTTCTTCTCCTTCGTGTATTCACGTCCTACTCCTAAGGCACAGAAGATGCCATCTTTCCCAACAGTCTGCTTATGTTCGACCAATGATTGTTGTGTGCGTGTGTGCGTGTGTGCGTGTGTGTGTGCGTGCGTGCGTGTGTGCGTGCGTGCGTGTGTGCGTGCGTGTGTGTGTGTGTGTGTGTGTGTGGTGTGTGTGTGTGTGTGTGTGTGTGTGTGTGTGTGTGTGTGTGTGTGTGTGTGTGTGTGTGGTGTGTGTGTGTGTGGTGTGTGTGTGTGTGTGTGTGTGTGTGTGTGTGTGTGTGTGTGTGTGTGTGTGTGTGTGTGTGTGTGTGTGTGTGTGTGGTGTGTGTGTGTGTGTGTGTGTGTGTGTGTGTGTGTGTGTGTGTGTGTGTGTGTGTGTGTGTGTGTGTGTGTGTGTGTGTGTGTGTGTGTGTGTGTGTGTGTGTGTGTGTGTGTGTGTGTGTGTGTGTGTGTGTGTGTGTGTGTGTGTGTGTGGTGTGTGTGTGTGTGTGTGTGTGTGTGTGTGTGTGTGTGTGTGTGTGTGTGTGTGTGTGTGTGTGTGTGTGTGTGTGTGTGTGTGTGTGTGGTGTGTGTGTGTGTGTGTGTGTGTGTGTGTGTGTGTGTGTGTGTGTGTGTGTGTGTGTGTGTGTGTGTGTGTGTGTGTGTGTGTGTGTGTGTGTGTGTGTGTGTGTGTGTGTGTGTGTGTGTGTGTGTGTGGTGTGTGTGTGTGTGTGTGTGTGTGTGTGTGTGTGTGTGTGTGTGTGTGTGTGTGTGTGTGTGTGTGTGTGTGTGTGTGTGTGTGTGTGTGTGTGTGGTGTGTGTGTGTGTGTGTGTGTGTGTGTGTGTGTGTGTGTGTGTGTGTGTGTGTGTGTGTCACTCAACATGTACCCATCTTGCCAACTCGAGTCTCTAACATCTTCAGTCTAGCCGGTTGTTAGAGAGTCTCTCCTCCTCGGATATTGTACTCGGATATTGGGCTTCCTGGTCGTCCACACAACTCTGAACATGATCTACAGAAACCGCATATCGGCTTCCTTTGGTTTCTTTCTCATTTTGATATTAAATATCATCTTGTGAGACGCAGGTAGGAATTAACGATAATGGTTCGTCATCTCACGCGACCACCTGAGCACTAAATCGCGTGTCTTCTTGTCCCAATGATGCTATGCGGTCAAGCCGTCCAGATATCTACCTCGTCTTCCCTTTGCTCTCTTCTCATCGAGTTTGCCATTGCCACCAAGTTTTCTTGTTTATTTCTGCTCACAGCGTGCCCAAAAGGATAGTTTCTGTCTATGTCTGCTTTCTCTAATACATTTAACATTTTCATTTCTTTTATTTTTTATTTTTATTTTTTTTTATTTGTAAACTGTCTCTTCCGCTTGCCTCTTCATCCACGGTAATTTTTACATTTCCCCCGGACAAGGAACAGCGGTAATATAGAAAGCTAATCCATAGGCAAACATCAGTCCAGTCCTCTAGAAACAGTAACAAGTGTATGGACTAGGCTTCTGGAGCCTGGTCTGGGGCAGATGTCGGCGATCATGACCCTTCACAACTGTCTTGTGTTTGATACATTGGTCAGTTGAGAGTTGTTTACATGACATTGCTCTGCTACAAAAGTGTGCAGTGTTCATCTTGCTCTGCCTTCCTCTGCCTCGTCTGCCTTGTATTTCTTCAAATGAAGATAATTGCTTTATTCCATCTCTTCTGTTGATACATTGAAGACATTCTTCAACAGTTGTGTTCACTTGAAGACTTAGAACCTGGCGAGGAGTGGGTTCTGTACGTACTTTTCAGTTTGCATCCACTAGACATTAAATGCAGACAAGAAAATCCGGCTGCTGTGGAGGCAGAAGTATAGGCTTTGATCTTCGAGAATTCTTTAGATAGTGATGCTGTCATTTACACAGATGGGTCGGTCGTTCACCACGCGAGATGTTCATGTGCTTTTACGGTTCCAGCTGGAGGGAGAATTGTGAAGGAAAATAATATTCTGGTGCTTTTGCCTTGACCACAAGTAGTCTGATTATGGACGTCATGGCAGTAAGTACAGCAATTACATGGCTCGAGACACAGACCTTCACTCGGGCATGTTTCCTTAGTGACTCAATGAGTACGCTCAGCAAGATAGCGTTGGGGTGGGTCTGAAGACAGAGGTTGTTGTCTCTGGAGCGGTCACGGCTGGCAAAGATTAGTTTCATTTTCGTGCCAGGGCATGTGGATGTCCAAAGAGATTAGCGGTATAAAAATATACCGGGCTGATATACTGAATGCTCTACGACAAGTAAGTCATTTGCGAGAACCAAGTTATGACTGTGAATCTACATGCATATTCAGACTGCGGGCACTGCAAGTTAAAAGAGATGTGGCCAAACAAGAACACTATACAGGAAGCCAAAGAGAATTAATAAACCAACACAGAACTGGTATCGTGCGCCGCTACACGCTGCGGGATTTACTGAGGAGGAGATCCGAGCACTTATGGACTGAATGGTAGGATGTACAATGAGGATGGTCTGTCGACTCGAGTACTGATTTTGCATCTGTCAATAGCACCGAGTGTGTGTACCATGGCTGGTATTTAGTAATGTCTCTATTGATGTCTTGATCGCCTCAATTACAGATTGTCCATGATTCGTTTCCAGCATCAGGATGAGTTCAAAATAGCTTTTAAGAACTCTTTTTCTCACTTCAATTTTTTTTTTTATGCATATCCCTTACAGGACGTTGCAGGCAACATCAGCATTTTGCAGCTGCTGTTGATGTACTAGGCAAGATTACGCTCAGTAGTTTGTCATTGCTTTCTGAGCGACCGGCTCACATACCTCTAAGTTACCAACGCGGAGAGAACCGCTACCGATTCTCGCGCAGGTTACGTTACTCACGAGAATAAACGGGATTACGGAGAAAGACGTTAACTCCTAGGCCAGGGAGACCGGCTCACTTCTATTGGCATTGTTGAATTGCAGAGAATATTCTTTATCTTGTGAAATACTGTGTTTGCTTGGGCTATTCTACTTCTGTAATCTGTTCAACTACAGACGTTTACCGATCAACTACAATCTGTTAATGTTGTTTGTTACACGTATAATACCAACATATCACTAACATTATATTATCACTAAACATTGCATTTAATATTTTTACTTTCGTAGGAATAACGTTCTACACATTCGATCATTATCACCCACTATGCTCTTAGTATTTCAGCCAACGTATGATTTGTTTATTCACTTCACATGATATATATGAATGTTGTATGCACCTGGCGAGATGAAGCCAAATATTTCAGGCAAGAAATCGTGCAATATTTTGTTTATGACGTCTGTGTTAAAATATGTTATGTTCAGTCATGACATACCATAGACCGACCCAAAGAGGCTCTTAAGCTGACTGCTGACGTAGCAGTTATTGTTCCATGTTTCTTCTCAAAGCCTCAGGGAAGGGCACTCAACCTTATCAACGAATATTTGAATGTTAAATTCGCCATCAAAAATATTTCTAAGGTCATCTTATCAGTATCACGAGAACAAATGATGGCTCTCAGTTCACGCTGATTGGTCGATGGACAAGGGAATTTCTTTATAAACTGCCAAATATTCGTAGCGTCAAACATTTATATCTTCCTGCGTGAGACACGATTGAAACCAGCTACAGGTTTGTTAAAGCAGACATTGGTTACAAAATAGATAACATGTGCATCCGAACAGTGTCATTGATTGTGGCTGCTATCCTTGGTGTGTCAGCAGAAGTCATCGATTTCAAAAACTGTCCCCAGGCTCAAGGTTAGACATTGTGCTTGTCATGTCTTTATTGGTCTTCATATTTGTAGTGTCAGTTTAATAGGGGTCTACAGACAAGAGGGTCGACGTCATTGCACCGGACTTTCTCCAACATGGCTCCGTCTCGATCTATTTTCTCAGAGCTATCACCGAAAGAGTGGCATAGAACACAAAATCAGCAGACAACCGCCAGTGGTCTCCGAAAATTGGCAATCGTGATCCGGATGACGGATTTAGAAAACGAACTCACTAACTTCGGATAGAGATATAGAAGAAAATGGCAGATTGGTTAGAAAAATTAGATGAAGACAGTTTCTATTTCTGCGTCGTAGTTTTTTTTTTTTTTTTAAAGGAAAGGAATTGATCACCGCATCTCACAATGCTGTTATCTAGTAATGTGTTAGAATGTGATAGAACGGAGTAGCATGTCTTTGAATAAAATGTTAGTGTGAAGACTAACACTTCATTCTCTTACAACGATACCTGCCATGCAAGTTTCCAGCCTTGAGTAGGTTTTCAATCATATGTCTATATTTGCCATCAAACATTTCACCGCTTCACTATTTCAACATTGCGATGTCTTTGTTCGTGTGTGCAACTTGTCCCAGTATGGTCTGATGAAACAGGTCATTATTATCAAGTGCCGTCTCCAAAATGGAGGGCGGCTATAATGAGCCTCTGACATTTTCTGTCCTGCTTCTTCACGAAGCACTCATACCGGCTTCCGTGAGTCCACCTCTTGACGTTGTCTACTCACTAGTAGTGTTGTCTTTGTCTTGTGTTCTTCCCCGTCATGTTTCCCTTCATATTATCATTTTTTTTTATCCAGGAGCTGTGACTCTTTATATAAAATTTACAAATACCAAAGAAAGTCAACATAAACTTTAAGCCAGAATACTCTATAATATAACAATAATCTAGCAATGATCACTAGACTACAAGAGACAGCGACAAGACTGCGGTGGATCTCTACCAATTAATTTCCATGCAGTGAGTACATATTTCTTTTTAAAAGCTGCCGGTAAAGGCAATATCCAAACAACAGCAACAATTTAATCACCTCAATTATTACCTTTCTAAAAGTTAATCAAGGTAACATGATTAAAAATATAACCCAGAATTAAATTAACATTAAGCAATAACAATGTGCTATCATTGGAACTGCAACTACTACTTGGTTGTTCTTATACACGTTTGTATTTGCATTTGTTTGTTGCTTCCAGATTCTCATTGACAGAGACGTTATTTAGAATCTTCATTTGCTTATTTTTGTTTCTGCCCTGTTACACATTCATATTTTGTATTCGGAGGTCAGCGTGGACGAATGGATAAGAGCGTTTGCTCTTAAACTGCCGGTGTCCTGATGGAGAAGTAGCGAGTTCACACCCTACACCGGTCAACTGGCTTCTCGTCCTTGACTTGGGGACGTAAATTACAAGTAACTCAGAAGTCGGAGTGACTTCGCCTGATGGCGAGGGACACTAGTAATATGGAAAGCTAGCCCTCACGCAAAAAGCAGTCCAGTATAGACTACGTTAGAGTTCAAAGCTAGCCAACGATAAAAAAACAACATATTTTGCATTTCATCGCAGTCATTTGAAATACTTACAATTGTTTTGTCTTGTGTTGTCTTGTCTATCTACTAGTGCTCTCAAGATACTAGCTTATGTTATCTGCAGGTCTTTGCGCTGTGGGGACTTTGAAATGGCTATCATTGGTTATCTCTTGCTGCGGTAGAACGTCTCTGATATTGTCAGCCCATATGCATCTATGTCTTTCCCGAGCTTTATTTTACTGTTGTAGAGAAACTGAGGCACTTGGTCATTTTTCATTCTCATAGGATGATCAAATACTCTACTGCCTGTATGTCTGTATACGATGCGCATGATACTGTTTCTGTGCTTCACCCAGTGGCACTGTTTCTTGTATGCCTCTTCTGGTGATATAAAAGCTTTTCTCAAACATTTAATCTTACCTGTTTCGATATTCTTCGCTACGTTATCACCACTTTTGTAGAACCCAGATATCAGAATGTAAACAAAACGAATCATGTTAAAAACATATATAAACATTGTGTCGTCGTAATCATCATCATCATCACCACCACCACCACCACCATCATCATCATCATCATCATCATCATCATCATCATCATCATCACTATCATCATCATCATCATCATCATCATCATCATCACCATCATCATCATCATCATCATCATCATCATCATCATCATCAAGCACCATGTCGGCTGGAGTAGTTGATCAAACTTCTCCACTTCTTGCGATCTATAACGCCATGTTCAAGCGTCTACATTCTTCTGCCTCATGACTTAAGGCTATCAAACATTTCCTTTCGCTTTCTTCCTCCGTCTCGCTTTCCACAAATCGTTCTATTTGTCACAATATGTTCTAGTTTGTGTCTTCCCATAGTTGAGTCAATGAATGAATCACCACAAAACTAGAAGTAGACAGTGAGCTTTACTAGAACACGATAACAAGTAACAGAATGGACGTTTCGGCTAAAGTCTTCGTCGGCACAGATGAAACAAACAGAAGCCGATACAACTACATGGAAAACACTACATGAAAATATAAATATAAAAGCATTTATCGGTATCCTTGTTGTGGGCTAGACAAGTCTTTCAACTCAGCATCGTGTATAATTACAATCAAGTGAATAGTTTAGTCAACAACGTCAAATACTGTTTCTAAATCACACGTACAGCACATAGTAAACTGATATTCAGACATGCTAATCATCCTCTTCATCTTGAACAGTCCCACAACATATTCATGAAGTTAACTGGCTGTATGTGCAAGGAGTCACACATGGTACCGATGTTTGTTGCAGGTGTCACTGGCCACGCAACAACAGTTGAGATCAGCCCTTGCACTTCGCAGCCCTGCAACTTCAAACATGGACAGACAGTCAATGTGAAAATCACCTTCACTGCAGGTAATGTAAGCCCTCAACCGACATTAGCTGTAACAGGAAGTAACAAGTATAGGTCTCTTCCGCGCGCACTTGATGTTAGACTCATATTTGTATTGACCAATTGGCACTCGGTGGCTGATGCAGTCAGTATCACCACCTTTACTTCCCAATGCACCTCTTGGCACCCATGTTTGGCTGAGTCGCTCTGGGAGCCCAGGTTAATTAAAGATAATTCCAGTTGAACCCACGACCGTGGATCGGACCCATCTCCATCGGGCCGGTAGGCGATTGTCTAATCACTATGCCGCTGTTCCTCTATTATAAGAATATTTATTATTGCTCACGTAAGAGCGGTAGTGATGTAGTGACCACATCACCGGCAGGGAAACAATGTGGGTCAAGGTTCGATGGCCAATAGCTACTAAAGTAAAGGTAAAATAACATTTTACATGCTTCGATTGATTGATTGATTGATTTAGGAACCGACATCACAGCATTCGAGGCATTCCCATAAGCGCTCCGTCCCCATCCTCAGCAGCCAGCAAAGAGTTCCAACACTAATAGTACCAGTAGCAATCTGATTATATGTCCGTCTCGCCTTTCCTCTGAGCGTTGATCGTCGGCCAGATCCCCTCGTCACCCCTCGCTGTCGCATTCTTGCCAGACCATGGTGATCCATTTGCTCCTCCGAGGTGTACACATGCTCCCACAAGGTCGCAACCACATCCGCTTTGTCATGCATCAACACTCCACCAAGTCCCGCCGAGCCAGCCAATCTGTCTGCCTGTTCATTTCCCAGCACACCAGCATGCCCCGGAGAAAAGATCCAGACGATGCTTGTCACCCGTGACCTCCGAAGCGAAGCAAGCCACTCTGCACGATTTTACATGCTTTAAGGTGTACTAGACATATCGTGTTTGTCCCATGTTTTATAGACCAACCGGCAACCCAGTCTTTGTTCTAATTATACACCAAAATGAAGACAGTATATGACAGTGTCCTTCCCCGTCCTGTCATCTGCTCTCATGTGATTCTCGCGGTGTAGGCGTTGAATAGCATTGGAGATCAAGGTGAATCCTGTGACAGGCCGGCTTGTATTGTTGTTGGTTCAGAGTTCTGGCTGCCACGTGTAAACACCGTCTATCGCTGTTCTGTTTTCATTTTGGCGTTCACTGGCTTTGAACTCAGGCGTAGTTCATACACGTACTACTACTACTAGTGCACTGGACTGATGTTTGCTCGTGGATTAGCTTTAACTATTACCAGTGTCCCTCGCCATTATGCGAACCCACTCCGACTTCTGAGATACTTGTAATTTACGTCCCCAAGTTAAGGACGAGAAGTCAACATTTTAGTCTAATTGATCGGTGTAAGGCTGAACCCGCTACCTCGGCATCAGCACACCGGAAGTTTAAGAACGAGCGCTGTTATCCATTCGACCAAGGTTTCATAAATATATGAAACCCATTATGCTATGTCAATGGCTGGAAACAAATGATACCCAGCTACCATAGTTGTGGGTTCACCTGAATGATGGACATATCTAACGAGGACACCTGTTTTAGAGGTGTCTAGTTGAATGTCCGTCCAAATACATTTGTCCTACAGTGAGACACTGTCGTCATTGTGAAGGGGCAGGTCCGAATCTCGGTGTTGTCACTATGGCTTTCAATGGGTAATTTGTCTAGTGTGTTATCTCTTGATTTATATTACTCTACTTCTATGAGTGCCACTTAATACCCGTTAATTCAATGGGGGGGGGGGGGGGGCTATTTTTTGTGGCGGACTTTTGGGTAGCAGCGAACCGCCGGACATGGAGAGCCATGCCTTCTGCCCTATGCGCCGCCTTAGGCTCAAGAGGAAAGACTAACTAACTAACTAACTTTTGTGTTGACATTCTAGTAGCGGCATTATGCATAGTACACCTGTGCGGGCTGTTGGTTTGTCGAGACTCCTGTCTGTTCTGCTTTTCACACAGGGCAGTGAGAAGCATTTGGTGTGATATTCACTGGCAAAGGAATGGGACATTATGGGGCAACCCTTTGCCGTGAAGTTGGAGTCACAGTTGGAAATGCAGTGAGGAGCATTTTATGTGAATATTCATTGGCATAAGAATGGAACATTATGGGGCAACCCCTTGCCGTGAAGTTGGAACCGCGACTAACTGACTATTTAACCCGTGAATTCATCTCTAGCTACCCCGTACTTTTGGTGTCATTTGTGATTGTGTCCCAATTCAGTAAAGCCGTTAAAGTGTTCTTTAGTCAGAAATGCTAGGCCACGACATAATAGGGCAGAGTGGCCAGATCTCGTCGCCTTTTCTTTCCTAATAATTCCCAGAAAATTCTGAAAATTGTCTCGTACTTATCTTATGAGGCTGGGCCAACCCTAAAAACCTGACCTTTCGGAAAATAAATATTACCGCCACTTTTTGGGGAATTGAATCTGGACCACTGTCTTGGCAGGCAAGAGCACTAAACACGACGCCATCGCCAATCACATATCAAGAAAGAAACGACCATAAGAATAGGAACAATTGCTTTTGTACCCAAACTCCGTGTCCGCCACATACACAATACAAACATATGGATCACTGTACCTTATTAACCCGACGACCTGTGCAGATTTTCACACAATCTGCTGACGATCACACTTTGTGCTTGTCAAGCTTGTTTCTTATCAGTATTTGCCAGCTGGTCCTCACATTTTTTCGAAACTAGTTTGAAGATGAAGTCTTGTCTCTAGCCAGCAGATGAGTGTGTGTCGCAGTCAGCAGATGGGTGTGTGTCGCAGCATTGTGGATAGATCACGGTCCTATTGTGGCACGCTAATCTTGTCCTAGCCATGCGCGAGCGCGGGATGAATGAACAGGCTGATAGGCTGGCAGGGAATGCACTTCTTGGTGGTAGAATACCAATGGACAAGGGAGAGGTCGTCGTGTGCATGTGGGACCAAGTGGAAAAGATGGGGGAGCAGATTGAGAACCCTTATGTGGAACGAAAGAAATGTGGTGGATCGTCAGGGGTTTGGAAGATTCTCAAAACAGAGTGAAGACCAGGACAACTTTAAATCATATAGCGATGGGAACGATTAGTGGTATAACTTTTCGCTGGAGATTGAACGGGGGGGGGGGGGGGGGGGCGGGGCGCGTATGGGAATGTCCTGAGTGCAGTGGGTTGATTCTTGATTTCATATTCACATTTACGTGATTAATAAAACACTAGTCCTGGTTCATTGCCCGGTTCAGGAAATGGCTCCCATCGAAAGCCACCGGGGTAAACAGCGAGTAAGAGATTTCTCTGGGAACAAGAGTTGGCAAGCACGGAGCTTGTCATCCCATCTCATTATGCAGAGACCTTGTATAAGTAAAGGAGTATGTCTCCACTTCCCAGCTGCAGTGTGTAAACAAAGAACCCTTTTACACGCCTCAAGTCGCATTGGGTACACGGTGCTAGACCCATATGTGTATAGACCAATCGGTACTCGCTGGGTCATATAGTCTGTATTACGCCGCCACCTTTATTTCCCGCGACATTTCTTAGTTCCCATTTTTAGGCTGGGTAGGCCTGAATCAGTTTTAGAAATTCGAATTCCCCCCTAAGCGCATCGAAACTCTGACCACCTGGCCGGCAGTCGAGCGTCTAGTTACTACACTACAGCAGCTCTCCCAGCTGCAGTTAAATAAGTTGCATGTTCTTTACAGGACGTAGCAGTCAACCCCAGCATTTTTTTTTAGCTGTTCGTGATTCATGGGCAAGTTTACGATAAGTATTTTGCCACTGCTTTCTGAACGGCCGGTACCCTTACCATTTCATTAAAAAACCGACACTGCTGTGTTTCGAACGCTGGTATGCGGGATTACGAGCGCTTCGCCCGTAACACCTTCGCCACGGAGAGGAAGTACGTATGTACTATTGTACTGCTCGTACGTTTTCCCGCTAAAGCATTTTCAAAACAAGCAAAGGCGCTTCTTTGGTGTCCCATTTGTCTCGTGGACCTTTTCTAGTTTGTCTTATCTTCTCCTATCTCAACACACACGTTTTTTTTTTTTTTTAGTTTGGCCTTAAACAACTGTGGCCTCATGTCTCGTAAAGTTACTACAAAAAGACCAATTATCAGGACTGATTAGGAATGTAATTGGCCTGGAGTTTCTAAATTATCCATCAATACTTTAATAATTTGGCGCCGTTGTAGCGCCTTGCTTGCACGATTTCCGGTCTGCCGGTGTTTTTATGTTCGAATTTCCAACGAAAAATATTGATCTGGACTCCCTGTTTGACCTAGCCCAACAGGGGTATCAGAAAATGTCCTGGAAAACATTGTCACATCACACAACAAGGGCCTATTGGTGTATAAGAAACACACATCAAGGGCCTATTGATGTATCAGAAACACACATCAAGGGCCTATTGGTGTATCAGAAACGCACATCAAGGGCCTATTGGTGTATCAGAAACACACATCAAAGGCCTATTGGAGTATATAAAATATGGGGCTACCACCATTTATCCAATACGCCTCAATGCGTGTAAAAGGATTCTTAACTTGTTTCTTTACTTTACTCTTCAGGCCTCAGTTGAGAAGCATGTCTGTGTACACAATGAATGAGCCGTGTGTCAGTGTACACAATGAATGAACCGTGTGTTAGTGTACACAATGAATGAGCCGTGTGTCAGTGTACACAATGAATGAACCCTGCGTCAGTGTACACAATGAATGAACCCTGTGTCAGTGTACACAATGAATGAGATGTGAGTCAGTGTACACAATGAATGAGAAGTGTGTCAGTGTACACAATGAATGAGAAGTGTGCCAGTGTACACAATGAGTGAGAAGTGTGTCAGTGTACACAATGAGTGAGAAGTGTGTCAGTGTACACAATGAGTGAGAAGTTTGTCTGTGTACACAATGAATGAGCCGTGTGTCAGTGTACACAATGAATGAGAAGTGTACCAGTGTACACAATGATTGAGAAGTGTGTCAGTGTACACAATGAATGAGACGTGCGTCAGTTTACACAATGAATGAGACGTGCGTCAGTGTACACAATGAATGAGACCTGCGTCAGTGTACACAATGAATGAGACTTGCGTCAGTGTACACAATGAATGAGACGAGTGTCAGTGTACACAATGAATGAACCCTGTATCCGTGTACACAATGAATGAACCATGTGTCATTGTACACAATGAATGAACCCTGTGTCATTGTACACAATGAATGGACCATGTGTCAGTGTACACAATGAATGAACCCTGTGTCAGTGTACACAATGAATGGACCATGTGTCAGTGTACACAATGAATGAACCCTGTGTCAGTGTACACAATGAATGAACCCTGTGTCAGTGTACACAATGAATGAACCCTGTGTCAGTGTACACAATGAATGAGCCGTGTGTCAGTGTACACAATGAATGAACCCTGTATCCGTGTACACAATGAATGAACCCTGTGTCAGTGTACACAATGAATTAACCCTGTGTCAGTGTACACAATGAATGAGCCGTGTGTCAGTGTACACAATGAATGAACCCTGTGTCAGTGTACACAATGAATGAACCCTGTGTCAGTGTACACAATGAATTAACCCTGTGTCAGTGTACACAATGAATGAGCCGAGTGTCAGAGTACACAATGAGTGAGCCGTGATGGGACTGGTTTTAGCTGTTTACACTCACATGCCAGTACTGTTGACCCTGAGTTCAGTCTCCACTATTCTGTGTGTTGAATGTTTGTCGCCAACTTGGCTATGGAGTCCACTCACATAAATTTTTGATCTTTGTTTTGCTCGTGTGTCCGTATATATGTACAGTGTATATATACATACAATGTGTACGTAACAACTGTGCCATTGTCTCTACTGACAATCTCCGCAGAGTGCAGACCATAAACAACGACAATCTTTCGGCTGCTCTCACACTCCATCCACCGCCTGCTTCCATGTCTTCTATCTGTATACTGTTGATTTTCGTTATTTTATTTATATATGTACGAATGTGCTTTGAATACCTATGACTGTGTGTGTTCACAAGATGTGTTTGTGTGTGTGTGTGTGTGCGCGCGCGCGCGCGTGCGTGTGTGTGTTTCATCTTTTCGTTAATTGTGATATAAGAATGTATTGTATACATTTTGAACAGTGACTTTATGTATTTCACCATGTGTGAACTAGAAAATGACACGCCTACCCTGAAGTCAACCGTCTACGGAGTTGTACTGAACGTACCTGTGGCCTTCCCCCTGCCAAACGCAGACGCGTGCAGCGACAGTGGCGTCACCTGCCCGGTCCAGAAGGGTCAAACATATACTTACAGCTCTTCGTTCGAAGTCAAGGACTCGTACCCTCAGGTAAAATCAATAGATATGCAGTCAAAATTGCATTTTCTTTTGCCCTCTCTCTCTCCGTCTCTCTCCTCCCCTCTCCCTCTCAACTAGTCCATGACTCACTAACACATAATACACACATACACCCACTCACTCACTTGCTCGTCTTTTTGGTTTTGTTGTTGTTGCTCCTCCTCCTCCTCCTCTTCTTCTTCTTCTTTAACTCTCCTCTTCTTCTCTTCTTCTTTTACGTCTTCTTCTTTTGCCTTTCATCCTTACATCCCATAATGAAGCCTACACCCTAAATAATCACCTTCCTGTTTATTCTTCCCATGTTTGTTTTGTTCATATGACCATCCCTGTCTCTAATCTCTTCCATGCACGTTTAAGGTGTCCCAATATTTCATTTATATGAGAATTTCATATAATGTTTGTATGAGGAGCGGCTGGCCGAGTGGCTAGAACGCCGGATTTCTCCTTTGGGAGACCCGGTTTGGAATCCTCGGTAAGGTGTGGAATTTTTTTCTGTCGGAAGCAAAAAGAAAATCCTAACCTGCACAGTTCGCGGCGACTACACTAGCCAGGCGGTCTTAATTCCTCGGGCTCAAAGACCTGCCATACACAGCAAGGTATTATATTGGCAGTAAATGATAATTTTTTGACAGTTTGTATGATTCATTTATAAACTTGCTTTGTATACTAGATCTTTTTAGGTCATATTTGTGTTTTTGATCCCTTTTTACAGAAAAGACAATAAATATAAATTAACCCGGTATTTGTGACATAAGGCGGGAGCGGCTGGCCGAGTGGCTGAGAGCGTCGGGTTTTCATTCAGGAGATCCGGGTTCGAGTCCTCTGTAAGGTGTATATTTTTATTTTTCTGTAGGGGGCAAACAGTAAATCCTAACCTAAACAGATCGCGGCGACTGCATTAACCAGGAGGCCTTCTTAATTTCCCAGGCTCAGGACTCTCTTTAACATAATACAATCTATTCTCATATTTCAGATTAACTAGGTTGTCATGTGGAAACTCACTGAGTAATCTTCTGGAACATAATACAATCTATGCTCATATTTCAGATCAGCCTGGTTGTCATGTGGAAGCTGGATGGAGCCAGTTCTAATGAATTGTGTTTCACGTTCCCGATGTCCATCAACGACAACCCTGAGATTGTTGGGTGAGGACTGCAGATCACAACTTCCGCTATAAAATATGGAACTGATAATACACGGAACAATAAAGGTTTACAAGAATTTCAGATTGAGTGCGTTTATGTATATTTACAGAAGTGAGAAAATAAATAATTCATAATATAACAATTGTCTCTTATTTTGTATCATTGCAGCGTGTGTTATCCCATTTCGCGTCTTTGTATTTCTCGCCTTCGTATTTACAATGAGAGTTATTGGTTGCAAACTTGTTCCCTAACTCTAGGGTTTTGTTATCATGGCGGACACTTTACATAGTTGTTATACAAAGAACGACGGTCTCCCGGGCTAAGGTGTTAACGACGTTGTTCGTTGTCCACGTGGGGAAAACAGCTGCGCGAGATTCGGCAGCGGATCGCGCCGCGCTGGTAAATTACCGGGGTATGTGAGCTGATTGTTCAGAAATCAATGGCAAACTACTGAACGTAAAACTTGCCTAGTACATCAACAACAGCTGGAAAATGCTGGTGTTGACTGCAACGTCCTGTAAGGGATATGCAACATTTATTTTTTCTTTAAATACAAAGAACATAGTGTGTTATTTATATACATTATATACATTTAAAATACCATAAATATGCGGGACATCTTGCTCATAACCGATTAGTTTTCCGGAAGTCTGTTATGGGAGCATTGTTCTGCAAAGGATGCTGCTGAATGAATGAATGAATGAATACCATAAATAGTAATGTGGTTGTTCTGGCAGGGAATGTTCCAACCTAAAGAATATGGCCTTTTCATTCGTGTTAATAAACATAATTCGTGAGCCAAAAGACGTCCTTAAAGTGTCCTTCGTGATAATACGCCTGTGGGTTTATGAAGACATTATATAATGAACGGTGGATACATAATGAATGGGGGTATACACATAAAACAGGACACTATTTATAAATATCTAGCCAACACAGCGACAATGTGACACCACGTGGAACATATAGCAAACAGCCACAGCGTGGCACCAGGTGGAACATACAGCACACAGTAACAGTGTGAAAAATATGAAGAGATTCACAGGAAAATTAGGAAACTATGCAGAGAGGCAAAAGAAGCATGGCTTGAGGAAAATCGCAGGGAAAGTGAAAACCAACACAACACCCGGAATAGCAAATTAATGCTCAGAAGAATTAATGTCATCACTAACAAAAGAAAACACACATCAACGAGTTGCCTAAAAATCAAAGATGGCATTAATCATAACTGAAAGAGATCAAATTTTACATGTGTGGTCAGATTATGTAAAAGACCTTTATGATGATACACGAGAAGAACAGTATGCTATTCGGAAAAATCATGAAGGACCGTGTATTTTGAAGATGGAAGTTCAGAATGCTCTTAACCATAAGAAAACTGGCAAAACCCCGGGTCCAGATAACATCACAACAGAAATTATCAATATAGAATAGACGAGGTCACCAGACTGCTGAGCGCAATATATGATATTAAGATATACCTCCTGTATTGTGTAATTTTATATTTATTGCAACCCGAAAGAAATGAGGAGCCTTGAAATGTGATCAACATCAAACAATTAATATAATGAGCCACATCTCGAAGATTTTGCTGAGAATTATCATGCAAAGAGTTACGAAGAAAATGCAACTCAATATAGGAGAAGAACAATGTGGGTTTGTTGAAGGCAAGGGCACAGTAAATGCTGTGTATATGCTGAGAACATTAATTGAAGGTTCTACAGAAATAAACAAAGACCTACACCTTTGCTGTGTTAATTACACAAGGGCATTCAGACATGTCAACATGATAAATATTCTTTCAGAACTACAAATTGATGGGAAAGACCTTAGACTTGTGAAAAACAAATATTGGAAACAACAAGCTGCCGTAAGGATTGAGGATGAAGTAGGCCAATATCAGCCTATTAAGAGAGATATGAGACAGGGATGTGTTATGTCTCCAGAACTGTTTTCCCTGTACACTGAAAATATTTTCAGACATGTAGAAGAAATTAAAGAATCATGTTTGGAGGACAAAACATCAATAACATTAGAAATGCAGATGATACAATATTGATTGCAGACAATGAGCAAGATCTGCAACGTTTAGTAGATGTGGTTGATACACACAGTGAATAACTAGGGTTGGAATTACATTGTGAGAAGACAGATGATGGTCGTCACTAGGAAAGAGGAAATACCATAATGTAATATAAAGTAAATGGGCATATTCTTAAACATGTGAATCAGTAGGCCTACAGTTATTTCGGAACAGTCATAACATCTGATGGCAGATGCCTTGAAGAGATTTGAACAAGAATCGCCATCGTGAAGGTCAACTTTTGCAAGACGGAAAATATACTGACAAATAAAATTATGTCATTTGCAACGAGAAAAAGAGGGTTAAGGTGTTACATAGAACCTGTGCTTCTGTATGAATGTGAAGCGTGGGCAATGAGCAAACAGGCTGAAAAACATCTAACGGCTGTGGAAATGTGGTTTCCGAGGAAAATGCAAAGAATGCCATGGACAGACAGAAAAACCCAAAACCAAGTCCCTCAAGAAACAAATGAAAATCGTAAACTGATTAGGGAAATTATACGTTGAAGGTCAACATATATGGTCACGTTATGAGAAGGAATAAATTGGAGAACTTGGTGACAACTGGCAAGATCAGAGGGAAGAGAATAAGGGGAGGCAGAGAAGTAAATATATGAATGGCCTGGCCACGTGGCATGATCGATCAGGAACACTAAGCTGATCCACGTCTCTGATGATAAAGTCTCATCTCATTTCATCTCATCATGTTCCTCTTGCACCTTGCGGTGTCGAGGTGAAGTATAAACAGCTGGAGAGTGCCCGCTTATGGGCTTCATGTATCGATATTCCCACGGACTCTGTTATTCCCTGAGTCCATCGTTTACGTGGTCGGCCTCTTCCTCTGTTTAGTGGTCTCGAAGTATGGTGTCCGCCTCGAGTGCTGGAGGTCCCGGGTTCAGGCCCCGGTGAGGACCAGGATTTATTTCAAAAAATCCACCTGGACTTCCAGTAATTTCCCCTGGTCTCTGGGTAGTGAGATAGGACGCCCGTGTGTATTGTTGCGCACGTAAAAAATCCCTTGGCAGTTGGAAATCGAAAAAGAGTAGCCTAACGGCGCTGCCCGGGCAAAATTTCGAGTTAAAAATCTACCCAAAGCATTTCAGGATCCTCGCCGATGCAACGGAGTTCGTGCATTGAGCTGAGTTTCTCCAAACTCAGGTTTGAGTCAGGAGGAAAACGGAGCACTTATGGGTTAAACCGTGTGCCGTGATGTTGATCCAACGACTAGACAAACAAACTAAACAAACCCTCTAGTCTGTTCATGGAGTGAAATGGCGAAACATGACCGCCCACGCTTATCGGCATGGCACATAATGATGATGATGATGATGATGATGATGATGATGATGATGATGATGATGATGATGATGATGATGATGATGATGACAATGTGACGCCAAATTGAACATATAGCACATAATGACAGTGTGACACCAGGTGCAATATATATCACACAGTCACAGTGTGACGCCATGTGGAATATATAGCACACAGTGACAGTGTGACACCTGGTGGAATATATAGCACACAGTGACAGTGTGACACCTGGTGGAATATATACCACACAGTGACAGTGTGACACCTGGTGGAATATATATCACACAGTGACAGTGTGACGCCATGTGGAATATATAGCACACAGTGACAGTGTGACACCTGGTGGAATATATAGCACACAGTGACAGTGTGACACCTGGTGGAATATATATCACACAGTGACAGTGTGACACCTGGTGGAATATATACCACACAGTGACAGTGTGACACCTGGTGGAATATATATCACACAGTGACAGTGTGACGCCATGTGGAATATATAGCACACAGTGACAGTTCGACACCTGCTGGAATATATAGCACACAGTGACAGTGTAACGCCTGGTGGAATATATAGCACACAGTGATAGTGTGACACCTGCTGAAATATATAGCACACAGTGACAGTGTGACGCCTGGTGGAATATATAGCATGCAGTGACAGTGTGACACCTGGTGGAATATATAGCACACAGTGACAGTGTGACACCATCCATCCATCCATCCATCATGTGCCATGCCGGTAAGCGTGGGCGGTCATGTTTTGCCATCTCACTCGAATATATAGCATACAGTGACATTGTGACACCAGGTGGAATATATAGCACACAGTGACAGTGTGGCACCAGGTGGAATATATTGCACACAGTGACACCAAGTGGAATATATAGCACACAGTGAGATTGTGACACTAGGTGGAATATATAGAATACAGTGACAGTGTGACACCAGGTGGAACATTGTCAGAGCCTAGCTATGCAGCGACATCGTTACGGCACCCGGCGGACAAGAGTTGTCGGCTGGCGAGATTGTTACCTGACACGCGACCAGCGGTCAGGCTGACGACAGACGCACGCAAGCCACGTGACCCCACCAGAGGCAGTGGGCCGTGTGCGAGATAGCGGCAGACCAAGCTGGGACAGGACTCTGAACGGACGTGTGTGTCGAGAGCAAGGCGTTTGTGTGAATCTCCGTGGTTGTGAGCTGAACGACTGATATCGTGAGCGTCAGACCTATGAGCTGTATTGTGGTTGTGAGTTATATGTTGTACATTGCTGTAATTATCGTTATGTATTTAATGTGGCAATAAATCCATAGAACTTGTGTTGCTGTGTCTTACGTCGAATCACGTTGTACTTGTACTGTCTCACATGTGTCAGAGCCTAGCTATGCAGCGACATCGTTACGGCACCCGGCGGACAAGAGTTGTCGGCTGGCGAGATTGTTACCTGACACGCGACCAGCGGTCAGGCTGACGACAGACGCACGCAAGCCACGTGACCCCACCAGAGGCAGTGGGCCGTGTGCGAGATAGCGGCAGACCAAGCTGGGACAGGACTCTGAACGGACGTGTGTGTCGAGAGCAAGGCGTTTGTGTGAATCTCCGTGGTTGTGAGCTGAACGACTGATATCGTGAGCGTCAGACCTATGAGCTGTATTGTGGTTGTGAGTTATATGTTGTACATTGCTGTAATTATCGTTATGTATTTAATGTGGCAATAAATCCATAACGATAATTACAGCAATGTACAACATATAACTCACAACCACAATACAGCTCATAGGTCTGACGCTCACGATATCAGTCGTTCAGCTCACAACCACGGAGATTCACACAAACGCCTTGCTCTCGACACACACGTCCGTTCAGAGTCCTGTCCCAGCTTGGTCTGCCGCTATCTCGCACACGGCCCACTGCCTCTGGTGGGGTCACGTGGCTTGCGTGCGTCTGTCGTCAGCCTGACCGCTGGTCGCGTGTCAGGTAACAATCTCGCCAGCCGACAACTCTTGTCCGCCGGGTGCCGTAACGATGTCGCTGCATAGCTAGGCTCTGACAAACATATAGCACACAGTGACATTGTGACACCAGGTGGAATATATAGCATACAGTGACATTGTGACACCAGGTGGAATATATAGCATACAGTGACAGTGTGACACCAGGTGGAATATATAGCATACAGTGACATTGTGACACCAGGTGGAATATATAGCACACAGTGACAGTGTGACACCTGTTGGAATATATATCACACAGTGACAGTGTGACGCCATGTGGAATATATAGCACACAGTGACAGTGTGACACCTGGTGGAATATATAGCACACAGTGACAGTGTGACACCTGCTGAAATATATAGCACACAGTGACAGTGTGACGCCTGGTGGAATATATAGCATGCAGTGACAGTGTGACACCTGGTGGAATATATAGCACACAGTGACAGTGTGACACCATCCATCCATCCATCCATCATGTGCCATGCCGGTAAGCGTGGGCGGTCATGTTTTGCCATCTCACTCGAATATATAGCATACAGTGACATTGTGACACCAGGTGGAATATATAGCACACAGTGACAGTGTGGCACCAGGTGGAATATATTGCACACAGTGACACCAAGTGGAATATATATCACACAGTGAGATTGTGACACTAGGTGGAATATATAGAATAAAGTGACAGTGTGACACCAGGTGGAACATATAGCACACAGTGACATTGTGACACCAGGTGGAATATATAGCATACAGTGATATTGTGACACCAGGTGGAATATATAGCATACAGTGACAGTGTGACACCAGGTGGAATATATAGCATACAGTGACATTGTGACACCAGGTGGAATATATTGCACACAGTGACACCAAGTGGAATATATAGCATACAGTGACATTGTGACACCAGGTGGAATATATAGCACACAGTGACAGTGTGGCACCAGGTGGAATATATTGCACACAGTGACACCAAGTGGAATATATAGCACACAGTGAGATTGTGACACTAGGTGGAATATATAGAATACAGTGACAGTGTGACACCAGGTGGAACATATAGCACACAGTAACATTGTGACACCAGGTGGAATATATAGCACACAGTGACAGTGTGACACCAGGTGGAATATATAGCATACATTTGCAGACACCAAAATTAATCTAGACAGCGATCAGATGAGCTTGGTCAATACAGGTCGATGCAAGTGGCATACCACCTGCATATAACATGAAGGCAAGAAACACGCTCTATGTGTTTGGGGAAGTTATAAAATACATAACTAATTAGCTAATCACGCCAGCATGAAATGTTCTCATCTTATCATCGTCATGAAAAAAAAAAATTCAAGCATTCAAATACTCATCTTCATCAAGTCCTTTGCTAGCTGGCGTGGGTGACCATGCTTCTCCACAAATTGCGATCTCCAACTGCATGGATCACTTCATGTGCTGACTCCCACAGATCCATCTGTGTATATTGCCACATCTCTTGGGTTTCAGTTTTCACTTATCAGGAATGCATCTGTCTCACCCGCTGTCACTTTGAACCACCTATTGTACTAATGCACTAATAAGTCAAGTTTCGTATAAAACTTTACGTTGGCGTTCATGATCTTGTCTGCCCTCTGCTAATATTGTGCACAGACATGATATGCGAGGCATCTGTAAAGAAGGTAGTTTGTCATTGTTTTCCTTCTTGGCAGTGACAATACTGTAAGGTGACCGTAGCCACTATCTCTATAAAGAGACCATCTGCTTTCCGTCGTGGAAATTGAGACCATAACCAACAACTATCTGTCGGCTGTTACCTTGTTCCATCCACCACCTGTTCAACTGGTTGCTCGTGACCTGGAACGGGGTATAAACGGATACTTCACCTTGCACAAGGTGTTCCGTAGGCTAGCGATGGGAAGGCGGAACCTTACTTCTTCAAGCTAGCTAGCAAATCCTTTTGAAAATTGTTATGAAATAAATTGATAGCAAGTTAGAATAAGACTTATAAAAAGTGTAGGCAGGTTTCAGCAGGGTAAAGATTTTAGGACCCATATAGTCGTCTTTTTTTTATCTTCTCTCTGTGGCTAAGGGCTTGCGAACGCGGTTTGTGAGCCCGTGTACCCGGGTTCGAAACACAGCGATGCTGGTTTTTTTTTCGAAAAAGGTATAAGATCCGGTCGTTCAGAAAGCAATGGCAAACTACTGAACGTAAAATTTGCCCAGGAATCACGAACAGCGACAATGCTGGGGTTGACTGCTACGTCCTGTGAAGGACATGCAATTTAATTTTTTAAATATTTGTTTTGAGAACCATCTTTGAACAATTCAAAGAGTACGATCTAGATCTTCATTCTTGTTTCACAGACTACAGTAAGGCCCTCAACTGTGTTTAACATCAGAAATTGTGGAGCACAATGAAAGATATGTGTATTCCATCTCATTTCATTCTCTTAATTGAAAGAATGTTTCGTGATTAATAATCGGCTGTCAGAGTAGCTGATAAAACATCAGACTGTTTTGGGGTGCAAAAGAAAGTAAAACACGATTTCCATCTTCGTTACAGAAAATGTAACGAGAAACGTCCACATTGATGAGACCTCTGACAATGTTGATCTGTTCACAATGGAAAAAACACAGTGCCTAAACTATAGGCAAAGCAGATGATGTTGTCCTCCTTTCAAACAGAGGTTCAAATAGTATTCTGAACTAAGCAAAAAATAATAATAATGGCCACAGATGAAAACCTCGTATCAACCAAATATTACAAACACAATGAAGGATTTTCACACATGAACTATGGTTCCTTGACTCCACAGCTACACCATAATGGATCGATGTTTACAACAAGTCTGAAGGAGACAGGCAAAGCTGAGGTTTAAATAATTAAGAGCCAAGGCACAACACCAACAAATGAAACAACAATCAAAGTGGAATATTTTTGGAATACGCATCTTTAATGTGGCAACATGCGGGTGCATGTCATGGACTATTTCGCAACTGCTTAAAAAAAAAAAGAAAAGACCGTGTCGCGTTGTGTTATAACGTGTTGGTATGGGAGCCGGTCGTTCAGAAATCAATGGCAAACTACCGAATATAAAACTTACCTAGTACATCAACAGCAACTGAAAAATGCTGGTGTTGACTGCAACGTCCTGTAAGGGATATGCAACATTTAAAAAAAAAAGAAAGAAAGAAAGAAAACCAGCACTTTTTCTACTTAACTGATTAGCGCCAATCAAAAGGTAGTTTTAGACCAAACATGATACACAAAGAAATGAACAAGTATTATAGTGCAAATTCCTCTCACTGAGCATTGAAATTGTGGAAGTTGCCACGAAACACTACAAATAACCCGATGATTCTAGTATGACGATATATCGTCCCGCTTCTCCAATGTGAGTTCACATAAGAAGTCACATGTTACGATATAGTATCCTTCGTCACTGAATCAGTTAAAGTTCATCATCATCATCATCATCATCATCATCATCATCATCATCATCATCATCAAGTGACGTGCCGGCTGGCGTAGGCGTTCATGGCTCTCCATAGATCTCGGTCTTTGGTGTTCTGGATCAACTCCGCTGATGATATTCCTCCATGCCACCGTCTCAATCCGTCCAGCATCATTTCTCTTGGTCTGCCTCTGCCTCTCTTCCCCTCGATCTTTCCAGTTGTCACGATGTTCTCCAATGCCTCTCTTCTCATCACATGACCAAAGAAAGCTGTTTGTCTCTTTCTTATTGTTGTATATAATGTTCTAGTTTCATTAGCCTCTTTCAGGCAATCGTTGTTAGTTACTCTGGTAGTCCAAGGAATTCGCAACATTCGTCTTAAAAACCACATCTTTGTTGCTTCCAAGTTTTTCCTAATTTGTTCATTTACATTCCAAGATTCGCTGCCATACCGCAAAACTGGTTCTATATAGCATTTTAGCACTCTCTTTCTTACATTCATTGATAACAGAAACAAATTAATAGAATACCGTGGATCATGGAGAAGAAAAACAACGTCATTCTGCCCCATCTGAAAATCAAAGAAAGCTGACCCGTATATCGCATCGTTCTTGGAAACTGAAGTGCTGCTATGGCCATGTTAAATATCACAGTGGTTTAGATAGTACAGCAACTGACCGCATGATTCCTGCAAGAAGAGGAAGTGGTCGTTCAGCGGGAAGGTGAGCTTATGACATTTAAAGACACTCTGGGCAAGGAGCTGCCAAAGGATTGAGGGGCTTCCCGGCCAGCAATGATGAGAGCGACGCTCTGCAAAGGGCATGATACATTGAACCAACTTTTAAGATGAGATCACGCCATCTTTCTTTGATTGCGAACAGGGCAAAACGGACGGAATTACCAGCTATACCACAGGTTTAGGATACCTTTGAAGTCGGAGTGGGTTCGTCTCATGGCGAGGGACACTGGTAATAGGGAAAGCTAATCCACAAGCAAAAATCAGTCCAATGTACTAGAAGTAGAAGCATGCGTATGGACTACGCTTGGGTTCAAAGCGAGCAGACAATAATAATAAACAAAAAAAGGTTTAGGATTAGTTTGGTGGATCTCTGTGAATCTCACGATTGCC
Organism: Cepaea nemoralis; assembly: GCA_014155875.1. Classification (NCBI taxonomy): domain Eukaryota; kingdom Metazoa; phylum Mollusca; class Gastropoda; order Stylommatophora; family Helicidae; genus Cepaea; species Cepaea nemoralis. The sequence goes on from JACEFZ010028036.1 coordinate 300,551, forward strand.
AGACATCTACTACAACCTGCCCCACTTACAGTAATATGAGTAAACAGATAGCCTACGACTCGATCAACTAACTGCCTTTCACCAACACTTCACGGGGATGCGAGGAACAGGGAAACAACCCTTGATTGTATATGGGTGTCATGAATGGCTGTCCCTGAGTGCGAAAGGGGAGGAAGAAGACAACATGAAGCAAGCAAGTAGCAACACTAACATACATCTTAGATGCATAGCTTGTTAAAACGCAGATTATTTTAAAGTGCATTTGTGTTTCTTATCGCAATGTACTTTTAGCCCCACGAATGTCACCTTGCTTGCTATAAGATAGCATGCCATATCAATACACCAGGTGTTGGTAAGCCGATCTTAATCAGGCATGCTAATGCCAAGGTACTGGATTTGACCCCAACACCGGTTAATTGGACTGAAAAGTTGACTTCTCGTCCTTGACATGCGGACGAAAATTACAAGTACCTCATAAGTTGGAGTGGGTTCGCCTGATGGCGAGAGACACTGGTAATAGGGAAAGCTAATCCATACGCAAACATCATTACAGTGCACTAGAAGAGAAGCATGCGTATGGTCTACGCTTGAGTTCAAAGCTGGAGACTGCAACAACAAAATAAAAACATTGGTCTTTGTTTTTTTCAAGGTAACACAAAATGTTAAATGTTAGTTAATTAGAAATGTAACATAAAAACAGCAGTAGAAATAACAACGGTTTTTACCAGCCGTTTTACCACATGACATAATAATGACAACTGTGATTTAAACTACGTCATCATCATCATCATCATCATCATCATCATCATCATCATCATCATCATCATCATCATCATCATGCACACTTTTTCATCATCATGCACAAGTTCATCATCATCATGATGCACAAGTTCATCAGCCTTTGGGTTAGTTGTTGAACTCTCTATGTATGCTTCGTCTATGGTTTCTTCCCTCAGCGCGACAAGTCTCTCTGAAAAGGTCTCTTCATTGAAGGGGAATGAATATATTTCTTAATCCCCTTATTCGTTGCTTGTCAATGATTGTGCATTTCATTATGTTATTTAATGGACCTTAATATCGTTAGTTCTAGCCTTCTCTTTTGCATAGCGGTTGCCAATTTGATATGTTCATTTACTTCTTACAGGATAATGTCATTAGTTTGTGTGTGTGTGTGTGTGTGTGTGTGTATGTGTGCGTGCGTGTGTGTGTGTGCGTGTGTGTGCGCGCGTTTTGTTTTAAATATTAGATTGCATCACACTTCCTTCTTGCAGGTTGTCATCAATTTTGCTGCTGATCCGTGAACTGGCCAGAAACGTATACGAAGGATCCTTGTTCATAATTTAATATTTACGATTTTATGGCATCTCTCTCTCTCTCCCTCTCTCTCTCTCTCTCTCTCTCTCTGTGTGGTGTGTGTGTGTGTGTCTGTCTCTGTCTGTCTCTGTCTTGTCTCTCTCTCTCTCTCTCTGATTGTCTATTTCTCTTTCTTTCTATCTCTGTCTCTGATTCTCTCTCTCTCTCTCTCTCTCTCTCTCTCTCTCTCTCTCTCTCTCTCTCTCTCTCTCTCTCTCTCTCCCTCTGTGTCTCTGTTTCTCTCTCCCTTCCCCACCCTCTCTCTTTCTCTCTCTCTCTGTTTCTCTCTCCCTTCCCCACCCTCTCTCTCTCTCTCTCTCTCTCTCTCTCTCTCTCTCTCTCTCTCTCTCTCTCTCTCTCTCTCTCTCTCTCTCTCTCTCTGCAGGGCCGTACAGAGGGGCGGCTGCATTCATCAGGCAGCACAGTTAGGGGGCGGCATAAGCAGCGAAGTCAAAATACAATTTGCACCATTCACGAATTTAAAATCTTTACGCAACGCTTTACGCGGCGGCATTTCGAAGAATTGCATCATACTAAGAAAACATACCGCACGGTCCTCTTTCTCTGCCTGCCTGCCTGCCTGTCTGTCTGTCTGTCTGTCTGTCTGTCTGTCTGTCTGTCTGTCTGTCTGTCATGTTTCGTTGTATTGTCATCAACACCTCAAATGTGATGTTTACTTCAGTGTTACACTCCGGTGATATATGATTTTCATAAACTGTATTGACCGTGCTCCTTTTACCCATTGTTTTCAATTTTACCTTGCAGTCTGTAACACTTAGATTTAGATCATGATCCGTGTGTCAGTCTGCCCCCGTGAGTGTCTTTGTGGGTATTATACATGGTCCCATTCTTGTCGTGTTAGCATCTAGACCAGTGGTTCTCAACCTTTTTTGGCCCGTTCCCCCCTTCACCATATTTTCAGAACGTCATTCCCCCCCCCCCCCCCCCCTCCAACTTTCCAAAATTGTCAGCCTCAAAAGGTGCATTAAAAATAAAATGCCTATAATAGCAAAATACTTATTTTCTTCCATAGTTGTACATAACCTTCACATGTAAAGATACATTTTATAGTGTAGTTTTCTACAGTTAATAGCAAATGAATATGCTGATGGATATTAAAACTTAAATAGAAGCATTTTTACATTCGCAATATTTTATTAAAATACCACAATAATCATACTACAATAAACAAACAGTTAAAACGTCAAAGAATTGTAGCTTAATATACGACACCAGGATGCCAGAAAATTGTGCTTCATCAAACAAAACGCTCATTACAAAACCTGGATATTGTAGATTCGTAATTTAAATGAAAATTGTAATCAATGAAAACACTGTGATTGTTTTTCCAGCAGCAATTCTGAAATACGCGGAGGAGTGCTTGAAAGGGCACAAGAGAGATCGTTTTCAACATCTAATCTGTTGCGTCGTTCCGTTTTAATTTCTAGCAGAGCTGAAAAGCCTGACTCACAAAGATATGTTGACGCAAATGGAAGCAATGCGCCGATTGCTTTTTCTGCCACTTTTGGGTATGAACCGCACATTAAAGGCCAAAATTCCGTGATTGGTTTCTCACTGAACACATCCCTTGCCCCCGAATCATTTTTCAGCTCCGGAAATTCATCTTGACAATCATCAGAAACTTGGTTCCAAATTGCTGTATGTAGCCGGGGCGCAGTGTTGGGGTGAGCGCCCAACATTGCTTAAATACCCCAATGGCTCGTGAATACATAACCTCTGCAGCAAAAGTCCAACTCCTGGCCTTCACGTGGCGGAACTGTTTTAACTAACAGGAGAAGGGGCGACGGCGAGTATCTGGCGCCGGAAAATACCCAGTGTGCTCTAGATGTGTATACACATACATGCATGTGCAGACACGTGTGTGCGTGTGTACACATCTAAACTCGAGTGAGACTGTGACAGTGCTACACACAAAGGCCATGATCGTGAACGTATAGCACCAGACAAGTCAGTCTTCGCGTTGTTAGAAAAGGATTTTATTGATGAATCATTCTAGCTCAGCACATATGATGGAGACTCCCTTCTCGGTGTTGACATCTGTTCTCGCTGGCCCCCAAGTGACGTGTGTGTTTTCCTAGATACCCTTCTTCATTCGTGCACACACGTTCACTATGGTTTTCCCCCTAGTCAAGGAATGCGCAGCATTCCTTAACTCTTTACTCCTAACCTAGAATCCCTCACTGTTACAATACCTCCCCTTCTTCAAAGAGAATTTTTCCTTGAAAAAATCTCAACCCCAACTTTTAATTAGTTAACTTTACCTCTCTATACTACAATAACAACAATTCTATATATTTCCTAAGTCAATTCTCCTATCTCCTCATAGCCAATTGCTACCCAGAGATCATAATATCGAAACTCTCTACAAAACTCGTCATAAAGTTCTCTAGAAAACTTTCTACAAAACTCTCCATAAAATTCCCCACAATACAAAAGTCTCCATAAGCGAACCGCTTTTAACTTTAAAACGTCCATCTAAATTATGATTGACAAAACTGAAGATATTCCCCTTATCCTTTAATTTCCCCCTTATTCACATTCTCACTCTCTCAGTATTCTAGGATAGACAGGAAAAAATAGCTAGATTAGATTTGTGTAGGTGCGCACCTGAAATCAATAAAAGTAAGGAAAAAGTAAGAAAGTAAGAAGTAATCACCTTTCTCTTCCCATACATTCTCAAAACTTTATCAAAAAATAAAGTTTCAAAAATTATCTTCAGTTTCCGTCAATAATAATTGTTATTATCAAAAAAGTATGTTAATCCAAAACTGCCAGCCTTTGTATTATTCAGACCGACAATTTCCTGTTTACCTTTCCTTCAACCACAAAAACCTCCTAACTGTTAAGTACAGTCTTCTTCTTCCAATATGCAGTTAAATGCCAAATTTCAACCTGGCATTCCCCCCATATTCTCCCCTTAAACGCTGTTCAATCCAGCTCCTATTATAAACCTTGTATATACATTGCATACCCCACATGTATAACTACATACCCCTCCATTGCTACTGCACTTCACTAACTACTATTTTAATTCATCTTCTAACTGAACTTCAAAGTAATAATCATTTTAACCACCCTTAGGGTAACTCAATCAACCCAAAACATCGTAAAAATAACCATCTAAGTTAACTTATTTTTCACATTTCATACAACACAATTGAAGTCCCAACAATTGAACAAAGCATTTCAATCCCCTCATCATAATTATCCCCCCACATTAATCAATGTACACATACATTATAAATTTCAAGACCAATTTCTGAGTACCCAATAATAATTTTCCGCTTTAGAAAAATTCCATCAAGTACCTTTGTAAACACAAAATTATCGTGTCCAACTTCTTCTTCTATCTGCTATCTGCAGAACCCTATATCACTCTTTTCCTCTATCATTTCTCCATTTCTTTAATAACCTCAAATTTTTTTCAATAATTGCAATATCTACATCAATGTCTCTATCCTCTCGAGGAGAGCTATCTTCTTTCATATCAGCTTCTTCATCAGTTTCTGACTTTTCATCCATCTCTTGTTCCCCATCTGTATATCCATTACTAGCAACCGCTAATCTCTTCCTTTCTACATCCAATCTAATTTTTCTGTCTTGCCGTCTCAACAGATTTTCAAAAAGTGGCATCTCTTCCTCACTCGAAGAATTCTCTCTAAGTTTCCTTTGCCTCTTAATTTCTTTTTCTTTCTGTCTATCCAACTTTCTTTTTACTGCTTGTCTTGTATTCATAAATGGAGGTTCAATATTTTCCCTAACTGACTCTTCACTCATATAATCGTCATACACATTATTTTCCTCTGTCATGACTGTTTTTGGTATCGTTTCTTCTTGTTCAGCTGTATTAGATGCTGTTGTTACTTGTTTTCCATTCTCTATAGGCCTTGGATAACCCGATTGTCTGACAATCTGTCCACCCGACAATATTTCTTCGGAACAATAATTATTATTATTATTATTCTCTGCATCCCTTTCTTCATTATCCCGCCTTAAGTGTTCTACATGTGAACGTGCAATATGCCCTGAAATTTGATTCTTAATAGTATACGACACTGGACCTTTTTTTTCTAAAATATAGTATCCCGGGACCAATGAGCATCAAACTTAGAGTTTTTTCTATGTTTTTTATAATATACCCTATCACCTACGTTAAACTCTTGTAAGTGTGCATTTTTATTTGCGTATTTCTTCTGTCTTTCTCTAGCCTTAATTATATTATTTCTTAAACGTACATGTGCTTTATGCATTTCTTGTAACCTTGTTTCTTGAAAATCTTCCCCCAAATATTTTCTCCTAGGTTTTAATAAATTATCAATTGGCAATATCGGTTCTCTTCCATGTACTAAGTAAAATGGTGAGAAACATGTTCCTTCATTTTCGTGTGTACGTATCGCCGCTAATGCCATCCCCAAATAAAGATCCCAATCCATATCGTGTTCTTCTACATTTTTCGCTAGAATATTGTATAGTGTTCTATGTTGTCTCTCATTTTTTGCATTAGAAGTTGGTCTGTAATATGAAGTCCTAATGTGTTTTATATTCCAATCTTTTACCAATTTCTCAAACTTTTTATTTACAAACTCTTTCCCATTGTCTGTAAGTATTATTTGTGGACACCCAAACCTTGGTATAAATTCTTGTAAAAGCATATTTATAACTGAATCAGCACTCTTGTCTGGAATTGGATATACTTCTGGCCAAAGACTATATGAATCAACTATATGTAGTAAGTATACATTTCCCGATAATGTTTTTGGATGAGGACCTGAAATATCCAAACTTACTTTCTGCATTGGAAATTGAGGAATATCGGTATCTTGTAAAGGACATTTAATTATCTTCATGTTCCTTAACCTACACTTTTCACATGCTTCAACATATTCATATACGCTTTTGAATAAATTCGGCCAATAATATTTACTGCTAATAGCCTTCACTAACTTATCTCGTCCAAAATGACCATTATTATCGTGGTACGCCTTTAAGACTTCTTGTTCTAAATGTTTCGGAATATATTTTCTTACTCCTTCACCTTTTTCACTGATATAATATAATTGATTGTCTTCTTGTAACTCTACAAACTTTCTTTTAAAACTATTTTCCCCTGTTTCTTTCAATTTCTTTTTATCTGTACTACTTTCGGATCCAATTCTTGTTCTGTTTTCATATCAAACTGTTCTAAATGTGGGTCTTCTGTTCTAGTTTCCGACTCTTGCTCCGATGGTAAACTCTCAAATTCTTCCCTATTTATTATGGCAGAATCTAATATATTAACTTGCCAGTTTCGATCATCTACCTCTGGTTCAACTTCATCTTCCGTGTTTCCTGATGACTGTGGGTACGGGATCCTAGACAAAAGATCGGCGCACATATTATGTTTTCCTGACACATATTCAACCTTAGCATTGTACCCTTGTAAATTCAATGCCCACGTTTGTATTTTCCTATTTTGTATTGGTGCTTCTAATATCGACTTTAATGGCATGTGGTCAGTTCTAATAATGAAATTGGCGTTATGTAAGTAATAATTTAGTTTTTGCAGCGCGTAGTGTATTGCATATGCTTCTTTCTCAATAATCGGCCATTTCTTTTGAGTCTTGCTGAGTTTATGCGACAAGAAATAGATTGGTCTTTCATTTTTAACTCCTGGTATTCCAGATTCTTCTCCTTCATATGGTTGAACCAAACATGCCCCTATTGCATTGTCTGAAGCATCTGTGTATAGTATTAGTTGTTTATTCAGGTCTGGATGTGTTAATAATGGTACCACCGTTAAGCTATCTTTTAAAAGTTCAAATGCTTTTTGACACTCATCATCCCACTTAAATCTAGCGTATTTTCCCGTTAAATTCGTAATAGGTATTGCTATCTGAGAAAAGGCTGGTACAAACCGCCGATAATACGCACAGGTTCCTATAAAAGCCCTTACTTCCTTAACGTTAGTGGGAGGAGGTAACTCTTTAATAACTTTTATTTTTTCCATGTCTGGTTTAATACCTTCCCTATTTATTATATAGCCTAAATATTTTGTTTCTGTCTTTAAAAACTGACACTTACTAAGCTTTAATTTAACGTCATGCCTTCTTAATCTGTCAAATACTAGTCTAACATGTTCCAAATGATTCTCTACATCTCCTTTTGTAAAAATCAATACGTCATCAATATATGCTAAGGCAAAACTTTGCATACCGTCTAGTACTTCATTTATTAAGAACATATAGTGGGATGGTGCATTTTGAGACCGAATGGCATACGTAAAAATTTGTACGAACCCATATGAGTACAAAAGGCACTTTTATTTTGCGCGTCTACTGACATCGGAATACACCAAAATCCTGCCCTTGCGTCCAGCGTTGTGAAATATGTAGAACCATTAAGTAGCCCCAAAATATCATCAATTACTGGCAGTGGGTACGCTACATTCTTAGTAATTTTATTTAACGCCCTGTAATCACAACAGAACCTGTTCGAACCATCAGACTTGGCCACAATTACCACCGGAGATGACCATTCTGATTTTGATCTTGTTATTATGCCTGCTTTCAACATATCTTCTATTGCCTTTTCTACTACTTCTCTATTTCTTAACGGAGTTCTGTATGGTTTTAAACTAATTGGTGGATGATCTCCCGTGTCTATTTCCATCGTAACTGTTTGTGTCTTACCCAATTCTAAATCATTTATCGCAAACACATCTTGATTTTGCTTTATCAGTTGTTCTAACACTTCCTTGTTTTCTGGCGAAGTTTTTAATTGTGCTAACAATTCTTTTTCTCTTGTTACTTTGTCTAGTGAATGTATTTGTGCTGTATTTCTTCTATATGGATGGATCAATTCATCCATTCTTGCGTTCCCTTTCCTTCTGTATCCGCGTCTATTATTACTTCTTTCATTAGAGGTTTCTGAATAACTTATTCCCACCATATTTACTCTATCTGTTGTCAATATGTCACTAACGCTGTCATGTTCTAGCTTAGCTATTACACATCCTCTGTATAATTTAATTTCTCTACCTGTGTTATTAATAACCATTACTGGAAATGTTAAACTTTTATCTAATTCTATTATTCCATCCGGAACTTCTAAACCTGGCTCATCAATTATTTCATTTGCAATTCTGTGATTCTAACTATGTTTCCTGCTACATAATATGGGTTTCTCTTCAGTCTTGCTTGTATCAAATTAACTGACTGTGGTTTTAAATTCATGGTTGTTTTAACTCTAACTAATGTCGACACATGCATATCTTCCTCTAGATCTACGTAAACATCTTGGAATTTTAATTTATGCAAATCAAATAAAAGTCTCACCCCATTTTTCAATAAAAAATCTCGTCCCAATATCATATTTCTATTTAAATCTTTAACCACATGGAACATATGCCTAACATTTATCCCTCCTAATTTCAAATTTATCATCGTTTGTCCTAACACTTCTAATTTTTGTCCCGTTACCGAATGAAGATTCTCTTGAATTCTAATTATTTTACAATTTTTAACATTCGATATAAAAATGCTTCTTTAATCACGCTAACTTGTGCTCCCGAATCAACTAATGTTCTAACTTTATATTTTCCTATCTGTACTATACATGAGCTAGGATCTACCATATTTAATGACAATTGCTTTACCTCGGCTTGTTTTTTATTTCTAAATGTTCTATTATACTCATCCTTTGGGTTTTTAATATATTGATGCCCTTTTTGGATCTTACTATCTTCCCTCTTACTGCCGATCCTATTCAATAAGCGGGATGCCAATTTCCCTGATTTCCTGACCTTCTAAAATTTCTCTGTATTTCTCCAGAATTCCAATTTGCTGGTCTACCATTTGCCATTCTATTCTGTATACTCGTCTGAACACCTCTACTATTTTGCGTAATCGATGGGCCACTTCTGTTACCACAAAAGCGAAAAATGTGCCCACGTTGGTGACATCCCCAACAAACCACATTCGAGTTATTTGTGTTACCTTCCATGTTTCTTACAGTATTTCTCACTTGTCCTCTTCTATCTTGATTATATACATTCTCGTTTCTTTGCACCATCTGTATTTCTCCTCGTCTTCCTCTCCATCCATGTCTATACTGACCTATTTCCATAGGTTCTTCAATTCTATCTTCTGAACTACTACCTAACTCTCGTCCTACCCTTAGCCTAAACCTCCTCCTCAAGCTTTCCTCTTGTATAGCGATATCTACCGCTTGTGACAATCTTGCAGGATTCTCTCTTAATAATTTAAATTTCAAGCCATCTGACTTAATTCCATCAACAAAAATCCCTACCAACATCCGTTCCACTTCCTCTGCTCGTACATTCTGTCCTAAGAATGACTCTTCAGCTAAGTTGATTAACCTGTCACTGTATAGCTGAACACTTTCTGTGCTGTTTTGTCTAGTCTGTCGCAATACTGAGAATGCGTGTTGTGGATCAGTAATTTCAGCATATTTTCTTGCGAGATCATCTTTGAATTCTTCCCAAGTTTCACCTCCTGCTGCTTCTAACTTTCTTCTAATATGGTCAGAAACTGGACTTGTACTTGTTCTGTATGCCAAGTTCTTTTTCTCTCCGTCTGTAGCATTTACTAAATATGCATGTTTTTCAATGGAAATAATCCATTTCTTAAACTGATTTGCTTGACCACTAAATCTTTCAACATCATTGCTTATATTCTGTTGTCTTAACACCGCATCCAACCTTGATATTGCCCCGCCAACTCCAGTGAGTACCTGTGAAAAATCTTGGGATTCCATCCTAAAATTTATAATTATCAAGCAATATACAAATATTTCAACAATATTGATTTCAAACCCAGCAACAATACACAATCTGTTAATTACTCTAATATTATCTAATTAACTTAACTAAATCCTCCAATCGAAGATCCTGACGAAGAAATATTCCTGTTTCAACCCTGAATTTTGATAAAAGAATTTAAATGACCTACACCACATAAAAAAAGACTCTAATCAAGCTCGTTAAAATGATCAGAACAACGAAGAGCGTCTGGATTTCTTTCCTTACTAATTTACTTGAAGTCGAATTCAGATTATTTCCAATTATTTCCTGACGTTGATCACGCTCGATATCAGGCTCGCAACAAGACTTTGATTACCTGCTCGATTACTGTAGATTCCCTTCAGATAAGTTCACCTTCATGCAAGAATCGACAATTGCTCACGACTTCAGCAAAAAAAAAACTTACTTTCCAGCAGCAATCTGTGACTTTCATATATATCAAACGTAATCCAGTCAACAACAACTGGACTTAAAGCTGACGCTATCCAGTCTCTTATTTTCATGTGGAACTCTCGCCATGGTCAGTTTAAATAGTTGAAACAAGTTTCATGTATGCCTTCCTTTAATTGAAGTGACTGTATAAAGTATTGCAGACCTTGATTTCATAATTCTGGAATTCGTACCATAACCTTGAGTTCACCTTCAACAATCCCACGGGTTAAAACTCATTTTTTTCTTACTGATTTTTGATGCAGAACGGCATTACTTATAGCATTTTGCGTTGGTCAGTTCTCCAACTAATTTCATAATTATGCAATAACATCAGTCTTTCAAAAAAATAAGTATCACTCAAACCTTTTCTTTAGCGCTGACCTTGACATTGGATCTCCTTCTTAATCAGGAATCTAGTGCAAACCCAGAACAGCTACCAACAGTCGGCTTTCATCTGTTGTTTTTCAAATTAATTACTTCTCCAGACATGCCCGACATAACTATGGCGGTATTCTCTCTCCGCGACCTCCCCTGTTTCGTAAGGTCAAAGGCACCAAATCAGCCTTGTGTGACAGTGCTACACACAAAGGCCATGATCGTGAACGTATAGCACCAGACAAGTCAGTCTTCGCGTTGTTAGAAAAGGATTTTATTGATGAATCATTCTAGCTCAGCACATATGATGGAGACTCCCTTCTCGGTGTTGACATCTGTTCTCGCTGGCCCCCAAGTGACGTGTGTGTTTTCCTAGATACCCTTCTTCATTCGTGCACACACGTTCACTATGGTTTTCCCCCTAGTCAAGGAATGCGCAGCATTCCTTAACTCTTTACTCCTAACCTAGAATCCCTCACTGTTACAAGACCACAGTCTGCTCTAGCAAAGGAAAGGTGCTGAAGACGGAGGCAACCAGCCAGGAGGCGCACCACATAAATCAGGATGCCACGCAATTACGCAAAATGGAATATATCGACTGCTGCTAGACGTTATGGTGCTCGCCCTGCTTTGGACCCCCAGGCAGGTGCAGTGCCGGGCCCTATGTCTCGAAAGGGTCCAACCCCAACTACTGGAGGTCCTTCTCAGATGTCCTGTGGAGCCAGGGGACATGAGAATAGAACAGCTGGCCATACTAAACTAAGACTTAAAATAATGCACTGGAATGCGGAGGGAGTCAGCAACAAAAAAGTAGAATTAGAAAACATCCTGGACAAAGAAAAAGTAAGCATATGTTGCTTGCAAGAAACTCACCTCAACGAAAATATAGCCTTCAAAATCAGAGGCTACCAGTGTTACCGATCTGACCGAAAGGACAGGCGAAAAGGTGGGATACTTACCCTTGTAAAAAATAACATCACTGCTTCCCAAATCGAAGTCTATATGGAAGGGGCTGAGTATCAGACACTTAAACTTAAAACAGGCTATACAGACCTACATCTGATCAATTACTACTGTCCAAGTGACCGTCCACAGGCACTGGACACACTACCATTAACAGAAAAAATGATTGTGTGCGGCGATTTCAACAGCCACTCGCAGAGTTGGGGCTATGATCACATGGACCAGAGAGGAGAGAGACTGGAAGACTGGCAGGATGAGAATAGATTCATCTTGGTTAACAAGCCGTCCGACCCACATACTTTCTACTCAAGATCATGGCACTCTACAACTACACCTGACCTGGCTTTTCATTCACCAGACCTGGAGTGGAACATTACACGAATTGTTGGGAAACAACTAGGTGGCAGTGACCATCGACCAGTCTTTCTAACTGTAGAAAATGAGCTTGTAAGTGAAAGCAGCACCCTCTCGAGGTGGAACTACAAGAAAGCAGACTGGGCAGTGTACAAGCATCGCACCAGCATACTGGTTAGAAACCTGAACACTGAGAAAGACATAAATAAAGTAGTTGAAGAGTTTGGGAAATGCATACTACAGGCAGCGCGAGAAACAGTACCAAGAGGAGCCCGTAAACAATATAAACCCTACTGGAGTAGTGAACTGGAACAGTTGCATAATGATGTGGAAGTATGTAGAAAGCAAGCAGAGGCCACACCCAGCCAAGAGCACCACAATAAATTTCAGCATGCAAAAGCCAAATTTCAAAGGGCCAAGCTGCAGGCTAGACGGAAAAGCTGGCAGGAGAAAACAGAGTCTCTGAACTTTGAAAGAGACACAAGGAAATTGTGGAAGCTAATAAAACAACTTAATGATGAGGGCACAGGGAGAAACTCAAAAATTGCACTACATAAAGATGGAAACATCTTAACAAGAAAGCAAGCAGCTGACCATTTTGCGGACTCATTCGCACATGATAACAATATCAAAATCAGTCCAGAGAAACAACAAGAGATTCAAGAGAAACGGCAACATACAGGACAGAAGGAAATAGTACATGAGGTTCTGGAGGCACCCATCACAATCAGCGAACTGGAGCTAGCCATATCAAAACTGAAAATGAGAAAGTCACCAGGAGCTGATGGTATCTCCAATGAAATGATCAGGAACCTAGGAACAGAGGCCAAAGCAAAGCTGTTGCAGATCTTCAATAACAGTTGGACCTTAGGCAGTGTTCCACAAGCCTGGAGAGAAGCAATCATGATACCCCTCCTAAAATCAGGGAAAGATAGTTCCATTGCCTCTAGCTACAGACCAATTAGCCTCACCAGCTGTCTCTGCAAAACACTGGAGCGCATCATCAATCACAGACTGCAGTGGTACATTGAAAGTAAAAACATCCTTGTGCCACAGCAGGCTGGCTTTAGGCAGTGCTACTCTACGGAAGATCAGACAACCTACCTCTCTCAAGAAATTGAGGATGCATTCCAAGAGAAGAAGCTGGTGCTTGCGGCATGGATAGATTTGAAGAAAGCCTTTGACAAGGTCTGGAAAGAAGGTCTGATGAATAAACTGAGAAACTGCAAAGTCAATGGAAGAATGTACAAATGGGTGAAAGCATACTTGCACAACAGAAGAGCCCGAGTACAGATAGACGGACTAAAGAGCAAGAAAGTACTACTGCGTCACGGAGTTCCCCAGGGCGGAGTATTGTCCCCCACACTCTTTCTAATCTTCATCAATGATCTCGTTGCTAATCTACCGCATGGAATTAAAGCCGCAATGTATGCTGATGACCTGGTTCTATGGAGCACAAATGAACATGCATCAGTGGCCACCAGATTACTACAAAGAGCTGTAGATACATTTGTTGCATGGGCAAATAGATGGTGTGTCAGCATAAACACTGACAAGTGCAGCACCACCCTATTTACCCTCTCTCCAAAACAAAAGGCAGGGACCATCCAGATAAATGGAACACCCCTACGAGAAGATAAAGAACCAACATACCTTGGAGTAACATTTGATGGCAGGCTGACATGGAGAAAGCACATCAACAAAGCAGTAGCAAAAGCCAGAAGGAAAATAGCCATCCTGAGAAAGCTAAGTGGAACCACATGGGGAGCCAGTGGGAAAATACTTAGCAAAGTTTATCAACAGAGCATACGACCACACCTGGAATACGGGTCAACTGCATGGTGTTCGGCAGCAAAAACCACACTACAAGAGCTGGACAAAGTGCAAAATCAAGCACTTAGAGTCACCACAGGAGGGATGAGATCAACCCCTATAGTGGAAATGGAGAAGATGGGGAGGACACAAGCACTGAGTGAGCGCAGAGATACGAAAACGCTAATACAAGCAGAAAAGTTCCTCAGCTTGCCAGGCCACCCTATGAAGAACAGATTTGAAAACCTAGCTATGGGGCGGTTGAAAAGAAGTAGTTTTATCCACCAGGCCAAACGACTCTGCAGAGAAACCACCGATCTGCCCACAGTTGGTATCCCCCTAACAACTATTCCAGAGCGAACTCCATGGAAAGATGAGCATAGACTATCATTACAAATCCAGACAAAAGTGAGAGGAATATTTGATAAGGAAGATCAGAATAGTGTGCAGCGCAGAACAGCCACTCTCAGCTTCCTTGATGAAGAATACCCACAGGACCTCTGGTTCCGAGTCTACACAGATGGGTCAGCACAAAATGCTGTTCGAAATGGAGGAGCGGGAGTGTACATAGAATACCCAAATAATACCAGGGACACAGCTAGAGTACCAACAGGAAAGTACTGCCATAACTATGATGCTGAAATTGAGGTAATCAAGATAGCAACAGAGAAATTACTAAATACCAGCAATGGTACACAACCTGTGGTGCTATTGACAGATGCAAAATCAGTACTCGAGGCGCTCCTGTCTGGGAAATTGCCAGTACTAAGGACACTACTTTCTGAACTTAGCAGTCAGCATAAGGTCACCATACAGTGGATACCATCCCACTGTGGAGTACCCGGGAACGACAGAGCTGATCAATTGGCTAAGGAAGGAGCCAAAGAAGAACAGCCTGATGTGCCTGTAACATACCACCAAAAGAAAAGAATGATCAAATCAGTCAGAAAGCCACCAAAACCTGCTCAAGATGACTACCACGTTATGGATAGACCAGAACAAGTCATTATTCTGCGCCTCAGAACAGGGCACAATAGATTACGCAACCACATGTATACAAAATTCAAGATTGGTGAAACAGCCATGTGTACATGTGGATTGGCGTCGCAGACAGCAGAGCACATACTCCAAGACTGCCCAAAATATAACATATCTAGGCAAACCTTCTGGCCTAGAGAGACGGCAGTAAAAGATAAACTCTATGGACCGCTGTGTGAACTGAAAAAGACAGTTCAATTCATACAAGAGACAGCACTGCAGTTATAGACATATTTCAAGCGAACGAAAGAAGAAGAAGAAATCAGAAACTTTTTCAACTGATAATTTGAATGAGTTTCGCACCAAATCCAGCTCATCATCACTAAGTTCAGGAAAATATCGCTCAAATTCATTTTCTAGCGCTGTCAAATGCACAATTTCATTTTTTGCAAATTGTGGAAGTACTTGGTCTTTACCATCAACAACGAGAACGGATGACAGCTTCTCAAACATTGCAACATTTGTCATATTGACCTTTCTTTTCCAGTTTTCCAGCTTGCTCATGAAAGCTCTCAAGGCATCCACAAATTATATGATATTTGTATTCCTTCCTTGCATCTGAAGATTGAGTTTATTCAACTGCTAAAAAATATCAACTAAATAGGCAAGGCGCATGATCCATTCCTCATCATCCAGCCAAGCGAAAAATTCCATCTTACCCTGAAGTTCAAAAAATAATTTGAGCTCGTCTCTCAGCTCATATACTCGCGCAGTTACATTTCCTCTTGACAGCCATCGAACATTTGTGTGGAAAAGAATCAAATGGTGGCTAGCATCCATGTCAACGCATAACTGCTTAATAAGCCGTGAGTTGAGAGCTCCTCCTTTGATAAAATTCACTATCTGAACGGTTTGATCCAAAACCTTCCCCAAAGGAGCTGGAAGTGTTATGGAGGCCAGTGCTTGACGATGGATCATGCAACGAATGCCTTTCACTTTTGGGGCACGTTTCTTCTCACTAACTTGAAATCCTGATTTGGTCCCCAACATAGCTGGTGCTCCATCTGTACAGCACCCACACATATTATCCCATAAAAGATTTTCGGATTCAAGGAAAGATGAAACCTTTTCCAAAATATCAGAGGCCATGGTAGTCGTTTCAAGAGGAGAACAAAAAAGAAGTTCTTCTTTAAATGATCCTGAATGCACATACCTTGCAAACACTATCAACTGAGAACACGATGGCACATCATTCGATTCATCAATTTGAATTGAATAGAGCCCAAATGCTGCCGACTTGATCTCTTGCACAACTTGATCCTTGATGTCATTGGCCATATCGCTGATCCTATGAGAATATGGGACATGGCGTGGAAAAGGGGCATTTTAAAATTTAAAGTTACCATTATTTTTAATAGGGTCATCTCGAAACAACTGAAATATTCTGAGTTTTTTTAAAAGGGTATTATCCATATTATATAGGTATAGGAGGGCGCTGTGTACTTGTTGAAGTATCTGGACTGCTTATCTATGATTGTAATAGTTCAGTTTTCGAGTTAAGTAGTCTTACTTATCTGTGATTGTAATGATTCAGTTCTCTAGCTAAGTAGTCTTTTTCTTCCGCTGATATTGGATGAGATAAAGACTTTTGTCGAAACATTCCCCCGTGTCTGTGCGTATCTTCCGATTCGTCGAGCTTCCTAGTTATATTATATGTTCATTTAGCTATAGAGTTTGGTAAACATATTACTTAATAAACGCATCGATAATCTAATCAAGATAACAATTATTTTTTCATTCATTATTGTCACTTATTTTATTCCCACTGCTCTTTATCAGTTATTCTGTTGTCAGAATACCACATATTGCATTTTTTTTTAAATTCCCGTTGGGCTGGACACGGTAGAAGGATCTGGCCACGCTACCCGTGCCTATCAACAAACAACGGTGGTAGGTGTCCCGTTATCCACATCAACTTCTAACTGACACCCGTCTGGCTGTTGTATTACATTTGCTTAGTTCCATCTACTAGTCCTGTATATAACTATAACTGAATGACAACTTTTAATAATAGTTAGCCAAGTTTATTAACTGATCCGTCCATAACTGCATTTCCTACTTTGCTGTATTTTAATTTAGTATATTTGAATTTGTATTTTATTTAGCTTTAGTTAGCAAACCTGCACAAGTCAATTCACTTCAAATTTAATTAATTTAATTAGACTAGGTGACTAGGACTAAGGACACTAAGGTGTCTACACCTGATATTCGCAAAGAAAAATTACACATTTAAGTTATTTTTTTTGGCTTTGCAAGGGATTTGCTATCAATCATATACACAATCTGTTCCCACATCATTCTATCCCAGTTGATGATGATAAGTTTATTAAGTTCACTGAAGTTCTTTAAGTTTTAGATATAATTTCATATCTTGCCTCTGCTCTAGCTCTACTACCACTGACCTCTGCCTTCTAGCTATGATCTTCATAGACTTAAAGAAAAAGTTGGTTGGGTACTTTTGCTTTTATTCACCCCAAACAAAAGGGAATCCCAGGGTATGACGTCACATCCAGGGCTTCCCTGTGTTGCGCCGAACATCCAGGGGGTTTCCGTGTGTTGCGCCGTAGCTCGGTGCGCAATTCTATGCGGCAGTGTGCGCTATTCTTTCACTTTCTGGTTAGGGTTAGGGGTAGGGTACACACAACCCTAACCCTAATCCTAACCTTAACCCTAACCCTTACCGGAAAGTGATTTGCAGGACCGATGCAAATGAGGATCGAAGGGAGACAGACACTCACACAGAAACGGGTTGCCACAGCCCCAAAGAAACAATACTGTGGTGTGGGGCAATTGAAACGCACTCCAGCCGAACACAGGGAGATCACCGTCGGCGCTAAATATAGCTCGTGACGCTAAATATAACTCACAAAGTTTGTTTGGGGTGAATTAAAGCAAAAGTACCGTTGGTTGCATATCCTTTACAGGACGTCGCAGTCAACACCAGCATTTGTGCTGCTGTAATCTCTTGGCAAGTTTACGTTCAGTAGTTTGCCAATACTAAAGGAAAAGGCCAATAAAATAGTTCAATAGGCTTTCATGGACCTATATTTTACTGTACACCTTGATTGTTCTCAGTATGGCCAAGCAGTCATAATCTTGAATTTCAAAACCTTTGTCAATTAATTGGTGTTTATACATTTACATTAATTTGTTAGTTCTCCTTTTGGTACTTTTGCTTTATTTCACCCCAAACAAACTTTGCCAGCTATATTTAGAGTCACCAGCTATATTTAGCGCCAACGGTGATCTCCTCTGTGTTCGGGTGCAGTGCGTGTCAGTGCGTTTCAATTGCCCAACACCACAGTGTTGTTTCTTTGGGCTGTGGCAACCGTTTCTGTCTCCCTTCGATCCTCATTTGCATCGGTCCTGCAATCACTCGGTTAGGGTTAGGGGGTAGGATTAGGGTTAGGGGTAGGGTACACACACTAACCCTACTCCTAATCCTAACCCTAACCGGAAAGTGAAAGAATAGCGCACTACCGCCGCCGCATAGAATTGCGCACCGAGCTACGGCGCAACACACGGAAACCCCCTGAATGTTCGGCGCAACACAGGGAACCCCTGGATGTGACGTCATACCCTGGGATTCCCTTTTGTTTGGGGTGAAAGAAAGCAAAAGTACCCTTCTTTTTTCTTCACATCCTTCTAGAAGATTGTATTTTCATCTTGGTTAGCTGAGTTATTTTTTTCCCTCTCACCTTTAGACAAGTCAGAATATTATGTAAGGAGGCAAAAGAAGCATGGCTTGAGAAAACTTGCATAAAAATTGAAGAACAACACAACAGTCAAAATACCAAATTAGTGCACAAAAGAATTCAGGAACTTACTAATAAAAGAACAAGTACATCAGCAGGCTATCTAAAAACTAAAGATGGAATAATCATAATAGAAAAAGATCAGATTCTACATGTATGGTCAGATTATGTGAAAAACCTTTATGGTGATAACAGAGATGAACAGTATGATATTCGATTTAATAATGAAGGACCGCCAATTTTGAAGTTGGAGGTTTGGAATGTTCTTAAACATATGAAAGCTGGCAAGACCCATGGTTCAGATAACATCACAACAGAAATGATTATGGCTTTAGTAGAATATGGAATAGATCAAGTCACCAGACTGCTGAACACATTATATGATACTAGAGATATACCTTCTGAATTATGTAATTCTGTATTTATTGCAATCCCAAAGAAATCAGGAGCCTTGGAATGTGATCACCATAGAACAATTAGTATAATGAGTCACATCGCGAAGATTCTGTTGTGATTTATCATGCAAAAAGTGAGGAAGAAAATAACAACCTGAAATAGGGGAAGAATGCTGTGATGTCGGTTCCTAAATCAATCAATCAATCAATCAATCTGTGTATATGCTGCGATCAGTTATTGAATGTTCTACAGAAGTAAACAAAGATATGACTTCTTTGCTTCATTGACTACACAAAGGCTTTCGATAGAGTAAGACATGTCAACATGGTAGATATGCTTGCAGATCTACAAACTGATGGGAAAGACATTAGACTTATAAAAAACATATTGCAAACAACAAGCTACCATAAGGATTGATCATGAAGTGGGACAATATCAGCCTATTAAGAGAGGTGTGAGACAGGGATATGTAATGTCTCCAGATCTGTTCCCCTTATACAGTGAAAATATATTCATAAATGTAGAAAATGTAAATGGAATCATCATTGGAGGACAAAACATCAATAACATTAGATATGCAGATGATAAAGTATTGATTGCAGACAATGAGCAGGATTTGCAACAATTAGTAGATGCGGTTGTTGCACACAGTGAACAACTGGGGTTAGAATGAAATTGTAAAAAGACACAGATTATGGTCATCACTAGGAAGAAAGAAATAACCACAGTGTAATACACAAGTAAATGGGAATATTCTTCAACAAGGAATCAGTACAATTATCTCAGAACAGTCATAACATCTGATGGGAGATGCCTTGAAGAGATTAGAACAAGAATCGCCATGGCGAAAAGTAGCCTTTAGCAAGATGAAAAACATACTGACCAATAAAATGATGTCAATTGAAACGAGAAAAAGAGTGTTGAGGTGCTACATAGAGCCTGTATTTTTGTATAGGATGTGAAATTTGACAATGAGCAGTCAAGCTGAAAAACATCTGATGGCTGTAGAAATGTGTTCTGAGGAGAATGCAAAGAATACCATGGACAGACAGAAAAACCAATGACCAAGTACTACTAGGAAACAAATGAAAATCGTAAATTGATTAGAGAAATTAGACGTAGACAGTCAAAATATTTTTGGACATGTTATGAGAAGAAATGAATTGGAGAACTTGGTGACAACTGGCAAGATCGAAGGGAACATATCAAGGGGAAGACCGAGAAGTAAATACCTGGATGGCTTGGCCACATGCATGGTCGAGACAGGAACACTGAGCTGATCCACGACTCTTGTGATCGAGTGAAATGGCGGGTCATGACCGTCCACGCTTTCTGGCATGGCACATGATGGATGAATGGATGGATTAGACTTGTTCACTGTTTTTTTGATTTTGTAGCTAGTTTTCTACTACTAACACCCCTTCCCACAGCTCTAGTTTTCTCTTAGACAGGCATTACTATTATCATCATTTTTTTCCATTCAATCTCTTCGTATTGCCAGCGTTGGGGTGGCAATTAAAGAATCAAACAGCAAAGAAGTTGTCATTTGGTAGATCTATGATAGACATTGAGTGGTCTACCGCTGTGACAGACCTTTAGAAGCTTCAGTTCTGGAGCAGTAGTAGTCATTTGGTTCCAGCTTCATAGCAGACAGGTCGCCCCATAATTGGCCCATTCATGTGTCAGCGAAAACCACTCACAAAATGCTCATCATTGTCCCTTGTGAACTTAAGGAAATAGTAGCTTCGACAAAGATGAAAAGTTCCAGAGTAATGGGTTTAAAATAGGATTCTAGCTAGTGTATACCTACCTGTAGTGTATGACTGGGTGTATGATTCTACCTAGTGTATACCTACCTGTCTTTAGATATACCTGCAGTATATGACTGGGTGTATGAGCCTAGCTAGTGTATACCTACCTGTCTTTAGATATACCTGTAGTATATGACTGGATGTATGATTCTACCTAGTGTATACCTACCTGTCTTTAGATATACCTGTAGTATATGACTGGATGTATGATTCTACCTAGTGTATACCTACCTGTCTTTAGATATACATGTAGTATATGACTGGTATGAGTCTAGCTAGTGTATACCTGTCTTTAGATATACCTGTAGTATATGACTGGTATGATTCTAGCTAGTGTATACCTGTCTTTAGATATACCTGTAGTATATGACTGGATGAATGATTCTAGCTAGTGTATACCTGTCTTTAGATATTTTTTTTTTTTTTTTTTTTTTTTTTTCCCGCCGCGTTTCCATCCTGTTTCAGGATATTGCGGTCAACACCAGCATCTTTCAGCTGTATGTTGATTCCTAGGCTAGATTACGCTCATCAGCACGCCACGACTTTCTGAGCGACCGGCTCCATACTCTCATAAGTCACTTTTGCGATTCGAACCACTGCTAATTCTCGTCGCGTCACGTGACGAGAGTATTCGGGGTTAGCGGAGAAAGCTGCTAACCCCTCGGCCATGGAGCCGGCTGTCTTTAGATATACCTGTAGTATATGACTGGATGTATGATTCTAGCTAGTGTATACCTGTCTTTAGATATACCTGTAGTATATGACTGGGTGTATGATTCTAGCTAGTGTATACCTACCTGTCTTTAGATATACCTGTAGTATATGACTGGATGTATGATTCTAGCTAGTGTATACCTGTCTTTAGATATACCTGTAATATATGACTGGGTGTATGATTCTAGCTAGTGTATACCTACCTGTCTTTAGATATACCTGTAATATATGACTGGGTGTATGATTCTAGCTAGTGTATACCTACCTGTCTTTAGATATACCTGTAATATATGACTGGGTGTATGATCCTAGCTAGTGTATACCTACCTGTCTTTAGATATACCTGTAGTATATGACTGAATGTATGATTCTAGCTAGTATATACCTGTCTTTAGATATACCTGTAGTATATGACTGGGTGTATGATTCTAGCTAGTGTATACCTGTCTTTAGATATACCTGTAGTATATGACTGGGTGTATGATTCTAGCTAGTGTATACCTGTCTTTAGATATACCTGTAGTGTATGACTGGATGTATGAGTCTAGATAGTGTATACCTGTCTTTAGATATACCTGTAGTATATGACTGGGTGTATGATTCTAGCTAGTGTATACCTACCTGTCTTTAGATATACCTGTAGTATATGACTGGGTGTATGATTCTAGCTTGTGTATACCTACCTGTCTTTAGATATACCTGTAGTGTATGACTGGGTGTATGATTCTAGCTTGTGTATACCTGTCTTTAGATATACCTGTAGTATATGACTGGGTGTATGATTCTAGCTAGTGTATACCTACCTGTCTTTAGATATACCTGTAGTATATGACTGGGTGTATGATTCTAGCTTGTGTATACCTACCTGTCTTTAGATATACCTGTAGTGTATGACTGGGTGTATGATTCTAGCTTGTGTATACCTGTCTTTAGATATACCTGTAGTATATGACTGGGTGTATGATTCTAGCTAGTGTATACCTACCTGTCTTTAGATATACCTGTAGTATATGACTGGTATGAGTCTAGCTAGTGTATACCTGTCTTTAGATATACCTGTAGTATATGACTGGGTGTATGATTCTAGCTAGTGTATACCTACCTGTCTTTAGATATACCTGTAGTATATGACTGGGTGTATGATTCTAGCTAGTGTATACCTGTCTTTAGATATACCTGTAATATATGACTGGATGTATGATTCTAACTAGTGTATACCTGTCTTTAGATATACCTGTAGTGTATAAGGCTATATATGATTCTGGCTAGTGTATACCTGTCTTTAGATAGTCCTATAGAGTATGAGGAGATGTATGATTCTAGCTAGTGTATACCTACCTGCCTTTACATATACCTGTAGTATATGACTGGATGTATGATTCTGGCTAGTGTATACCTACCTGCCTGTACATATACAGCTAGTGCTCGACTTACTACCACGATCGGTTCCGACAGACTGGTCGTAACATGATTTGGTCGTAAGTTGAGTACGTTATGTGTACAGTAATGTGAAGTGATGTTATAAAATATTTAAGTTAAATTATATCATAAATTTCTTTTATTGTTATAAATAATAATTTTCGATGTTCATTTTGTGCCATTTGTATCATCTGCACACCATTTTGTTTCTTATTTTTACATTGTCAGGCTTAAGAAAAACACTGCATTAACTGTACGTGTACAGCTGGTTTAATATTTGCAAAACATACAAAATACAGGTGTGGAAAATACTATAGGAAACATTTTCCCAATCACAAAACACATCAAATTGTCATTAACATCAAAATATATAAACACGTATGAAACATTTTTTTGGCCACATGTGCTTGGCTGCAGATCATTAATGTCATCATCTAAGGCTGCAGTTGGGGGTACCGGAGTTGGTTTTTTCATAAACAAGGTGTGCCTCCCTTTCCTTAGTTAACGACCGCCGATGATTGCAGACAACGCCGTTCGACTGATAATTAAGGCAGAAATAAATCTGAAATCTAATATGGCTAGTGATTGTGGTCGTAAAGTCGAATGGTCGCAAGTTGCATAGGTCGTAAGTCGATCAATACCTGTACCTGCAGTGTATGACTGGATGTATGATTCTAGCTAGAGTATACCTACCTGCCTTTAAATATACCTATGACTAGACATGTAATTCTAGCTTGTGCATTCACTGTCTGCATATAGTACACTAAGTTCTTCATTTCCATTTCCACAGTTGCCAACAGATTTCTGTAAATGAGTTATGAAGCCAAAGTTGAGGTATATACAGATATCAGCATGGCACATAGTAGTTCTTCTTGGATGTGGGTATGTGCTGCTTCTGTGGTTAGAGTACAGGAGTTTAGAACGGATGTTTGTACAGAAAGATAAGAAGAACCAAGTCTTCCATCCATGGATCAGTAAGGTTTGTTGAAATGTCCTGTTAGTTTATAACTATGTGTTAAATACTTATCAATGTATGAACTTGGTGTTACAAGATGATGACGGTCTTTATTCAGCTTCTTGCAGTTCTTGTCTCATAGTGGTATAGTTCATGTCTTTGGGGACAGTTGATTAGGGCCATGCCTATAGGGGTCATGATAGTATAGTGATTCTTCTTCTTCTGCTGCTGCCTTTCATTTCCAGTGTAGAATATGCTCTCAGCCAACTCATGCCCAGCCCTCTGTAGACTTGCTCATGATTGGTTGGATTTTGCAGCTAAAGTTTTCTACAGGATGATGCAGCCAGTCTCACACCAACCCTCCTTAGTCGCCTTATGTGGCATGCATGATAGATTACAGTCTTCCTATTCTTTGCTTCCTTTATGCACCCTTATAACTTATAGGTAACTTGTGGTTATTGCATTCAGCTGTCAATCTGAAGTCCTGGTTCAAATCGCCTCATTGAGCTGGGATTACATTCATAACCATATGATTCTGGAGTCAATCCACTCTCATAAAATGACACCAACAATTTAAGTGGGGGATAAGATGGTCTTCGTTCTGCACCTTTTGATCAAAAAAATATTGGCCTATCATATCCTCAGTACGTTATTGTACAATAAGAAGAAATACTTGAAGTTTGGGGACTGATGATTCCATTAGAGTCAGGGGGTAGGTTTGAGTAGCTGGCAGTGACGCTGGATGAAGTCATGAAGTCAGCTGAATATCCATTTGAGTACATCTGCTTAAGAATGTCAAGTTCTTCTTTTATTGTCATCTTTATGTCCTTACCAGACCACGCTTATATTAGATATGTGCAAGGCTATTGAAGTTCAGGTATTGACCCATACATGTTGATTTTTGAGAACATCTTTATAGCATGATTAAACAATGTCCTTACCAGACCACGCTTATATTAGATATGTGCAAGGCTATTGAAGTTCAGGTATTGACCCATACATGTTGATTTTTGATAGACTGCTCTTTGGATGGTGCCATCTGCTTGACCTCGGATTAGGATGTGTAAGAACAATAAGGTGTCATTGTGTTCGTGGTCAGTAGACAAGGAGCTGTGCTTGTGTACTTTGTTCATGGTGGAGTGAAATGATTCTACTTGTTGTCTGGTCTCTATGAGGAAGGAATATGTCATCTACATACTTATGATATAGAACCTTAATATTCAGTACTCTTTGTTCTTCTAAATGTGCCATAAAGGTCTTGAAGTTATCCTGTTAGTGCCAGGCATTCCATGGAAATATTGGATGCTAATCAAATTGCCAAAAGTATTCATTAATCAGTGTAATACATATGTACCCATGACAACCGAATTATGTTATACTTTGTTTTCTTCATGTTGTAAGCATATGATTTAATATGAATCCTCCACTATCTTTATAGGATAAAGGAATCCAGCTGTATAAGAATGAATGCCCTGTGGTTGACAGTACACATTGGAGATATGTTCCAGATGAATCTGAAAGAAATCAAGTCATAGAAATGAAGCCTGGAGTATGTCTAAAGCAGTCAACAGCTCTGAGAGCAGATATAGAGGTAGACAATTGGCTGGTTACGTTTGTTGTATTTGGCAAGATATGTTTGTTGTATTTGGCATGTTATGTTTATTGTTTGCACAGCTAGGATTATTCCTACATTAGTAGCTTGTAGACCTACCGGACGGCTTCTGCTTTTATGAAAAAGGGTTCTCATTTGCATTGTTTATCAGTGATTCAACAAGGCAACCAGAGAACTGAAGCTGGGATCATTAACGATAGAAGAACATAGCTGCGTATCTAGTGCCATCAGTGTGCCACTGGCTTAGCATACATTTGTTACATCTGCCTTGTCTATTTTCTGCAACACTTTGCTACCACCTTCGTCGTGTCATATGGAATTATTCTTGGAACAGTTGATCTAATTCTCACTTGATGTTTCATGTGTGTACCTCTAAGACAAAACAAAAACGTGTTTGTATTCTACTAAATGTTTGTATGACAGGTGATTGTTGAGTGATGCTGAATATGATTTGGATGTTGCATCACCATATGATTTTACTGTTGTACAGTGTGAAGCCAGTATTGTGGCTTAGGGTCAGTGAATATGTTTTATAATTCTCCGACAATCCGAATCAAGGGTTCAAAATAAGCCAGCTGATTTGGAAGCAGGTGGCCTTGAGTTGATTTCCATCGATTTAGCGCTGGTCGTTCAGAAAACAATGGCAAACTACTGATTAAAAATTGCCTAGTAAATGACCATCCATCCATTATGTGCCATGCCAGTAAGCATGGGCGATCATGACTTGCCATTTAACTTGATCACCAGAGTCGTGGATCACCTCAGTGTTCCTGTCTCGACCATGCCACATGGTCAAGCCATCCAGGTATTTATTTCTCTGTCTTCCCCTCGTTCTCTTCCCCTCGATCTTGCCAGTTGTCTCAAAAGTTCTCCAATTTATTTCTTCTCATAACATGTCAAAAAAAATTTGATTGTCTACACTTAATTTATCTAATCAATTTACGATTTTCATTTGTTTCTTGTAGTACTTGGTCATTGATTTTTCTGTCTGTCCATGGTATTCTTTGCATTCTCCTCAGAGACCACATTTCCCCATCAGATGCTCATTGTCCAATCTTCACATCTATACAAAAGTACAGGCTCTATGTAGCAGCACCTCAACACTCTTTTTCTCGTTTCATTTGACATCTTTTTATTGGTCAGTATGTTTTTCCATCTTGCTAAAGGCTACTTTTGCCATGTCGATTCTTGTTCTAATCTCTTCAAAGCATCTTTCATCAGATGGTATTACTGTTCCGAGATAATTGTACCTATTCACTTGTTGAAGAAAATTCCCTTTTACTTGTATATTACATTGTGGTATTTCATTCTTCCTAGTGACGGCCATAATCTGTGTCTTTTTACAATTTAATCCCAACTCTACTTGTTCACTGTGTGCAACAACCACTTTAACTTTTCCCTCAATGTACCAGTAAGTAATCTGTGATCACTACAACAATCAGCACTGGGAACTGTTTTTGCAATTGTTAACGCATTTCAAAACCTTCTGCTAATCAGAATGTTAATCAGTCTGATTTCTAATCCTACTGTCAGGACTCCTCCATGTCCATAATCTTCTAGGGTGTTGTTTAAACCAGGTGTTTCCTACAATCATTTTCTGCTCTTTTGCCCATTCTACAAGTCTGTATCCTCTTTCGTTTCTCTCTCCCAAACCATGGTTTCCTGCTGTGAATCCATCACTTCACCTTGATTTCCTACTTTTTCATTGAAGTCACCTATTATGATATTTATTTCTGAATATTTACATTTCTTTAAAGCAGACTCCATGCTATTATAAAATTCCTCTATACTATCTTCACTGGATTCTCCTTTTGGGGCATATATTTGAATGTTAAAATGTGCGCTGATTAATTTAACTAGTGGAACTTTGTCTGACACAGCCTAATATCCTTGAACAGATTTTGATGTTTGCCGATCCAAGATAATTGCTACCCCTCTTTGTCATTCTTCTCCTCCAGAATAAACCATCTTAAAATCTTCATCTGTCTTAATCCCTGTTCCTTTCCTTCTCGTTTCTCACATCCCTATTATATTAATCTTCTCTCTTTCCATTTGTTGTTTGATTTTATCTAATTTTCTGTCGTTGCTTAATGTCCTAACATTCCATGTTGCATACCTCGTGAGCGTTACTAAAGGTGGAAAAGCACCCCAGTTGCAAGCAATGTTTATGATGCAAGTCTGTATTTAAACTCATTGAGTGAGCGTAGTCAGTGGTGGAGAAACGTCTCATTAACACCAAATGGAACGCTTGGCTAGCGAATCCATTACGTGGAAGTACGAAGCGAAAGCTTGCTGAATGGATGTCGTCTCATTAACACAAAATGGAACGCTTGGCTAGCGAATCCATTACATGGAAATCCGAAGCGAAAGCTTGCCGAATGAATGTCGTCTCATTATCACAAAATGGAACGCTTGGCTAGAGAATCCTTTACATGGAAGACCGAAGTCAAAGCTTGCTAACTGGATTTCGTCTGCAAACTAAGGTGAAGAAACATCTCATTAACACGAAATGGAACGCTTGGTTAGCAAATCCATTATGTGAAAGTCAGAAGCGAAAGCTTGCTGAGTGGATGTCATCTGTAGACTGACCATCCTGGTTTGCGATGGGAGCAGCCAGTCGCGAATGAAATGCCCAATACATGGAAGTGAGGGATTAAAGCAGCCATGTGCAGGGCATGGCGATTCCTTGGGTGAGCCCAGTCTCAGAGCTCTATGTGCCGGCTGTATAATTATGGAAGCCTCCTTGGATGGCAGGGAATGCCCATGGTCTGCCTCTGCCTTCCCTTGAGGGTTGACCGTGATGTCTTTGGCTGTTCTAACTTGACCAGCTGAGATGTGGATGACACTACAACAGAATGTTCCTCGAAACCCCCTGGAAGGCCAACCTGATAAGAAAAACGCCCGCAGAAGTCGGATGTGCTGGCCTAAAGGTTGCAAATTAAATTGGCACAATGCAAAAATGTCAGAGTGAAATGTCCCTCATTCCCTGAACAGCTCTGACTATTTTGTCTTCCCGGCACAGCATCCAGAACACATCCAAATCGAAAGCTCGCTGAGTGGATGTCGTCTGCAGACTGACCGTTCCTGGTTTGTGCGGGAAGCAGCCTATGGCGAACGAAATGCCCAATACATGGAAGTGAGGAATTAAAGCAGCCACGTGCAGGACGTGGTGATTCCTTGGGTGAGCCCAGTACCAGAGCGCTATGTATCGGCTCTGCAAATATGGAAGCCTTCTTGGATGGTGGTAAATGCCAATGGACTGCCCCTGCCTTCCCTTGAGGGCTGACCGTGAAGTCTTCGACTATTCTAACTTGACCAGCTGGGATGTGGTCGGCACCACATGAGAGTCCTTGAGGATGGCTAACCTCATTAAGAAATGCCCGCTAAAGTTGGATGTGTTGGCCTAAGGATTTTGGCCCAAGGGTGCATAACGAGACACACTGCATTTACGTCTGAAAAAACACTCCGGATGAACGCAGAAGAAAAGAAGAAGATTTCTTGGTCTTCCTTTGGCTCTGTGCCCAGATCTTTCTGATATCTACTATGAAGATGTGACGCTATGCTAAGGTTTTATTGTTTTACGATTGTGCAGATTCAGTTTAAATGGATAAATTATGTGTTTTGTAGTTATAATCGATGAAAATGTTTTCTCTGATGCCTAATAAATTAAGTGAATTACATCTCCGCTGTGACAGGTGTAAAGAGCCAACAGTGTCCATTATTTTCCTCAGTGAAGTATTATAGCTTACATGATAATGTGATGTTAATATGTATATGTATAAAAAATACCACAACACACACACACATGCCCACACATCAACCACGCCTAACCCATCCACACTTAGAGAGAGAGAGAGAGAGAGAGAGAGAAAGAGAGAGAGAGAACAAATGAACAGACTTTAATTTCAAAGGGTAACAAATTGGCCACGTAGGCCCGTCTTACATTCGGCCCTTCCAATGACTCATCTTTCGTTTATCAATAATGCAAAGTACATTCACATAGGAAAAAAACATTGTCAAATGAATGTTGTAAACATAAACATTGCATATTACCATGTTATGAGACACATAGCCCAACCATCCACCCACCCCCCACCCAACCAGAGAGAGAGAGAGAGAGGGGGGGGGGGGGGGAGAGAGAGAGAGGCATGCACACGCATGTCAGCACACACACACACACACAGACACACCCACCCACCTATCTACCTACCTGACAATACTGATGGTTTATCTTTCCCATTCCTAGATGGAGAAAGAGTGGTCTGCTATAAGTGTTGGATACCCCCAGTATGTCTATACTGTCAGTGGGTGGATCCAGCTAATACATGTAGGCAACTATGACATCAAGCCCCTTCAGGTTTTCATTGTACCACATTCACACCAGGATCCAGGTGCAGTAGTTCTCTACAACTTATATCTTTCTTTCTTTTATTCTTCTTTCTTGTATGAAAGTGATTTTACAACTGCTATTTTGTGTGCCTGAAATATTGGTGTCCCAGTGAATAATTGTTAATTTATATGTTGCTTTTGAGACCATGTTGGCTTCTGTTTGCAAGAAGGTGCAGAAGATACATACCAGGTGCAGTAGTTCTCTACAACTTATATCTTTCTTTCTTTTATTCTTCTTTCTTGTATGAAAGTGATTTTACAACTGCTATTTTGTGTGCCTGAAATATTGGTGTCCCAGTGAATAATTGTTAATTTATATGTTGCTTTTGAGACCATGTTGGCTTCTGTTTGCAATTTATTCTTTAACTCATTAATTACTGATTTAAAAAAAAAATACTATGGCTATAGTACTGTTCAACATTACTGACATATTGGATAGAACCTGTTCTACTGTACGGTAGTGAGATCATGGAATGTGAACAAACAATTACAAAGAGCTTGGAGACATGCTTTATGAGATGTATGTTTCAAATACCTTGGACTGACTGATTAACTAGAAAGTGTCTGGAAAGGGCTAATGAACGTGGAACATTATATATAAATATAAGAAGGAGACAAACAGTATGCTTTAATCATGTATTGAGAAAATCAATAGGAAATCTTTTAATGACTAGAAAGATCAGCTTTCCTAAAGCAATGAAGAAAAAAAAAACACTAGTGAATTACTTACAAAGTAGCCACTGTTAAAATGTCTAGCCAGATTTTTTAAGTGTGCTTTGTCCAAACATAAATAAATATTACACCTTGTAATGCTTGGTACACACATCAATAGTTGATATTTTACTTGGGACAAAAGAGTTAATAGTTTCATTTCTAGTTCATTGTAACATCATATGGTATTGAATGTTCATGTATAGTATTGAAAAACAATAGAACTTAGTAATAACTTTCTTCTTCTTCTTCTTCTTCTTCTTCTTCTTCTTCTTCTTCTTCTTCTTCTTCTTCTTCTTCTTCTTCTTCTTCTTCTTCTTCTTCTTCTTCTTCTTCTTCTTCTTCTTCTGCTGCTGCTGCTGTTGCTGCTGCTCCTCCTCCTCCTCCTCTTCCTCCTCCTCCTCCTCCTCCTCCTCTTCTTCTTCTTCTTCTTCTTCTTCTTCTTCTTCTTCTTCTTCTTCTTCTTCTTCTTCTTCTTCTTCTTCTTCTTCTTCTTCTTCTTCCTCCTCCTCTTCTTCTTCTTCTGTGTCTTCATTGTCTGCCTTTTATCTCTCAATGGAGCATATGCTTTCAAGCAATTCACACCACACCCTTTGTAGACTGTATACCCAGAAATATAAATTAATGCCCAACACTTGAGGCCACTAAGCGAGTACGTTAACAAATTCATGAATTCAGCACACATAGAAGTGGAAGAAAGAAGTAGAGATTAGAGGCCACTAAGCCAGTACATAAACAAATTCATGAATTTAGCACACATAGAAGTGGAAGAAAGAAGTAGAGATTAGAGGCCACTAAGCCAGCACATAAACAAATTCATGAATTCAGCGCACATAGAAGTGGAAGAAAGAAGTAGAGATTAGTAGGCCACTAAGCCAGCACATAAACGAATTCATGAATTCAGCACACATAGAAGTGGAAGAAAGAAGCTAGAGATTAGAGGCCACTAAGCCAGCACATAAACAAATTCATGAATTCATCACACATAGAAGTGGAAGAAAGAAGTAGAGATTAGAGGCCACTAAGCCAGCACATAAACGAATTCATGAATTCAGCACACATAGAAGTGGAAGAAAGAAGTAGAGATTAGAGGCCACTAAGCCAGCACATAAACAAATTCATGAATTCAGCACACATAGAAGTGGAAGAAAGAAGTAGAGATTAGAGGCCACTAAGCCAGCACATAAACGAATTCATGAATTCAGCACACATAGAAGTGGAAGAAAGAAGTAGAGATTAGAGGCCACTAAGCCAGCACATAAACAAATTCATGAATTCAGCACACATAGAAGTGGAAGAAAGAAGTAGAGATTAGAGGCCACTAAGCCAGCACATAAACAAATTCATGAATTCAGCACACATAGAAGTGGAAGAAAGAAGTAGAGATTAGAGGCCACTAAGCCAGCACATAAACGAATTCATGAATTCAGCACACATAGAAGTGGAAGAAAGAAGTAGAGATTAGAGGCCACTAAGCCAGCACATAAATGAATTCATGAATTCAGCACACATAGAAGTGGAAGAAAGAAGTAGAGATTAGAGGCCACTAAGCCAGTACATAAACGAATTCATGAATTCAGCACACATAGAAGTGGAAGAAAGAAGTAGAGATTAGAGGCCACTAAGCCAGCACATAAACAAATTCATGAATTCAGCACACATAGAAGTGGAGGCCACTAAGCCAGCACATAAACGAATTCATGAATTCAGCACACATAGAAGTGGAAGAAAGAAGTAGAGATTAGAGGCCACTAAGCCAGCACATAAACAAATTCATGAATTCAGCACACATAGAAGTGGAAGAAAGAAGTAGAGATTAGAGGCCACTAAGCCAGCACATAAACAAATTCATGAATTCAGCACACATAGAAGTGGAAGAAAGAAGTAGAGATTAGAGGCCACTAAGCCAGCACATAAACAAATTCATGAATTCAGCACACATAGAAGTGGAAGAAAGAAGTAGAGATTAGAGGCCACTAAGCCAGCACATAAACAAATTCATGAATTCAGCACACATAGAAGTGGAAGAAAGAAGTAGAGATTAGAGGCCACTAAGCCAGCACATAAACGAATTCATGAATTCAGCACACATAGAAGTGGAAGAAAGAAGTAGAGATTAGAGGCCACTAAGCCAGCACATAAACGAATTCATGAATTCAGCACACATAGAAGTGGAAGAAAGAAGTAGAGATTAGAGGCCACTAAGCCAGCACATAAACGAATTCATGAATTCAGCACACATAGAAGTGGAAGAAAGAAGTAGAGATTAGAGGCCACTAAGCCAGCACATAAACGAATTCATGAATTTAGCACACATAGAAGTGGAAGAAAGAAGTAGAGATTAGAGGCCACTAAGCCAGCACATAAACAAATTCATGAATTCAATGCTCGCACCACTTCTTTTGGTTAGGGATAGAAGTGGAAGAAAAAAAAGTAGTGATTAGAGTCCCCCACTCTAGACAACATAAACATTGAAAGTGATAGTACCAAACTTGTTTATTGTCCAAAGAGGACTTAGTAATGTTATCTCTAGTTTAGTTGGACATCAATAGGAGTTAGTCATGCCACCTCTGTTTAATTGCCGTAGGGGACTTAGTATAATGCCATTTCTAGTTCAGTGAGGCATCTATAGGAGTTTTCATGTTATTATAGTTCATTGGAACACCCAGAGGACTTATTCATGTCATTTCTAGTTCATTGGAACATCCTGGTTTGGTAACTATAGCTTTCTATGTTTATTTTGTCTAGTATATCCTGTAATCTCTACTTCTTTCTTCTACGTCTATGAACACCAATCAAACCTTTGTAGGCTTGCTCGTAGTTGGTTGGATGTGGCAACTTAAGTTTTCTATGGGATGAGCTAGTGTAACACTTTTAGTTCAGTGTAACTACATGGAGCTTAGTATTGTCATCTCAAAATTGTTACGCAGAACAGCTTAGTATTATCATCCGTAACTTGTACACTATAGAACTTAGTATTGTCATCCCTACTTAAGATTAACATAGAACGTGACACTACCATCACTAGCTATAAAACCATGTAATACTGCCATCTATAACTTGTAACACCATAAGGCATTACAAATTATAAATCATCATCATCATCAAGTGCCGTGCCGACTGGCGTAGGCGTTCCTGACTCTCCACAGATCTTTGTCCTTGGTTTTCTGGATCAACTCTGTCGTTCATATTCCTCCATGCCACCGTCGCAATCCATCTAGCATCATTTTTCATGGTCTGCCTCTGCCTCTTTTCCCCTCGATCTTTCCAGTTGTCACAATGTTCTCCAGCATCTCTCTTCTCATCACATGACCAAAAAAAGCTGTTTGTCTCTTTCTTATTGTTGTATATAATGTTCTAGTTTTGCCAGCCTCTTTAAGGCATTCATCGTTAGTTACTTTGGCAGTCCAAGGAATTCGCAGCATTTGTCTAAGGAACCACATCTCTGTTGCTTCTAATCTCTTCCTAATTAAATTATAAATATAATCTCCAATTCAATCTGACATCTGTAGAACTTAATTTATGTGACATTTCTGTAACTTGGTATTATCATCGTTAGTTGGTATTGTCATCATTAAGTTTAACTCCATAGAATTTGACACTACTTCTCTAGCTATAAAACCATATAACATAATATTGCCATCTACAACTTACAACACCATATAACTTAGAAATGTCAGTTTCAATTCACCCTGACATCTGTAGGACTTATTCATGTTGTCTCTAGTTCATTGAGACATCCATAGCCCTTAATCTTTCTATTTTATTAGCCATAAAGGACTTATTGATGTCAACTCTAATTTACTGGACATCCATAGGACTCCTCATATCATCTCTAGTTCAGTGGAGTGTCCATAGGAATTAATAGTATCATCTCTAGTTCATTGTGACATCTATAGGACTTAGTCAGGTCATCTCTCTCTCTGTTTCAGGATGGCGGGACACATATGACGGCTATTACAACAGTTATACCAGGCGTGTATTAGACCATATGGTTAACTATCTTGGAAGTAACCCGACATGGACGTTCATATGGTCAGAGATTTCCTACTTGGAGAAATGGTTCAGTTCTTCTGACAGTAACAAGGAGCAGCTGAAAAAGTATGCATCATAGTTTAGGAATGTCTTGTAAACTGGTTGTGTTGCATTCATTGGTTTGAAGATGTCTTCTTGGAGAAATACATTCAGAGCTAATTAATGGCATGTATAAAAGATTTTGCTAAGAATTATCATGCAATGAGTTTGGAAGAAAATTCAACCTGAAATAGGAGAAGAACAATGTGGGTTTGTAGAAGACAAGGGTACAGTAAATGCTGTGTGTGTACAAACAGTAATTGAATGCGCTATAGAAGTAATGAAAAGATATACATCTTTGTTTTATTGACTACACAAAGGCTTTTGCTAGAGTAAGTCTTGCCAATATGGTAGAGATGCTTGCAGATCTAAACATTGATGAGAAGGACCTTAGACTTATAAACAAACATATATTGGAAATAAAAAGCTGCCAAAAAAAGCTGATAATGAAGTACGTCAATATTAGCCTATTAAGAGAGATGTGAGACAGGGATGTGTAATGTCTTCAGATATTTTTTCCCAATACAGTAAAAATATTTTCAGAAATGTAGAAGATATAAATGGAATCATCATTGGGGGATGAAACATCAATAATACTAAATATGCAGATGATACAGTATTGATTGCAGACAATGAGCAGGTTCTGCAACAATTAGTAGATACGGTTGTTGCATACAGTGAACAGTTAGGGTTAGAATTGAATTGTAAGAAGACACAGATTATGGTCGTCACTAGGACAAAGGAAATACCACAATATAATCTACAAGTAAATGTGAATATTCTTCAACAAGTGAATCGGTACAGTTACCTCAGAACAGTCAATAACATCTGATGGGAGATGCCTTGAAGAGATTAGAACAAGAATTGCCATTGCGAAAGTAGCCTTTTGCAAGATGAAAAACATACTGACCATTAAAGAGATGTCAATTGCAACGAGAAAAAGAGTGCTGAGGTGCTACAATAGAACCTATACTGTTGTGTGGATGTGAAGCTTGGACAATGAGCAAACAAGCTGAAAAACATGATAGCTATGGAAATGTGGTTTCTGAGGAGAATGCAAAGAATACCATGGACAGACAGAAAAACCAATGACCAAGCTCTACAAGAAACAAATGAAAATTGTAAACTGATTAGAGAAATTAGACACAGTCAAAATTTTTTGGACATGTTATGAGAAGAAATAAATTGGAGAACTTGGTGACAACTGGCAGGATTGAGGGGAAGAGAACAAGAGGAAGACAGAGAAGTAAATACCTGGATGGCTTGACCACGTGGCATGGTCAAGACACAAACACTGAGCTGATCCACGACTTTGGTGATCAAGTGAAATGGCTTATCATGACCAATCCTGTCTCTTACCTATCACCCCCGACAACATTATTGTTAAAAATATCCTCTTCAGGCACCTTTACATTCTCTGTTGCTTCCCCAGCACATGCATAATTTTATCTGGGGCACCCTACTGACACACTGTAAATTCTCTGTCTTTACTAATATTACACATTGCACCCCTCTCGGGATTCTCTGTGGTGAAGTGGTCAAGCTGTCTGACTCGGGCTCCGAAGGTTGTATGTTCGATTCCGGGCCACGTCCTTCATTTCACGAGTGCATTTTTTCGGAGACTCTCGAGGGTCGTCGCTGGAGCTACGGAGTTTGTGCTTTGTGCGACGCTTTCCGCGCTGCGGAAAGAAACAGCCATATGGGATAAAAACCCGGTGCAATGCAGCCAACCCTGTCGATTTTAAGCTAGTTCTTTCATTGCACCCACTCCCATACGAATCCGGATACGCCTTTGTGTGTCATCAGAATTGGCAGGTCTCACATTACCGTAAAAATAACTTTGTTCGCGAGAAATCACTAGTTCATAAGCAGAACATCAAAGGAATGTCACCGCTTTCAATGATTTAAGTTGTTTTTGGACCTATCAAAGACATATTCCTTGGGTGGGGGTAAATATAAGACGGCTGGAAAAATTTCATAACGATGCAACAGACAGTTTTCAAAATAATTGATCGTGAATGAAAGCAAACAAATGTGGACATACTATAAGCAAGAGGTTGCTTCCACAAATGATGGATTGATTCAATAGCTAAAAGTGAGTACCACCATGTAGGAAGTCCATACCAGAAATCTTTCTAGGTGTCTCTTCTTAACCTGACGCTGAGAGATAACAAAAGGATAGAGAAGAAACATAATATAAAACAGTGTGTTCCTGTTGTGAATTGAAATAATGTGGACAAACAATATATTGCACAGTTTATTACTTGCCATATTTGGCTAGGATTCATTGCACTGCTTTAATGTTTATAGAGCTTTTCTATAGTATCAACCTGAAGAGATACAGTAAAATATGCCAGGAGATAAATTGAGCAGTATTCAAACATTATTCTCTTCATTATTCAAACGTAAAATTGCAGTCAACATATGTGCATGCTTGAAAACACAGGTGTATACAGCCAGGTGTTTTATCACCAGGTTGGTAGCTAATGGTCAGCTGGAAATAGTGACTGGTGGCTGGGTGATGACGGACGAAGCAGTGGCTCATTACAGCTCCATGTTGGATCAGTTGATTGAAGGCCATCTCTGGGTTTATGATAACCTAGGCAGGTGCTTACTGTTGTTTACTCATTTTTCTACTCAGTGTTGTTTACTAACTTGTACATTCAGTGTCATTTACTCATTTGTGCATTTAGTGTTGTTTATTTTTTTATATAATTTGTTATTTACTCAGTATTGTTTTGGCTGCTCCTTGATGTACACTCACTGATGCACATGGATATCTTCTTCTTCTTTTTCATTCATCTGGAGTTTTTTTTTTTTTTTGATGTGATTGCGTTGTGCCTGTTTTCAGCAGAGCTGCGTTCTTGTGCCGTTAGGCCGGCACATCCGACTTCTGCTGGCATTTGTTGACCGGGTTAACCTTCCCGGGGGCACATGGATATTTGCTCACTGATACACACAGTTTTGTACTCATGGATGTTTCTTCACTAATGTTTGTTTACTTATGTTTGCTCACTATGATTTTGCTCACTATGGTATTTGCTCACTTATTTTAGCTGAATGACGTTTTCTGACTTGTTTACTCACTGTTGTATACTGACTTTTAATTAATATAGTTTATTCACTTCAATAATGTTATATGCTATTAACAACTTCATCATCAAAGTTTCATCCATCCCTTCACTTCTACTGTTTAAAATGTAAATGTTCACTTCTATAATGTATTATCACATATTATTCATTGCTGACTGAAACATAATTACTGTCTCCTTTCAGCCTGTTGCTGTCTGTCTGTTATTATTTGTCTGTCATTAAGGCTATGTGGGGGTGAAGTCTTTTTGTTTTTAAAGGCCATTTAGTACTGTTGTCAATGTCTCTGAAAAGCCATTGTCTTCTTGGTCATCACTCTGTAGTTTTTGTCAAGTGAAACACAAGTAATAATATTATCTTTTTAAGGCTTTTGTTTCTTTCAAAAAGATGAGATAAATAAACACATTTGCATCATTTCATTTTTATTTCAGGGGTCGTACCAAATACATCTTGGTCAATTGACCCCTTTGGCCATTCTCCAACTATGGCATACTTCTTGAAGCAAGCTGGAATTCAAAAGATGGTTATACAGCGGACACACTTTGGTATTAAAAGATATTTTGCTAAGAAGCAAAATCTGGAGTTCAGTTGGAGGCAAGCATGGGGTAATTCTCTATCTTTTGAATAATTGTGTTTCTGTAATCATTATCTCATGTGTCTGTGTAATTACTTGTATTTTTTTGTTCTTTTGTTGTTGCACATCCCTTACAGGACGTTGCAGTCAACACCAGCATTTTTCAGCCACTGTTGATGTACTAGGCAAGATTGCACTCAGTAGTTTGCCATTGCTTTCTGAGCGACCGGCTCACAATACCCTGTAAGTTACCAATGCGGCGATAATCACTACCGTTTCCCGTGCACATCATGTTACTCACGAGAGTATACAGGATTATGGAGAAAGACGTAAACCCCTAGGCCAGGCACAACACATGTCCTGACACAAAAGGTGTTTGAATTTCGGCCATTGCCAAGGGGTATCTTTCGATGGTACCTGCGAATGTGCGACATGTCACATAGTCGTGTGTGTAGTCTTTGTCATTAATTAAAGTCTTTTTAATGCCAGCCAGAGTCGCTCCGCTATCTCGCATGATTGTACATAGTTTGTTATTTACAAAACCTTTCAGAAATTTTAACTTGCCTTTTGACGCTAAGGCTGCGTTGGCTATTTCGTTGGATATACAAATTGTATGGCCACACTCCAGGGTGGTATCCAACTGGAACTTTTTACATGTGTTACAGGTGTTATTATTGATGGTATTAATGACTTCTAAAGCATTCACTGATTCATTCTCACTTTCATTCTTGATGTCGCACTGGTTCAGCTCTTCGATTTCATCATCCGTAGATGTATCTACTAATGCTGCATTGGCCTGTTTCATCATCTTGCGGCCATCACAATGTCCACTATAGTGGCCGTACGCTGAACAAAAAAAAAACATTTAACCGCTCTTTTATAGGCGTTTCTTTTGTTTCTTTGTTTTTCCACCATCATTTGGAGGTGGTGTGGATAGGTTGGTGCTTTATCACATATAGCATACTGTTCATGAGTTAAATGACAATATTGACAGAGGACTGGTTTGGTGAATTTAGAGCATTGTTTGAACTTATTATCACTTGGTTTTGAATATTTGGTGTTTGTGACAGCTGCTGTTTCATTCTGACTAGTGTTCAATTGAAAAATGTCACGATTCGCTGTGAAATAAGCACTTCCTTTATGTTCGACTTCTTGAATAGTCTTACAATCACTTTGTCTTAGAAATTTAGAGAAAGGAGTGGGTATTGTGTTCATAATCTTGTCAATTATTATTAGCTCTTTTAGTTTATCATAGCTGTTGTTTGTCTTCGCTGAGGTAATCCATTTAGTGCAAATATCTTGGACTGTAGACACGTAGTCTATAAACGTTTGGTTGGGTGATGGTGATAATTTTGAAAATTGCAATTGATAACCTGCTGTGTCTAATGAAAAATTTTGCAATATTCTCTGTTTTAAATAGTCGTAATCTTTCCTCATGTCTTGTGGAATTGTTTCAATCACTTTTAAGGGCTCTAATGCTAAGTTTCTCATAAGGATAAATGCCCAATCGACTTTTGAAATGCTATGATATGACATTAAACACTCAAAGTTCTCTAAATATGCACTTATCGAATCTCCGGAACAGAAAGGTTTGACTAAGCCTTTATATTTGTTGTATTTTTGCTGCTCTTCTTTACCCCTTAATTTATTTACCAAAATTTCCATGTTTGAGTCAATCTCCATTTGTTTGACTTTCAATTGTGTTTGCGTTTCGATTTCCTTTTGTTTCAAAGCTAATTCTAATTCTAACTTTTTTGTTTCTGCGTTTAATTGAGCTTGTTTGCTAGCAGCCTCGATTTCTAGTTTTTTATTCTCTGCTTGTTTGTTAGCAGCTTCGAGCTCCATTCTTTTATTTTCTGCCTCCATTTGCATCTTTTTATCTTCAGCCTCCCTTTGCATCTTTTTATCTTCAGCCTCCATTTGCAGCTTTTTATCTTCAGCCTCCATTTGCATTTTTTTTTTATCTTCAGCCTCCATTTGCAGCTTTTTATCTTCAGCCTCCATTTGCATTTGCATCTTTTTGTCTTCACCCTCCATTTGCATTCGTTTTTGTTCTCTTTCCGCTGCCCTGTCTTCTCTCGCTATGTTTTCTGAATGCGTTTTTTGCGCCCATTCTGACAGTTTATCTGCAGTATAGCCTAATTTAAGTCCTAACTCAATACAATGTTCCAATGTCGACATTTTGTCAATTTAGTTAAATTAAAATTTTTTTAAAATTAAATCCCTTTGGAAATAGTTTGGGTGTACAAAAATTGGTTATGTCCCTTAATGTTTACGTATACACTTTCTATAGAATAAATTCAAATGGTCATGAAATTGGCATGTATATATAATAAATTGCAATACATAGAAAAATGTTACATTAATGAAAAAATATGAGTATCGTTTAGGGTTACAATAAGCATGAAACCTATGGGACTTATCTGATTTACTGGTTTCTTTGCTGTAATGTTGTTGTTTGGTTCTCTGGTTCTTTCGCCACTGCTGGAGAACAATTTACATGCACACAACTTTTCGCGGAACAATCTGTTGTTGGAATGAAAAAGATTAGTATTTTGTCACAGTTATTGTCCAGTCATGTCAATGTTAAATTTTATAAACATGGTTTCTAAGTAACTTTCTAGAGGGACTACGATAGTTTATGAACAGATGAGAAGATAGTCGCTGTAAGCTTAAGACTTTGTCGTGTATGAATGTTAATATATTTTACTTGGCAAAACCAAGAGCTGTCGAGAAATTCGAGAATAGAAATTAATTCGTCTTGAGCTTGCCAAAACCGGCTTGAGCCCCCAAATAGCCTGTCAACGTCCTAGAGACCTAGGGAAATGAAACTCGGGTTCAGACAGGCAACAAACTCCATTCTGATACTATCTGATATAATTTATTCACAGTAATCTGGCGAAGAATGGGTTTCGCAGCCAGTTACAATCTTTACAATATCACAGGAGTTCATAAAGCAATCATACACATAATCATCACGACAAACTCTATCAACTATCTTATAATCAACAATCCTTAAATACACTTGGTTTCTATCTATCAAGTCCCCCTTAAGCTAAACCCTGCTTCGTGTTCGGTGTCCAGTCGCCGTCTGCCCTCTAACGTGTCTTGGTCGGACACGGGGTGTAACTCTCTTCGAGCTTCTTGTGGAACAGGTCCTGGCACGCGGTAGGCGGGTTCCACCTGTGTCCACGGAGCTGTAGGCAAACTGACCTATCCTTCTCGAAGGCTCTAGATTGTTCGAGCATTCGAGTGGTTTTACTTCCCTTATATTGGGGTTATATCCCTTCTATAAATCCCTTCTAGCTTTATGTCCATACCCACTCCATGTGAGACTTTGACAGCCAGGGAGACCAGCAATTCTCTATCTTTTGAATAAGTGTGTTTCTGTTATTATTATCTCATGTTTCTGTGTAATTACTTGTATAGTGATTTTATTTCAGAATGTTGTAGTTTTGTCTGTAATTATTATCTCATGTTTCTGTGTAATTACTTGTATAGTGATTTTATTTCAGAATGTTGTAGTTTTGTCTGTAATTATTATCTCATGTTTCTGTGTAATTACTTGTATAGTGATTTTATTTTAGAATGTTGTAGTTTTGTCTGTAATTATTATCTCATATTTCTGTGTAATTACTTGTATAGTGATTTTGTTTCAGAATGTTGTAGTTTTGTAATGTTTACCTGATTTCTGCCTACATATTTTACTGTCAGTCCCTTCTAAGTTCCAAAAGAATTGTTTAGCCTTGTATCGTTGAAAATACACATTGTGTGTGCACAGGGGGAAAGATCATTGAATCATTTAAAATCGTAAGATTGGGTCAGTTCAGTGTGAGTTAGAATAGTATTGAAATAGGACATCACTAGAATGAAAACTTGCTCTCCAAAATCTTCAACCACAGCTAGCACAGGGGTCTTCTCCTGTCTACCTGAAATTAAAATGGTGAACTATCTGAGCCCTTTCCTGTCACCAATGGAGTGAAGCAAGGATGTGTTCTGGCACCAACACTGTTCAGCCTCATGTTTTCAGCTATGCTGACGAATGCCTTCAAGAACAATGACATTGGAATAGACATCAACTACCGCATGGCTGGAAAGTTGTTCAATCTCAGAAGGTTGAAAGCTAAAACCAAAACTAACAGCGAAACTGTCAGAGAACTGCTGTTTGCTGATGATTGCGCTCTATATGCCAACTCAGAGGCAGACATGCAACACAATGTTTCAGCTTTCTCATATGCCTGTGCCAACTTTGGGCTCAATATCAACTTGGAGAAGACTGTAGTTATGTACCAGCTAGCTCCAGGGAATAATCACACCGTGCCGAATATCAAGGTGAATGGTCATAGACTAAGTGTTGTGGACAAATTCACCTATCTTGGCAGCACTGTGTCACAAGCTGCCCCAATTGATGACGAAGTGAATGCAAGAATCTCCAAGGCCAGCACAGGCCTTTGGCAGACTGTACAAGAATGTATGGGACAGAAGTGGAATAAGCCTGCAAACAAAACTGAAAGTCTATAAAGCAGTTGTATTATCCACACTGCTATCTGCTAATGAAACATGGACTGTTTATCAGCGACATACTAAGAAATTAAACCACTTCCACACAGTCTGCCTTAGAAAGCTATAGAAAATTAAATGGTAAGACAAGATCCCAGACACTGAAGTTCTAGAAAGAGTGTCCATGCCCAGTATCCACACTCTACTAATGAAAAATCAGATGTGCTGGGCTGGTCACTTAACTTGCACGCCAGATCACATGCTCGCTAAATAAATTTTTTACTGCTAGCTGTGTTGTGGTAAACGCTTCCAAGGCGGCCAGAGGAAACGCTTTAAAGACACTCTGAAAATCTCACTGAAAGCTTTTGGAATTCATCTTGACACCTGGGAGACTGCTAAAGACCAT
Organism: Cepaea nemoralis; assembly: GCA_014155875.1. NCBI lineage: Eukaryota > Metazoa > Mollusca > Gastropoda > Stylommatophora > Helicidae > Cepaea > Cepaea nemoralis. The sequence goes on from JACEFZ010028036.1 coordinate 344,105, forward strand.
AATTTGTGGTGTACATCATTACATAAGGGTGCAGTCACTTGTGAAGCAACCAGGACTGCAAGAGCTGTGAAAAAAAGGCTGGACAGAAAAACCACTGCAGGAGATCCTCCTCCTGGAACATCAAGCATTCTTTGCCCACATTGTCAAAGAACATTTCGAAGCCAAAATAGGCCTTATCAGCCATCTTAGAACTCACGGCTCCATACTTTCAACCCCACTGGATGAAATGAATGGTCATCATCACTCTAGATGGACAAACAACATACCTGGAATTAGGCGTATATCCAGTCCATCCTAAAACCAGGAAAGAATAAACACACCCAGATAACTTCTTCTGCTGCTGCCTTTCATCTCCCAATGGAGCATACTCCCTCAGCCAACTCACGTCAAACTCTTCATAGACTTGTTCATGATTGGTTAGATTTTTCAGCTAAAGTTCTCTATGGGATGAGGTCAACAAGATCACACCAACCCTCCCTAGCTGCTTCTTATGACATGCTTGGCAGGTTACAGTATTACTATTGTTTGCTTCCCTTTTGGGCCCTAGTAACACACAGAGTGACCCAAAAAACTACAGACATAATTCCATGAGCTGTGTTTGCAAATTGATGGAGAAACTAGGAAATGAATGATTTATTTGGTACCTTGAAGCAAATGACTACTTTCCCCAACAGAAACAGGAAGCAAGTAGTACAGAATTACAGAGAACCATCTAGCTTACTTCAAAGGAGACATTGAGAATTTGTTACCAGAATTTAAAAAAAACGTTTGCCACCTTCTTCGATCTCTCCCATTTTTTGACACTGCAAGAAAAGCTTGGTGTTGAAAATCCTGCAAGCAGAAGTTGCCCACGACAGGTATTCATGGATGAGTGACTTTCTTTATCAACGACCAGATGCAGCAAAATATACAAGGCAATAACATTGTGCAGCTTGTTTGTGGTGGCTAGAATGCCAGGTTTGCCTTTGGGAGACCCGAGTTTGATTCCGCAGTACGGTGTGGATTTTTTCTCTTGGGGGGAAAAAGAAAACCCTAACCTGCATTGTTCATGGCGACTGCACCCCAGCCAGGCGGCCTTAATTCCTCAGGCTCAAGACCCCACTGTCCTACATTGCAAGGGGTATAGGAAGTAGATGGCAGATGACAGACAGTTATTTGTGACTTCTGTGTTTGAGTTCACTAAGTGAATACATTGTTTTGAATTTTCAAAGTATTTCTAACTCCGAAACATGATTCTTTTTATGAGCAAGTTGTTTTTGATGATGAATTGGTCAGGTCTTAGTCAGATATGACTGAGCTACCGTATGACAGTAGACGGTACTACCTGTTTTCTGTCATGCACCGAATGTTGGGCGGCGCTTACCAAACCCGACACCCCACATTGTGCCAACGGCTTCGGGCGGAAGAGCGCAATTGGGAGGGTACTAGCCTTATCCTGGTGCGAGGAAATGCAACCCAAAGACAAAATAAGTCATGGCAGGGCAGACCAGGCCCTAAGCCTTGGTTGGCAGCTGGTCTAGGATCGAAGCTCCGACAGGCGGACAGTTAGAGCATTGCTTTGCTGATCCGGCAGCTTCTGCAGCTTGTCTTGTTCCAGATTATAGGTGTCAACTTTCCTCTGGGGTGAACTAGGCAGGCCGAGAGAGGGATCATGCTGCATGGGCAACACATGGTTTCTTTATTTTAGCCCGGCTTTGTGCTATGGAGAGGCAATACCTCCATCCCTGGTCTTAACCGGTCTCGGAATCAACGCGAGAGGCAACTGTTACGGGTTATAAGTCCTTGTCAGTTGGCGTAGACATGGGGCGCCACGCGTTGCCTCTGACGGTGGGAGACACCTACAGGTGTCACTAATAAGCTACTGCCCGCCTCAAGCTGGGCAGCCCCCAGCCAATTGGGTGCTGATCCGCCACAGCCTGCCTGCTTCAATGGGTGCTTGGGGCTAGGACAAAATCTGAATCGCAGGCTGTAAAACCAATGCTCCAGGTACTAATAAAAAGAATAGAAATCTCAAGCTACGGCTTGCAACCTGGAACGTGAGAACCATGTGTCCAGGATTTTCCACTGACTTGACCAATATTGATGATGTGAGAAAAATGGCTGTGATTGATGCTGAACTCAATCGTCTTAACATTGATATTGCTGGCCTGCAGGAGACTCGCCTCGCTGAGGAAGGGTCACTCAGGGAAAACAGTTACACCTTTTTTTGGAAGGGAAGAGGGCAGGCAGAAAAAAGGCAACATGGTGTGGGCTTTGCAGTGAAGAATTCGCTACTGGGAATGATTGATATCCCAGCTGGAGGTAATGAAAGATTATTATCACTGCGCTTGGCAACCTCTTGTGGATTTGCCACCATTCTCACTGCATATGCACCGACACTGGCTTCCTCTGATGATGCGAAGGATACGTTCTATGAGCAGCTAGACTCTGCGATCAAGGCAGTTCCAAAATCCGACTACATTTATATGCTCAGTGATTTCAATGCTCGTGTGGGCAAGGACTCGAGTTCATGGCCAGTGTGCCTTGGAAAATACAACATCGGTCGCATGAATGATAATGGGCAAAGGCTGCTGGAGCATTGCACTAGAAATGACCTATGTATTACAAACTCCTTTTTTAAAACAAAAGAGATGCATAAGGTCACATGGAAACATCCAAGATCCGGCCATTGGCATCAGCTGGACTTCATTATCACACGGAGACAACATCTGAACCATACATCATTAACTCGAAGTTACCACAGTGCTGACTGTGATACAGATCATTCTTTGGTTGTTGCAAGGGTTAGAATGAGACCAAAGAGAATCTACACAGCTAAACACAAGTCTAGCCCAAGGAATTAATATTACTAACACTCACAATCCTGGAAAGTGCTTTGAATTTCAACAGCAACTTGAAGACGCTTTCAATGATACATCAGACAATTGTATAGTAAATGATAAATGGAGTAAACTTAAGGAAACTATTTATAAAACAGCGGTAGGGGTTTACGGCACTGTGGATCATAAGAGGCAGGACTGGTTTGCGGCAAACAGCCAGATACTGCAGCCCTTGATTGATAAAAAGAAGATAGCTCTCTTAAGAAACAAGGAAAGACCAACGCGTAACACTCTGAGTGAGCTGAAGCAAGCGAGGAAGGATGTACAAAAGGCTGCCAGGCAGTGTGCGAATGACTATTGGATCAAGTTATGTGAGTCCATTCAAATCGCAAGTGATAAGGGAAACATCAGAAGCATGTATGAAGGGATAAAGAAAGCCTGTGGTCCAATGATCAAAAGAAGCGCACCGCTGAAAACCTTGACTGGAGAAATCATCACTGATAAGAAACAGCAGATGGATAGATGGGTCGAGCACTATTTAGAGCTTTACTCAAGTGAGACCAAGCTAGCGGATGATGCCCTCAACGCCATAGAGGCCCTACCAACTCTTGACCACCTGGACACACTTCCCACCATAACAGAAGTTAAGTGTGCTATAAATGAGCTTGCATCTGGCAAGGCTCCAGGTAAGGATGGGATTCCAATAGAGGTGATCAGGAGTGGGCAAGACACACTCAGCTCTACAGATCCACCAGCTAATAGAGCTACTGCTGGCGAGAAGGACAAGTCCCACAGGATTTCAAAGATTCAAACATCATAACGCTGTACAAGAACAAGGGAGATCGGAGCGACTGTAACAACTATAGGGGTATCTCACTTCTGTGTATTGTTGGGAAAGTATTTGCCAGAATTGTCCTGCGCAGACTTCAAGTCCTGGGAGATCAAGTCTACCCCGAATCACAGTGTGGCTTCCGTCAGAACCGGTCTACCATTGATATGATATTCTCATTGCGACAGATGCAAGGAAAAATGCCTGGGAACAAAATCAGCCACTGTTTATTGCCTTCATCGACCTCACAAAGGCATTCGATTTGGTCAGTCGTGAGGGTCTGTTCAAAGCACTAAAGAAGATTGGCTGCCCACCAACTCTTCTGTCCATTGTGGAATCGTTCCACACAGGCATGAAGGGTATAATCAAGTTTGATGGCTCAACTTCAGAAGAGTTTGAAATCAAGAGTGGAGTTAAGCAAGGTTATGTACTATCCCCCACCCTCTTTGGGATATACTTTTCACTTCTACTGAAATATGCCTTTCGTGATCAGGATGACGGTATATACATTCACTCACAGCTCAGATGGTGGCCTCTATAATGCTCAGAGATTGAAGGCCAAGACCAAAATTAGCAGGGTACTAATCAGAGAGTTGCTTTTTGCGGATGATGCTGCGATTACGACCCACTCTGAGGAAGAATTACAACAGCTACTATCTGCATTCTCCAATGCTTGTTCTGAATTTGGTTTAACAATTAACAAAAAGAAGACACAGATTATGTCACAAGGTGCACATGGTGTACCATCAATCTTTATTGACGACGCCGAACTGGAGATAGTAGACCATTTTACATATCTAGGATCAGAGGTAAATAGCAAATTATCCCTCGATCAGGAAATCAACATCAGGATTGGCAAGGCAGCAACAACAATGAACATGTTAGCAAAAAGAGTCTGGGAGAACAGGAAGCTTACTGCCAAAACAAAAGTCCTTGTCTACCAAGCCTGTGTCCTTAGTACTCTTCTTTATGGCAGTGAAACCTGGACAACTTACTCACGCCAAGAGAAACGTTTAAACAGCTTTCATATGCGGTGTCTGCGAAGAATACTTGGTATTAAGTGGCAAGACAAAATCACAAATACTGAAGTATTGGAAAGATCAGGTTGTGTGACAGTATATTCCATGCTCAGTCTTCGTAGACTTAGATGGATAGGACACGTTAGGAGGATGGATGATGGTAGAATACCAAAGGACATCTTTTTTGGTGAATTACAGACGGGTAGGAGATCTCAGGGTCGGCCTCTACTACGATACAAAGATGTGTGTAAGCGGGACATGATTGATACAGGCATTGATAATGCACATTGGGAGCACGTCGCCGCTGAACGTGTTGCGTGGAGGGCAACTATCAGAAATGGATTAAAGACAAAGGAGAAAATGATTGCAGATAAAGCACATACAGAGCGTGAGAGACGTAAGATGGTGCACAATGGTGGAAATGACCATGTTTTCACATGCACCTACTGTGGGCAAACATTTGCAGCAAGAATTGGCCTTACCAGCCACACTCGCCACCGCCATGGATCGTAGTTATTAAGCCTTTTTGAAGCACAATGTACCAAACTATTGTCTGTCAAGACGGAAAGGTGCCAATGTATGTTTTTGATGTTCAGATCTTTTAGTATGTCAGAATTTTATTTTTTTCTTGGTTCATGATATTCTAAGCATCCTAACCTAAGCTGTGAGAATTAATTGGATAAAATAAAACAAAGGTCACAGACTGGAGCATGATAGCATACAACATACAGTAGACCAGGCTCTTCAGACTCCTCCATGACTCACAGCAAACCTTCACCACACCAACCAGGCTCTTCAGACTCCTCCATGACTCAAGCAAACCTTCACCAACCAGGCTCTTCAGACTCCTCCATGACTCACAGCAAACCTTCACCAACCAGGCTCTTCAGACTCCTCCATGACTCAAGCAAACCTTCACCAACCAGGCCTCAGAGACTGCCATTTGCAGCTGTAGAGCAATCTCCAGAGCACATCCTACAATACTGTCCATCATGTTCTAGACAAAATGGACATTTAGCTCACAGGAACAACCTACTTGACAGAATGGACATTTAGCCCACAGGAACAACCTACTTGACAGAATGGACATTTAGCCCACAGGAACAACCTACTTGACAGAATGGACATTTAGCCCACAGGAACAACCTACTTGACAGAATAGACATTTAGCCCACAGGAAACAACCTACTTGACAGAATGGACATTTAGCCCACAGGAACAACCTACTTGACAGAATGGACATTTAGCCCACAGGAACAACCTACTTGACAGAATAGACATTTAGCCCACAGGAAACAACCTACTTGACAGAATGGACATTTAGCCCACAGGAAACAACCTATTTGACAGAATGGACCACAGGAAACAACCTACTTGACAGAATGGACATTTAGCCCACAGGAAACAACCTACTTCACAGAATGGACATTTAGCCCACAGGAACAACCTACTTGACAGAATGGACATTTAGCCCACATGAACAACCTACTTGCAGAATGGACATTTAGCCACACGAACAACCTACTTGACAAATTAAGGGAGGTTGATGAAGATCACAGGTGTAAAGTGAAACTGAGATAAGCATGTCCAAGCAGAGTTATTGCACTTCCATGAAAGAATGAATGTAAAGGGTACAGCTGATCACAGTTTGTTGACCGGCATATTGAAGCTGCTGATTTGTTCCTCTTTTTCTCCTCTCGAGAGAAATAATGCTGGATGGACTGGGACTTAGATATGGAGGAATATCATCAATAGGATTGATCCAGAACACCAAGAACCAAGATCTGTGGAGGTACATGAATGCTTACTCCACTTGGCAGACACATGATGATGATGATGTCCTGTTCCGTGCAACATCTGGGTGTGTGATATGAATGAAAACAGTAAAAGTAATTAATTTATTGTGATATAATGTTTTGTAACTACTAAATTAATTGTAACATGACTGGAGACAGATCTGCAATTTGTAGGTTGTTATTCATACATACAATTTGCCTTCCACAGATTCTGATGGTCACACAGGTATTTTCTGCCATATGATGCCATTTCTTCTGTATGCCATACACTACTCTTGTGGGCCTGACCCTCATGTTTGTTGCCAGTTTGATTTTTCATCTGATAAATGCTTCCGGGGTACCAAGACTGTTCCCAAAATTACAGTAGATGATAGTAACATCCGAAAATTGTAAGTCTGTGTTAAGACATAAGCAAATTGTAATTCTACTTGTATTAAAAGATGATTTCCTTTTGTATTTAGATATCAGAAAATGATGTCTACATGAATTAAAGCAGCAGGAAAATGTAATTTAGCTTTTTTAGCTGAAGAAATTGTACAGTTTGCATAACTGAAGACATATTAGAATTGATTATTTGAAAGTAACATAAAGGCAACTAAAGGCTAAAAGTCTTGTAACAGTTTCGCTTTTGTTATTAAGTGAGGTTGTGGTATGTAAAGGTACATATACTATTTTGTTTACTTATTCCTCCAAATGATCAATCATTCAATGCAAATTAATTTGATCCATTTGCTCTCTCTCTCTCTCTCTCTCTCTCTCTCTCTCTCTCTCTCTCTCTCTCTCTCTCTCTCTCTCTCTCTCTCTCTCTCTCTCTCTCTCTCTCTCTCTCTCTCTCTCTCTCTCTCTCTCTCTCTCTCTCTCTCATTTGTCTGTCTATTTCTTGTCACTGTGATATTAAAAAAATAAAATAGCTGCAAATTAGTCTGTTACCTACATCTGTTATTTACTTTGCATCTATTACCTGTTATAAAAGCTTTCATATATCTATATATCCATTATTAATATTCTATGTAATTGTTCATTCTATCTATTCACAACAGAATATGCACCCATCTCTGAATATAGGTTTTCTGTCTGCATTCATAATGAAAATGCTATTTATTCATATTAGATATTAAATATATAATTTGTTTGTTTGTTGTCATTAACAACCAGTACCTTTGCTGGGGTCTGCTAGAAGAGAATCTTTGGACTGAGGAATAAAGTTTGGCATGTAGAACACAGACAGGGATTTTTTCTTTCTCTTCCCCCCCCCCCCCCCCCCCCCCTTCCCCTCTTTCCCAAATATTAAACAAGGCAGACGTTCAGATGCCTCATCCATCTGCTGCTCTGAATGCCCAGTCTTTGATTTGAAATGCTGCCATTGTCAAGAGAATAGAAGGTAAGAGGTGCATACGGGTTAACAAGAGGTGAACAGTGAAACACATGGGAAAGGTAGCATTAAGAGCTGGAAGAACAGCAGTCTGTCAGTGGCTACAACCACAGCTAAAGACAGAAAGTGCTGGAGATCTATGCAGACAACCATCTCATTGTGGAGATGGCACCTGATTGATTCACTGATTTGCATAACACCCAAAACAAACAAAAACAAATACAAGTCGCTTGGCAGGAACCTGCTGTGGGCATGTTAAGTGTTAGGACCAGCACATTTTGTAGGCCTGAGTGCAGGGAGGAATGGTGGTCAGTCTTTCTGTCCCGTTGTGAACAATGAGAGCTGACTCTCATCCAGCCACGCTCATGCCATAGATGACATGGGAAACTCATTTCTGTGTAACTCATTCTGAGACAGTGTTGGTATAGTCAGTCCAGCATATTCTGTCCGGCCTTCTCAGTCTAGCAGATTCTGTCCGCCTCCTCATTTGACAACATTAGTATTTGATATTAAAGAAAGAACAAGTGAAAACAACATATTAACATACACATGTAGGAAGGATAACAACACAGGTCAGTATTGTTCTGCACATCTGTAATTTTCCCATTGAAGTTTAGGTACACATTTGATTCAAATGGGACAACTCCAAGACTATAGTTTGGGGACTACAACATGCCACCTCCCCCCTCTCTCTCTGTGTTACATAACATTGAGATTATGTGTTTACGCCAGCTCGTTTTAGTTGTACAATCAACATTCCACAGGTCTTGGGCTCTCTGGGAGCAGTTTCAGAAGAAAGCCCAGTTGTATCGGAGCAATGTCTTGTTAGTGCCTCATGGTGATGATTTTCGTTACTCCTCCAATGAAGAGTGGTCTCAGCAGTTTGGGAACCTTGGCAGACTTATAGACTACATGAACAAGGACAAGGATATGAACATTCAAGTTAGTCGGATTTTAGATTAACATTTTCTGTCTTATATGCATATTTCAATGTTTAATGCAAATATTTTGCCCTAGGAACTATTCTGAGATGTAATGATTAGTACACTCACCTTTTAACACAGTGATCCTGGGTTGTCCCCCAGCAGTGGCAGGGTTGAAGTTTCTCCAGCCAGTCAACTCTGGAGTTGACCCAGCCTCATAAAGTGAACACTGGAGATTTCTGTGGGAAGTTACGACGACTGGCATAATACTGATCATATAACCTCTAGTGTGCAGTTTGATCTGTGAAGTATGGATATCTTCTTCTTCTTCTTTCTTTGTTCCTCTTTCAAAGGACGTGCATCATGCCTAGTTTTGCACCTCAACGGCCAGTATGTTCAACGGCTTTCAGTAGTACAAGGTTTGTCTCCTCTAGACAGATTCCAGCAAAGGTCATGGACTCATCTACCTGTGGGTAGAGTTTCTTTCCAAACAATTTTGCCAGGGCAGTGGTCTTACAGTCTACTCATTGTAGTTTCCAACTGCATGTGATTTGTAATGTGTACAACTTGCATATGAGGCAGATTGTTTTTTGCCTTTATTTGAGAAGGCTGGGTATCCTGTCTCAGTACCCAGGAGATCATGGGAGCATGTGATACCATTAAATACCAATGGTCCTTGGAAAAACTCCCAACCCTACGCTAAAATGGAATCCAGTACCTTCTAAACCGAAAACCTGTGGTGGATGCCGTTACCTCATAGCTGCCCCTAAAAGATTGGATGCAACACCATGTTCTTAGAATGCCTTGGTGACATCTAAACATGCCTTCTTTACTTCCATCTGATTTCTTAGAATGCCTTGGTGACATCTAAACATGCCTTCTTTACTTCCATCTGATTTTTACTGGGAATTCATGCTATTTTCCCATATGTTTTCTGGTATCTCACACATTTATCTATACATGCTTACGTTAAATCGTCTTAGAGATAATCAAGTTAAAATATATCTTGCATGTATGTGGCTAAATAAGATTTTATTACTTATTTTCTCATTTGTGTGATACACCAGAGAGATGTGTACATATGTTATTTAAATAGCGTCCCTGCCTCATGGCAGGGTTTGTATAGATATTGTTGGGATAAACTCTGCTGTGGAGTAAATACAACAGGACACTTCTGATTATCAGAAGCAGTCATTTTCATGAATGCTTCAACCTCTTCCTCATACACTAGGGAGGCTGGCCCACTTGTGTCATGGTAGCATCCCACTCTGTTGCCACTGTGTGTGCTGTTTCGAGCTACACCCTGCCAAGGGTGTGTGGACATCATGCACCTGGTGCATTGTGATCTGTTTCTTTTCCACATCTCCTTTCAACTTTGCCAGCAGAAAGCCCACTTCTTTCCCTCTGCAATTATCCATTGTCACAGTTTTCACTTCTGTGACTCACTAATACTTCTGCGAACACCTTGTCGCCGTGCTACCTTCTTCATAGCCAATTGAAGAGCAATTCTGTATGCATTGAGATTATGCCAACTCGTACCCATGGTTGTTGCTGCTGTTGTGATGGGCTGAGTACCTACCTGCATCCTTCTTTCCATTGTGGGAATCAGCTTTATTCTGACTTCTTTCTCTATTGTCAGTGCCAAATCTACTGCCTTGCCTCCACTGTGGTGGTCGGGGTTCAGATATCTCTATACTCCAGTGTCTCCTGCTGTTAGAGGTAACCCCTAGGGTCTACTGCTGTGTTGCACTGTTCTTGCTAGACAAGATAGGTTGGGCTGCCTTGTCTCCTGCTGTTAGAGGCAACCCCTAGGGTCTACTGCTGTGTTGCACTGTTCTTGCTAGACAAGATAGGTTGGGCTGCCTTGTCTCCTGCTGTTAGAGGTAACCCCTAGGGTCTACTGCTGTGTTGCACTGTTCTTGCTAGACAAGATAGGTTGGGCTGCCTTGTCTCCTGCTGTTAGAGGTAACCCCTAGGGTCTACTGCTGTGTTGCACTGTTCTTGCTAGACAAGATAGGTTGGGCTGCCTTGTCTCCTGCTGTTAGAGGCAACCCCTAGGGTCTACTGCTGTGTTGCAATGTTCTTGCTAGACAAGATAGGTTGGGCTGCCTTGTCTCCTGCTGTTAGAGGCAACCCCTAGGGTCTACTGCTGTGTTGCACTGTTCTTGCTAGACAAGATAGGTTGGGCTGCCTTGTCTCCTGCTGTTAGAGGTAACCCCTAGGGTCTACTGCTGTGTTGCACTGTTCTTGCTAGACAAGATAGGTTGGGCTGCCTTGTCTCCTGCTGTTAGAGGCAACCCCTAGGGTCTACTGCTGTGTTGCACTGTTCTTGCTAGACAAGATAGGTTGGGCTGCCTTGTCTCCTGCTGTTAGAGGTAACCCCTAGGGTCTACTGCTGTGTTGCACTGTTCTTGCTAGACAAGATAGGTTGGGCTGCCTTGTCTCTGCTGTTAGAGGTAACCCCTAGGGTCTACTGCTGTGTTGCACTGTTCTTGCTAGACAAGATAGGTTGGGCTGCCTTGTTTCCTGCTGTTAGAGGCAACCCCTAGGGTCTACTGCTGTGTTGCACTGTTCTTGCTAGACAAGATAGGTTGGGCTGCCTTGTCTCCTGCTGTTAGAGGTAACCCATAGGGTCTACTGCTGTGTTGCACTGTTCTTGCTAGACAAGATAGGTTGGGCTGCCTTGTCTCCTGCTGTTAGAGGTAACCCCTAGGGTCTACTGCTGTGTTGCACTGTTCTTGCTAGACAAGATAGGTTGAGCTGCCTTGTCTCCTGCTGTTAGAGGTAACCCCTAGGGTCTACTGCTGTGTTGCACTGTTCTTGCTAGACAAGATAGGTCGGGCTGCCTTGTTTCCTGCTGTTAGAGGCAACCCCTAGGGTCTACTGCTGTGTTGCACTGTTCTTGCTAGACAAGATAGGTTGGGCTGCCTTGTCTCCTGCTGTTAGAGGTAACCCCTAGGGTCTACTGCTGTGTTGCACTGTTCTTGCTAGACAAGATAGGTTGGGCTGCCTTGTCTCCTGCTGTTAGAGGTAACCCCTAGGGTCTACTGCTGTGTTGCACTGTTCTTGCTAGACAAGATAGGTTGGGCTGCCTTGTCTCCTGCTGTTAGAGGTAACCCATAGGGTCTACTGCTGTGTTGCACTGTTCTTGCTAGACAAGATAGGTTGGGCTGCCTTGTCTCCTGCTGTTAGAGGTAACCCCTAGGGTCTACTGCTGTGTTGCACTGTTCTTGCTAGACAAGATAGGTTGGGCTGCCTTGTCTCCTGCTGTTAGAGGTAACCCCTAGGGTCTACTGCTGTGTTGCACTGTTCTTGCTAGACAAGATAGGTTGGGCTGCCTTGTTTCCTGCTGTTAGAAGGTAACCCCTAGGGTCTACTGCTGTGTTGCACTGTTCTTGCTAGACAAGATTAGGTTGGGCTGCCTTGTCTCCTGCTGTTAGAGGTAACCCCTAGGGTCTACTGCTGTGTTGCACTGTTCTTGCTAGACAAGATAGGTTGGGCTGCCTTGTCTCCTGCTGTTAGAGGTAACCCCTAGGGTCTACTGCTGTGTTGCACTGTTCTTGCTAGACAAGATAGGTTGGGCTGCCTTGTCTCCTGCTGTTAGAGGTAACCCCTAGGGTCTACTCCTGTGTTGCACTGTTCTTGCTAGACAAGATAGGTTGGGCTGCCTTGTCTCCTGCTGTTAGAGGCAACCCCTAGGGTCTACTGCTGTGTTGCACTGTTCTTGCTAGACAAGATAGGTTGGGCTGCCTTGTCTCCTGCTGTTAGAGGCAACCCCTAGGGTCTACTGCTGTGTTGCACTGTTCTTGCTAGACAAGATAGGTTGGGCTGCCTTGTCTCCTGCTGTTAGAGGCAACCCCTAGGGTCTACTGCTGTGTTGCACTGTTCTTGCTAGACAAGATAGGTTGGGGCTGCCTTGTCTCCTGCTGTTAGAGGCAACCCCTAGGGTCTACTGCTGTGTTGCACTGTTCTTGCTAGACAAGATAGGTTGGGCTGCCTTGTCTCCTGCTGTTAGAGGTAACCCCTAGGGTCTACTGCTGTGTTGCATTGTTCTTGCTAGACAAGATATTTTGGGCTGCCTTGTTTCCTGCTGTTAGAGGCAAAACTAGGGTCTACTGCTGTGTTGCACTGTTCTTGCTAGACAAGATAGGTTGGGCTGCCTTGTCTCCTGCTGTTAGAGGTAACCCCTAGGGTCTACTGCTGTGTTGCACTGTTCTTGCTAGACAAGATAGATTGGGCTGCCTTGTCTCCTGCTGTTAGAGGTAACCCATAGGGTCTACTGCTGTGTTGCACTGTTCTTGCTAGACAGATGGGTTGGGCTGCCTTGTCTCCTGCTGTTAGAGGTAACCCATAGTGTCTACTGCTGTGTTGCACTGTTCTTGCTAGACAAGATAGGTTGGGCTGCCTTGTCTCCTGCTGTTAGAGGCAACCCCTAGGGTCTACTGCTGTGTTGCACTGTTCTTGCTAGACAAGATAGGTTGGGCTGTCTTGTCTCCTGCTGTTAGAGGTAACCCATAGGGTTTACTGCTGTGTTTGCACTGTTCTTGCTAGACAAGATAGGTCGGGCTGCCTTGTTTCCTGCTGTTAGAGGTAACCCCTAGGGTCTACTGCTGTGTTGCACTGTTCTTGCTAGACAAGATAGGTTGGGCTGCCTTGTCTCCTGCTGTTAGAGGTAACCCATAGGGTCTACTGCTGTGTTGCACTGTTCTTGCTAGACAAGATAGGTCGGGCTGCCTTGTTTCCTGCTGTTAGAGGTAACCCCTAGGGTCTACTGCTGTGTTGCACTGTTCTTGCTAGACAAGATAGGTTGGGCTGCCTTGTCTCCTGCTGTTAGAGGTAACCCCTAGGGTCTACTGCTGTGTTGCACTGTTCTTGCTAGACAAGATAGGTCGGGCTGCCTTGTCTCCTGCTGTTAGAGGTAACCCCTAGGGTCTACTGCTTTGTTGCACTGTTCTTGCTAGACAAGATAGGTTGGGCTGCCTTGTCTCCTGCTGTTAGAGGTAACCCCTAGGGTCTACTGCTGTGTTGCACTGTTCTTGCTAGACAAGATAGGTCGGGCTGCCTTGTCTCCTGCTGTTAGAGGCAACCCCTAGGGTCTACTGCTGTGTTGCACTGTTCTTGCTAGACAAGATAGGTCGGGGCTGCCTTGTTTCCTGCTGTTAGAGGCAACCCCTAGGGTCTACTGCTGTGTTGCACTGTTCTTGCTAGACAAGATAGGTCGGGCTTCCTTGTCTCCTGCTGTTAGAGGCAACCCCTAGGGTCTACTGCTGTGTTGCACTGTTCTTGCTAGACAAGATAGGTCGGGCTGCCTTGTTTCCTGCTGTTAGAGGCAACCCCTAGGGTCTACTGCTGTGTTGCACTGTTCTTGCTAGACAAGATAGGTCGGGCTGCCTTGTTTCCTGCTGTTAGAGGTAACCCCTAGGGTCTACTGCTGTGTTGCACTGTTCTTGCTAGACAAGATAGGTTGGGCTGCCTTGTTTCCTGCTGTTAGAGGCAACCCATAGGGTCTACTGCTGTGTTGCACTGTTCTTGCTAGACAAGATAGGTCGGGCTGCCTTGTCTCCTGCTGTTAGAGGCAACCCATAGGGTCTATTGCTGTGTTGCACTGTTCTTGCTAGACAAGATAGGTTGGGCTGCCTTGTCTCCTGCTGTTAGAGGTAACCCCTAGGGTCTACTGCTGTGTTGCACTGTTCTTGCTAGACAAGATAGGTTGGGCTGCCTTGTCTCCTGCTGTTAGAGGCAACCCCTAGGGTCTACTGCTGTGTTGCACTGTTCTTGCTAGACAAGATAGGTTGGGCTGCCTTGTCTCCTGCTGTTAGAGGTAACCCCTAGGGTCTACTGCTGTGTTGCACTGTTCTTGCTAGACAAGATAGGTTGGGCTGCCTTGTCTCCTGCTGTTAGAGGTAACCCCTAGGGTCTACTGCTGTGTTGCACTGTTCTTGCTAGACAAGATAGGTTGGGCTGCCTTGTCTCCTGCTGTTAGAGGTAACCCCTAGGGTCTACTGCTGTGTTGCACTGTTCTTGCTAGACAAGATAGGTTGGGCTGCCTTGTCTCCTGCTGTTAGAGGTAACCCCTAGGGTCTACTGCTGTGTTGCACTGTTCTTGCTAGACAAGATAGGTTGGGCTGCCTTGTCTCCTGCTGTTAGAGGCATCCCCTAGGGTCTACTGCTGTGTTGCACTGTTCCTGCTAGACAAGATAGGTTGGGCTGCCTTGTCTCCTGCTGTTAGAGGTAACCTATAGGGTCTACTGCTGTGTTGCACTGTTCTTGCTAGACAAGATAGGTTGGGCTGCCTTGTTTCCTGCTGTTAGAGGCAACCCCTAGGGTCTACTGCTGTGTTGCACTGTTCTTGCTAGACAAGATAGGTTGGGCTGCCTTGTCTCCTGCTGTTAGAGGTAACCCCTAGGGTCTACTGCTGTGTTGCACTGTTCTTGCTAGACAAGATAGGTTGGGCTGCCTAGTTTCCTGCTGTTAGAGGCAACCCCTAGGGTCTACTGCTGTGTTGCACTGTTCTTGCTAGACAAGATAGGTTGGGCTGCCTTGTCTCCTGCTGTTAGAGGCAACCCCTAGGGTCTACTGCTGTGTTGCACTGTTCTTGCTAGACAAGATAGGTTGGGCTGCCTTGTCTCCTGCTGTTAGAGGCAACCCCTAGGGTCTACTGCTGTGTTGCACTGTTCTTGCTAGACAAGATAGGTTGGGCTGCCTTGTCTCCTGCTGTTAGAGGCAACCCCTAGGGTCTACTGCTGTGTTGCACTGTTCTTGCTAGACAAGATAGGTCGGGCTGCCTTGTCTCCTGCTGTTAGAGGCAACCCCTAGGGTCTACTGCTGTGTTGCACTGTTCTTGCTAGACAAGATAGGTTGGGCTGCCTTGTCTCCTGCTGTTAGAGTTAACCCATAGGGTCTACTGCTGTGTTGCACTGTTCTTGCTAGACAAGATAGGTTGGGCTGCCTTGTCTCCTGCTGTTAGAGGTAACCCCTAGGGTCTACTGCTGTGTTGCACTGTTCTTGCTAGACAAGATAGGTTGGGCTGCCTTGTCTCCTGCTGTTAGAGGTAACCCATAGGGTCTACTGCTGTGTTGCACTGTTCTTGCTAGACAAGATAGGTTGGGCTGCCTTGTCTTCTGCTGTTAGAGGCAACCCATTGGGTCTACTGCTGTGTTGCACTGTTCTTGCTAGACAAGATAGGTTGGGCTGCCTTGTCTCCTGCTGTTAGAGGCAACCCATAGGTACTACTGCTGTGTTGCACTGTTCTTGCTAGACAAGATAGGTTGGGCTGCCTTGTCTCCTGCTGTTAGAGGTAACCCCTAGGGTCTACTGCTGTGTTGCACTGTTCTTGCTAGACAAGATAGGTTGGGCTGCCTTGTCTCCTGCTGTTAGAGGTAACCCCTAGGGTCTACTGCTGTGTTGCACTGTTCTTGCTAGACAAGATAGGTTGGGCTGCCTTGTCTCCTGCTGTTAGAGGTAACCCATAGGGTCTACTGCTGTGTTGCACTGTTCTTGCTAGACAAGATAGGTTGGGCTGCCTTGTCTCCTGCTGTTAGAGGCAACCCATAGGGTCTACTGCTGTGTTGCACTGTTCTTGCTAGACAAGATAGGTTGGGCTGCCTTGTCTCCTGCTGTTAGAGGTAACCCCTAGGGTCTACTGCTGTGTTGCACTGTTCTTGCTAGACAAGATAGGTTGGGCTGCCTTGTCTCCTGCTGTTAGAGCTAACCCATAGGGTCTACTGCTGTGTTGCACTGTTCTTGCTAGACAAGATAGGTTGGGCTGCCTTGTCTCCTGCTGTTAGAGGCAACCCCTAGGGTCTACTGCTGTGTTGCACTGTTCTTGCTAGACAAGATAGGTCGGGCTGCCTTGTCTCCTGCTGTTAGAGGTAACCCCTAGGGTCTACTGCTGTGTTGCACTGTTCTTGCTAGACAAGATAGGTTGGGCTGCCTTGTCTCCTGCTGTTAGAGGCAACCCTAAGGTCTACTGCTGTGTTGCACTGTTCTTGCTAGACAAGATAGGTTGGGCTGCCTTGTCTCCTGCTGTTAGAGGTAACCCATAGGGTCTACTGCTGTGTTGCACTGTTCTTGCTAGACAAGATAGGTCGGGCTGCCTTGTTTCCTGCTGTTAGAGGTAACCCCTAGGGTCTACTGCTGTGTTGCACTGTTCTTGCTAGACAAGATAGGTTGGGCTGCCTTGTCTCCTGCTGTTAGAGGTAACCCCTAGGGTCTACTGCTGTGTTGCACTGTTCTTGCTAAATGTCGTAAGTCTTTCTTACTTACTTTAGTGTCGTCCTTGGAGTGATGGGAATCCACACCACATTTTTATTACCCCAATATTGTTGTCTTAGAGAAACCACCAGACTCCGTCCACAAAACTCCGTCGGTCTGCAAACCCCTTTTTCTTACTCTCACTCACCCTTAGATCATGCCCCCTCTCACTCCTCCCCAACATAACATACTCCACAACTCTAGCTTTAACAAATAAATACAAAATACTTTATTAAGCAAAGAGTATAAGTGTGAGAAGTGTGTGTTAGTAATGTGTAGAATGTGTGTCGAATATTCTAGTGGGTGCAGACTTAGACCAGGTAGCTGAAGAGCCCAGCCCGATCATCCCAGAAAGGATCACACCACATCTTCATTCAGTCCACGAAGACCTCACCCAGGTATGTGTCCATCCTGCTAGATGTAGATTTCCACCGGTGGCTGTTTGATCACTCAAAAGAACTAGTCACAGTCCGACCCTAAATCCTGTCTGGATCACACAGTTAATATATGTCTAATTTGTTCCTATACTTATAACACCCTTGTCTAGTGAGGACACGAACATACTGTTCTTTGAAATAAATGTACTTCCTGTCTCAAGTGTCTACTGTTCACAAGACCATTGTTATACTAACTTCCTAATAAGTTTATACTGATTTATTCCCATGTGATGGGGAATAACTGTATCTCTTTGTTTGTTCACCTGTCGTGTAAAACATACTGCCACTGGGCTGTTCCCAGGTGGTGTAAAAGAAATTCACTTTTTACTATTCTGTTCCCAAGTGATGTTTGAAACATTAATTTGACGATTGGTCTTCCTCCAAACTGGTGCGGAGAAAACAATTTCTGGTCTTCTGTTAATGTGTGACGTTTGATAATCCCTCTTATGCTTGTTCCCGTAAACCCTTTCTATCATGGGCTAAGTGCAAAAGATGTTGACCAACTGCCTGCACCAAGGTCTCCATTCTCAGTGACTTGAGTGACCTAAAGGAACCTGTCAACGAGAGAACAACACATTGGGTGATAGCAACTGTCCCCAACCTCCATTGGATGGGGGGGGGGGGGTGTCCGCCTCACTCAGATACATGACAGTGAACATTCTCTGTCATGGGCATAGGAGTTCTTCACTCCGGTCTGCAGTGGGTTAAGATCAGGACAGAGCAAAATGTAAAGTGTAGACCCCTAGCAGACATCACTAGAAGATCCCATCATTGTACATTCTCCCCATCCCCAATTTCCCCAATATCACCCCACTACACAATTCTCACTAGCAGAGCTAATTCTATTCATTACTCTAGCAAGTTTTACCGAGGCTACTGCTTATATTAACTAGGCTTAAATATACTCTCTACAATACCTTAAGCACAACACAACAGTGTCTTCGAAATCATATCCACATTTTGCCATAACAGGCACGTGTACAATTAAATCTAATTAATTTCCGCACACGGTAGATATTTTTTTTAAATCCACTGCAGTGACAAACACGTCCGTGCAAGTCAATCCTCAGAGTTACTACTTGTAAACAAAGCATGTTTTTACCCAACAGCCTTGAGTGGCCACGTGACGTTCTTTTGATGTTAACAAAGGTGGTTCAAGGGCAGATTATCCATTTCTGAATAAATTCTTTCCCTTGGGTTTCATCAATGTCACAATAGTAGATTATCTCCCCCTTTTGGACAATCCATGCACAAGTCGCTTCCCCCTTTTTTTCAACATATGCCTACAATTTCCCGTCTTGTGGGGATTGTCAAAGAAGATTTCCTTGTTTGATGTTGGCGACTTAGCGGTGTCCTTGATCTAACTGGTAAACAACTGCAGATGTACATTCCGACTTTGTTTTTCTGTCCCGGTTAAAAAACAAATGTAGCTTTGCACACAGGCCATGAATATGACCGTCTGTATTGTCATTATCTGGTGGATACACAGTGAAATCATGACATAGGCCACCTCTTAAGAGAGTAGTCCATCTCACTCTTCTCCACTGTGAATTCAATCCAGATGATTCATTCCTCTTCTTCAGGAGCTGGGTGTCTTGATAAGAAGTCCGCTCCAACATTTCCCTTCCCAGGAATATACTCAACTGTGAAATTGTAGGGTTGAAGTAACAACGACCACCGCATCAAACGGGCGTTGAGCTTCTGAGAAGTAGCCAGGAACATCAGGGGCTGATGATCTGACTGGACCCGAAACTTAACTCCATACAAATAGGGCTGGAATTTTTGCACGGCCCATACGAGAGACAAACATTCTCTCTCGACGGTCGAATAATTCCTCTCAGCCTGGAGTAGTTTCTTGCTTGCGTATGCCACAGGTTTCAAAACCGAAGCATCGTCTTTCCCTTCCTGTAACAACGCTGCCCCAATCCCAATCCCACTTGCATCCGTTCTCAACACAAATGGTTTGGAAAGGTCCGGGAGCTGTAATACAGGTTTACTGACCAAGGCCTCCTTTAACTGACTATAGTCAGTCTCACATTCTGGTGTCCAAATGATTTGGTCCGGGAATCCCTTTTTCAAGGTTTCCGTCAATGGAGCTCCCAGTTCAGTGAAATGTGGGATAAATTTCTGGTAGAATCCACACAACGAGAGAAAAGATCGCACGTCCTTCTTCGTTTTTGGCCTTGGGGCATTTCTGATTTTCTCTAGGTTCTTCTCTTCTGGGACAATGTGTCCTGGAGTGATGGTGTGACCTAGAAATTCCAGAGTCTGGTAACCAATCATGCACTTGGTTGGACGAGCGGTAAGCCCTGCTTCCTTGAGTCTATTAAACACTCTCTCCAAGGATTGCAAATGGTCATCCAAGCTGCCACTGGAAATCAGAATATCATCCATGAAGGAGATGATGGCCGGATCCTGTAAAGGATCTAGTAAAGTCCTCATCATACGTGTAAACACACTAGGTGCGTTGCTGAGACCAAAGGGCATGACCTTGAATTCGTAGTGTCCACTGGGTGTACTGAAGGCCAGCAGTGGTCGAATCTCCGGTTTGACTGGTATTTGATAGTACCCCCGACTCAGATCCACCTTTGAAAAGTACCGAGCCTTATGGAGCCTAGCGAATAACTGCGTTGGATTCGGCAAAGGTTCCACCTGAAATTGTGTATGACTGTTCAGAAGTCGGTAGTCTATACACAACCGGTGTTCTCCACTTGGTTTCCGTAACAAAACTACCCCCGCATTGTATGGGGATGTGGATGGTGCAATCACGTCATCCTCCAGCAGTTTTTTGTATTTCCTCCTCCAGGGCCTTTTCTTTAGAGAAGGGCACTGGGTAAACCTTCTGGCGAACAGGCTCCTGTGTAGTCAACGTCATCTCGAACTCCACCAACCTCGTTCATCCTGGTTTATCAGTCAGTATCTCCTTATGAGACCTGAGAACCTGGGTTATCTTCTCCCTCTCCTGGGAGGTCAGATCAGGGTTCACCTGCACATCCTTGTAGGTTTCCTGGTGTACCAGGGGATATTCCCTGCCCTCGCTGGTTCCCACTTCTGTCTCCACTGCAACTGCCATTGCCATGAGGTGAGCTGCTTTTTCTCCGGGTCTCTCTTCGTATTTCCGCAAGAGATTGATATGGAAAATCTTCGACTTTCCCCGGATCCGGATCTGATAGTTGGTTCTGGATATTACCCTTTCCACGGGAAATGGTCCTTGCCAACCTATCTCCAGTTTGTTGTTTCCCGTTGGGAGTAGCAACAAAACTTTGTCTCCCACCTCTAGAGATCTGTCTTTAGACCTACGGTTGTAGTAAGCCGCATGTCTTTTCCTGGCCTTTTTCAAGTTTTGATTTGCCAGAGTCCATCCTTTGTGGAGTTTTTCTTTCAGTTCCTCCACGTATTGATAGGATGAGATTACTTCTTCTGACGTCCCCTCTTCAGTCCAACTCCTCAACATGGCTTCCAACGGTCCTTTGATTGGACGACCCAACAGCAACGTAGCGGGTGGTAGTCCTGTTGAGCCATGAGGAACTTCCCGATAGGCAAAGAGTGCTGCAGGGATATATTCATCCCACCTATCAGGTTTTTCCTGCGCTAGTTTCCTGAGCATTGTCATCAACGTGCCGTTGAAACGCTCTACTTGTCCATTGGCTTGAGGATGGTAAGGGCTGGTATGTATGTGGTTAGAGTGAAACACTCTAAATACCTCCTCCATGAGTTTTCCACAAAACTGGGACCCATTGTCCGTCAGAATTTGATCTGGGAAGCCTAATCTTGTAAAGGCCTCCATCAGTGCATCCGCCACTCGTTTCGAGTCAATCGTGGTCAACGGTATGGCTTCACCCCACATTGTACAGCAATCCACCATTGTGAGTATATACATGTTCCTCTTCCTAGTCCTAGGAAGTGGACCCACGATATCGATGGCTACCCTCTCGAAAGGAGAGTTCATGATGGGCATCTCACCCAGGACCACCGGTGCTGTCCAGTGTTTCGGTGCCACCCTCTGGCACTCAGGGCATGACTTCACATACCGACGCACATCCTCTGTCATTCCCGGCCAATAGTAGTGGCAGGAAATCCGCTGCATGGTGGCGGCAATACCCATATGTCCACTAAAGGAGATGGTATGCCCCATATGAAGAATCTGGGACCGGTGAGCTTTTGGGACGACCAACTGACCGTATAGGTTGTCTCCCCTTCCTGCTCTCCTGTAGAGTATCCTATTCTTCATGTAGTACTGCCCCCGTCCTGGTGGATCAGCACTTTTCTGCAGCTTTTTGTAGCAAGGACGTAAAGTATCATCCTCACTCTGGGCAGTTCGTAGCTCCCCCGGCATTGGGTTAGTCACAATTGCGTCTGCCTCTTCCGTTCTCGTCTGAGAGCGAGTCTGTATTGCTCCCATATGGATTGGCTCCCTGGGCATTCCCAGAAAGACATACCGGCAACCTAGGATTACTGGGAAAATGGGATCGGTCAATACAGCAGCCTTGATTGTGCCGGTGACATATCTTGACCGAATCTCCACGTTAGCAATGGGCAACTTCATGGCCACAGCACTCTTCTGTGCAGGCTGTATTTCCATGGTCTCACCTGTGAATTGTTCTGGGTGTACCAGATCCGCAGAAATCACGGCCTCCCCGTCCAGTCCTGTGTCGTACAAACACTCCACTTGACGACCGTTAACCTCTACCAATTCCACTACAGGTGGTTTTTCCTGGTCTGGAGTTTCTTCGTCGGCCTCGACCTGTTCAGTGGGCTCCACCTTAGGTCTCCCGGGGCACACGATGAATTTAGATTCTCCTGACTTTCTCTTGCAGTCAATAGCATTGTGCGTGTTTGACTTGCATTGGTTGCACCATTTCTCTGTCCTAGATTTTCTTGTGCCGGACTTGAGTGAGCTCTCCTGATGGTGAGCTATCTTGCTGACCTTGGCATTCTCCGTGACAACCTCCTTGGAAGTCACTTGACATGCTGCGAAGTGAGGGCTCTTAGCCTTCGATTTGCAGTCCCTCGTATTGTGAGTGGGTGACTTACAAATTGAACACCACTTCTCCGACCACGGTCGTTTTGGTGTAGAGCTCGAAGAGCTCTTGCTTCCCTCCTTCGTCTTCTCTGAACTATCCTCTGATTTTTGCACATAAGGTTCCCCCTTTTTTGTTCCAGAGCTTTTGGCTTTCTTCTTGTCATGTTTCTCCTGACTTTTGGTGTTGGTGGGAAGGTTTTCCCCGGCCTCCCCATGTACCTCTACGAACCGTTCTGCTAATTTTGTCACGAGGTCAATACGTTCCGCTCCTTGTTCTCCCAGGAATGTCCTGAGAGGTTTTGACATTTGCTTCTTCAGCTGGTTGACCACCATGAGTTCTTCCAGACTCTCATAGTCATGTGCGAACCCAGCCAAATCCATCCACTTATGGAGATAAGATTTAAGACGCAAACTGTAGGCGGCAAACAACTCCCCCGGTTCTCGTTTCGCTGCTCGAAATTTTTTCCGGTAGGTATGTGACGTAACCTCGAATCGTTTCAGCAGAGCCGTCTTTAACTCATCATAATTGTTCTCATGTCCTGGTGGCAGGCGAGTATAAACTTCGTATCCCGTCCCGCGTAATCCCTGGGATAGCTTAAGATTCCATTTGTTACGCTCCAGACCCATAGCAACTGACATAGCCTCGAAGCGTTGAAGGTATTGGTCAATCTTCTCTTTGTCCTCCTCGTAGACCGCCAAAGGAAACTTCATAGCATGGTACCCCTGTCCACCTACTGGTGTTGAGCCTGGGACTGAGGAACCTCCAACTGCTCCCTCAGTTTCCCCATTAGATTGACTCTTGAGCTCGAGTTCCCGCATCCTGTACTCGTGCGCCCTTTTCTGAGCTTCTTGTTCAGCTTCCAGTTTCCTAGCTGCTTGCTTAGCTTCCAGTTTCCTAGCTGCTTGCTCAGCTTCCAGTTTCCTAGCTGCTTGCTCAGCTTCCAGTTTCCTAGCTGCTTGCTCAGCTTCCAGTTTCCTAGCTGCTTGCTCAGCTTCTAATTTCTTAGCTGCCTGCTCAGCTTCAAGTTCCATCCTTCTAGTGGCTTGCTCAGCTTCTATCCTCTTAGTTTCTAACTCCATCTTCCTCAATTCCAATTCGGCCTTCCGATCGTCTCTTTCTGCTTGACGATACTCTCTCTCCACTTCCTGTATGTAATCCGTTAAAGCTGAACCAGACAAACCCATTCCTTCCCCCTTTGCCCTTAGTTCTGCCCCAGTTAATTTAGGAGTGGCCATTTTTCAGACAGGTAAGTCAGCAGATAGGGTGCAGATTATCTCCAAGAGGAATATATATATAATGAACAATCACTGTTAATCTAATAATTAAGACCACACACAACACAATCACTCAGTGACAAGAGAAGAATCAGGACCACAGACCTATGCAGACGTGTGAGGTGTGAACAGGTAAGATATGTATCCTAACCCCTATCCACATTCACTCTAGCTGGATTCTCTCTCCAACAATATCACCGTCCTCTTAGTAAAGATCCCGTGTCAAAAGACCCCGTTGTCAGGAGATCCCACTGTCAAAGGATCCCGCTTACAAGAGATCCCGCTTAAAAGAGATCCCGCTGTCCAAAGATCACGTTTACGAGCCCCCAATAAATGTCGTAAGTCTTTCTTACTTACTTTAGTGTCGTCCTTGGAGTGATGGGAATCCACACCACATTTTTATTACCCCAATATTGTTGTCTTAGAGAAACCACCAGACTCCGTCCACAAAACTCCGTCGGTCTGCAAACCCCTTTTTCTTACTCTCACTCACCCTTAGATCATGCCCCCTCTCACTCCTCCCCAACATAACATACTCCACAACTCTAGCTTTAACAAATAAATACAAAATACTTTATTAAGCAAAGAGTATAAGTGTGAGAAGTGTGTGTTAGTAATGTGTAGAATGTGTGTCGAATATTCTAGTGGGTGCAGACTTAGACCAGGTAGCTGAAGAGCCCAGCCCGATCATCCCAGAAAGGATCACACCACATCTTCATTCAGTCCACGAAGACCTCACCCAGGTATGTGTCCATCCTGCTAGATGTAGATTTCCACCGGTGGCTGTTTGATCACTCAAAAGAACTAGTCACAGTCCGACCCTAAATCCTGTCTGGATCACACAGTTAATATATGTCTAATTTGTTCCTATACTTATAACACCCTTGTCTAGTGAGGACACGAACATACTGTTCTTTGAAATAAATGTACTTCCTGTCTCAAGTGTCTACTGTTCACAAGACCATTGTTATACTAACTTCCTAATAAGTTTATACTGATTTATTCCCATGTGATGGGGAATAACTGTATCTCTTTGTTTGTTCACCTGTCGTGTAAAACATACTGCCACTGGGCTGTTCCCAGGTGGTGTAAAAGAAATTCACTTTTTACTATTCTGTTCCCAAGTGATGTTTGAAACATTAATTTGACGATTGGTCTTCCTCCAAACTGGTGCGGAGAAAACAATTTCTGGTCTTCTGTTAATGTGTGACGTTTGATAATCCCTCTTATGCTTGTTCCCGTAAACCCTTTCTATCATGGGCTAAGTGCAAAAGATGTTGACCAACTGCCTGCACCAAGGTCTCCATTCTCAGTGACTTGAGTGACCTAAAGGAACCTGTCAACGAGAGAACAACACATTGGGTGATAGCAACTGTCCCCAACCTCCATTTGATGGGGGGGGGGGGGGGGGGGTGTCCGCCTCACTCAGATACATGACAGTGAACATTCTCTGTCATGGGCATAGGAGTTCTTCACTCCGGTCTGCAGTGGGTTAAGATCAGGACAGAGCAAAATGTAAAGTGTAGACCCCTAGCAGACATCACTAGAAGATCCCATCATTGTACATTCTCCCCATCCCCAATTTCCCCAATATCACCCCACTACACAATTCTCACTAGCAGAGCTAATTCTATTCATTACTCTAGCAAGTTTTACCGAGGCTACTGCTTATATTAACTAGGCTTAAATATACTCTCTACAATACCTTAAGCACAACACAACAGTGTCTTCGAAATCATATCCACATTTTGCCATAACAGGCACGTGTACAATTAAATCTAATTAATTTCCGCACACGGTAGATATTTTTTTTAAATCCACTGCAGTGACAAACACGTCCGTGCAAGTCAATCCTCAGAGTTACACTACTTGTAAACAAAGCATGTTTTACCCAACAGCCTTGAGTGGCCACGTGACGTTCTTTTGATGTTAACAAAGGTGGTTCAAGGGCAGATTATCCATTTCTGAATAAATTCTTTCCCTTGGGTTTCATCAATGTCACAATAGTAGATTATCTCCCCCTTTTGGACAATCCATGCACAAGTCGCTTCCCCCTTTTTTCAACATATGCCTACAATTTCCCGTCTTGTGGGGATTGTCAAAGAAGATTTCCTTGTTTGATGTTGGCGACTTAGCGGTGTCCTTGATCTAACTGGTAAACAACTGCAGATGTACATTCCGACTTTGTTTTTCTGTCCCGGTTAAAAAACAAATGTAGCTTTGCACACAGGCCATGAATATGACCGTCTGTATTGTCATTATCTGGTGGATACACAGTGAAATCATGACACTAGACAAGATAGGTCGGGCTGCCTTGTCTCCTGCTGTTAGAGGTAACCCCTAGGGTCTACTGCTTTGTTGCACTGTTCTTGCTAGACAAGATAGGTTGGGCTGCCTTGTCTCCTGCTGTTAGAGGTAACCCATAGGGTCTACTGCTGTGTTGCACTGTTCTTGCTAGACAAGATAGGTCGGGCTGCCTTGTCTCCTGCTGTTAGAGGCAACCCCTAGGGTCTACTGCTGTGTTGCACTGTTCTTGCTAGACAAGATAGGTCGGGCTGCCTTGTTTCCTGCTGTTAGAGGCAACCCCTAGGGTCTACTGCTGTGTTGCACTGTTCTTGCTAGACAAGATAGGTCGGGCTTCCTTGTCTCCTGCTGTTAGAGGCAACCCCTAGGGTCTACTGCTGTGTTGCACTGTTCTTGCTAGACAAGATAGGTCGGGCTGCCTTGTTTCCTGCTGTTAGAGGCAACCCCTAGGGTCTACTGCTGTGTTGCACTGTTCTTGCTAGACAAGATAGGTCGGGCTGCCTTGTTTCCTGCTGTTAGAGGTAACCCCTAGGGTCTACTGCTGTGTTGCACTGTTCTTGCTAGACAAGATAGGTTGGGCTGCCTTGTTTCCTGCTGTTAGAGGCAACCCATAGGGTCTACTGCTGTGTTGCACTGTTCTTGCTAGACAAGATAGGTTGGGCTGCCTTGTCTCCTGCTGTTAGAGGCAACCCATAGGGTCTATTGCTGTGTTGCACTGTTCTTGCTAGACAAGATAGGTTGGGCTGCCTTGTCTCCTGCTGTTAGAGGTAACCCCTAGGGTCTACTGCTGTGTTGCACTGTTCTTGCTAGACAAGATAGGTTGGGCTGCCTTGTCTCCTGCTGTTAGAGGCAACCCCTAGGGTCTACTGCTGTGTTGCACTGTTCTTGCTAGACAAGATAGGTTGGGCTGCCTTGTCTCCTGCTGTTAGAGGTAACCCCTAGGGTCTACTGCTGTGTTGCACTGTTCTTGCTAGACAAGATAGGTTGGGCTGCCTTGTCTCCTGCTGTTAGAGGTAACCCCTAGGGTCTACTGCTGTGTTGCACTGTTCTTGCTAGACAAGATAGGTTGGGCTGCCTTGTCTCCTGCTGTTAGAGGTAACCCCTAGGGTCTACTGCTGTGTTGCACTGTTCTTGCTAGACAAGATAGGTTGGGCTGCCTTGTCTCCTGCTGTTAGAGGTAACCCCTAGGGTCTACTGCTGTGTTGCACTGTTCTTGCTAGACAAGATAGGTTGGGCTGCCTTGTCTCCTGCTGTTAGAGGCAACCCCTAGGGTCTACTGCTGTGTTGCACTGTTCCTGCTAGACAAGATAGGTTGGGCTGCCTTGTCTCCTGCTGTTAGAGGTAACCTATAGGGTCTACTGCTGTGTTGCACTGTTCTTGCTAGACAAGATAGGTTGGGCTGCCTTGTTTCCTGCTGTTAGAGGCAACCCCTAGGGTCTACTGCTGTGTTGCACTGTTCTTGCTAGACAAGATAGGTTGGGCTGCCTTGTCTCCTGCTGTTAGAGGTAACCCCTAGGGTCTACTGCTGTGTTGCACTGTTCTTGCTAGACAAGATAGGTTGGGCTGCCTAGTTTCCTGCTGTTAGAGGCAACCCCTAGGGTCTACTGCTGTGTTGCACTGTTCTTGCTAGACAAGATAGGTTGGGCTGCCTTGTCTCCTGCTGTTAGAGGCAACCCCTAGGGTCTACTGCTGTGTTGCACTGTTCTTGCTAGACAAGATAGGTTGGGCTGCCTTGTCTCCTGCTGTTAGAGGCAACCCCTAGGGTCTACTGCTGTGTTGCACTGTTCTTGCTAGACAAGATAGGTTGGGCTGCCTTGTCTCCTGCTGTTAGAGGCAACCCCTAGGGTCTACTGCTGTGTTGCACTGTTCTTGCTAGACAAGATAGGTCGGGCTGCCTTGTCTCCTGCTGTTAGAGGCAACCCCTAGGGTCTACTGCTGTGTTGCACTGTTCTTGCTAGACAAGATAGGTTGGGCTGCCTTGTCTCCTGCTGTTAGAGGTAACCCATAGGGTCTACTGCTGTGTTGCACTGTTCTTGCTAGACAAGATAGGTTGGGCTGCCTTGTCTCCTGCTGTTAGAGGTAACCCCTAGGGTCTACTGCTGTGTTGCACTGTTCTTGCTAGACAAGATAGGTTGGGCTGCCTTGTCTCCTGCTGTTAGAGGTAACCCATAGGGTCTACTGCTGTGTTGCACTGTTCTTGCTAGACAAGATAGGTTGGGCTGCCTTGTCTCCTGCTGTTAGAGGCAACCCATTGGGTCTACTGCTGTGTTGCACTGTTCTTGCTAGACAAGATAGGTTGGGCTGCCTTGTCTCCTGCTGTTAGAGGCAACCCATAGGGTCTACTGCTGTGTTGCACTGTTCTTGCTAGACAAGATAGGTTGGGCTGCCTTGTCTCCTGCTGTTAGAGGTAACCCCTAGGGTCTACTGCTGTGTTGCACTGTTCTTGCTAGACAAGATAGGTTGGGCTGCCTTGTCTCCTGCTGTTAGAGGTAACCCCTAGGGTCTACTGCTGTGTTGCACTGTTCTTGCTAGACAAGATAGGTTGGGCTGCCTTGTCTCCTGCTGTTAGAGGTAACCCATAGGGTCTACTGCTGTGTTGCACTGTTCTTGCTAGACAAGATAGGTTGGGCTGCCTTGTCTCCTGCTGTTAGAGGCAACCCATAGGGTCTACTGCTGTGTTGCACTGTTCTTGCTAGACAAGATAGGTTGGGCTGCCTTGTCTCCTGCTGTTAGAGGTAACCCCTAGGGTCTACTGCTGTGTTGCACTGTTCTTGCTAGACAAGATAGGTTGGGCTGCCTTGTCTCCTGCTGTTAGAGCTAACCCATAGGGTCTACTGCTGTGTTGCACTGTTCTTGCTAGACAAGATAGGTTGGGCTGCCTTGTCTCCTGCTGTTAGAGGCAACCCCTAGGGTCTACTGCTGTGTTGCACTGTTCTTGCTAGACAAGATAGGTCGGGCTGCCTTGTCTCCTGCTGTTAGAGGTAACCCCTAGGGTCTACTGCTGTGTTGCACTGTTCTTGCTAGACAAGATAGGTTGGGCTGCCTTGTCTCCTGCTGTTAGAGGCAACCCCTAAGGTCTACTGCTGTGTTGCACTGTTCTTGCTAGACAAGATAGTTTGGGCTGCCTTGTCTCCTGTTGTTAGAGGCAACCCCTAGGGTCTACTGCTGTGTTGCACTGTTCTTGCTAGACAAGATAGGTCGGGCTGCCTTGTCTCCTGCTGTTAGAGGCAACCCCTAGGGTCTACTGCTGTGTTGCACTATTCTTGCTAGACAAGATAGGTTGGGCTGCCTTGTCTCCTGCTGTTAGAGGTAACCCCTAGGGTCTACTGCTGTGTTGCACTGATCTTGCTAGACAAGATAGGTTGGGCTGCCTTGTCTCCTGCTGTTAGAAACAACCTCTAGGGTCTACTGCTGTGTTGCACTGTTCTTGCTAGACAAGATAGGTCGGGCTGCCTTGTCTCCTGCTGTTAGAGGCAACCCCTAGGGTCTACTGCTGTGTTGCACTGTTCTTGCTAGACAAGATAGGTTGGGCTGCCTTGTCTCCTGCTGTTAGAGGCAACCCCTAGGGTCTACTGCTGTGTTGCACTGTTCTTGCTAGATAAGATAGTTTGGGCTGCCTTAAACCAGTCAAGGTTGATTTTCATTGTTATCAACAATGCTGATTGGGCAGGTTGGTTTCTTCTTTTTTTTTTCATATCCTATTTACAGGACATTGCTGTCAACACCAGCACTGCTGCTGTTGATGTCTTGGCAAGTTATATTTAGTAGTTTGCCATTGCTTTCTGCACGACCATACCAACACGTTATAACACAACGCAACACGGTCTGCTACCAAATCGGACACAGCTGCGTTTCGAACGCCTGGTAAGCAGCTCACAAACCGCATTCGCAAGCCTTTGGCCACAGATACCACATATTGGGCAGGTACAAGAGAGTAAATGTTGGTTTTCATTGCTATTAACAAATTGAGTATGGAGAATTTGATTAGGTATTCCAGAAACAGTCATCTGACATGGGTAATTGTATTGCTTTGTTCCATTGACCGCTGTAGTTGTTCAGTAGCCAACACAGTGTATTCTCAGCAGCCTCACCAAGTCATGTCAGTGTCTAGTTCTCATTTGTCTTTTCATTCCAAGTTGTTTAAGGGGATTGGATACAATACATCTTGTATCTACCTCAATGATGAATAGTCTCACTGAGGGTCAAAGGCCCCTCCAGATATCTAGCTCGCAGAAGTGGATCTTGATATAAACTAAAGACCATCTAAAGAAGAAATAAGATAAGCTATCAAACTTTTGAAGGACAGGAAAGCTGATAGTCCAGAAGGTATCCCAGCAGAAGTTATTCAAGTCAGGATAAACACCTCATTTGAATTACTACACAAAGTATTTAGCAGAGTCTGAAGAAACACCAGCAGAGTGGAGAGGATATTTGGTGAAACTTCTAATAAAACAGGGATCTGCAGAAGTTTGAAAATTATATAGGAATAATGTTACTGTCGGTTCCAAGAACACATTAAGCAGGATCATTGTTAAGAGATTAAGATATGTCATTGACAAACAGCTAAGGGATGAGTAGGCAGGCTTCTGTCAAACAGATCCTGCACTAACCGGATCACACTGCACATAACAGAGCATAGCATTTACTGAACTCACTACTTTGTATTGCATGTGTGTACTATGAAAGACCTTTGACATCGTTGATTGGGAATCTATTTGGAAATTAATGGGACACTGGGATTTTACAGAAGTTCATTAACTTGATACGGGTGGCATATAAAACAAGAAATATTGACTTTAACTTTATTATTCTTACTAAATGTAAACTGGATTATGCAAACAACAACAAATACTGCCAGAAACGGAATTCAGTGGACGCTGAAAGAGTAGCTTTATGATCTAGACTTTGCTGATGACATTGCCATATTGTCCCTCACAACGTATCAGATTCTAGATAAATTAAACACACTGTGTGGGTCACAACAATTACTTCTAAAAATTCATAGACGAAAGACAAAGATAATGGGAATACATCAAGGAAATTATACCATATTTCCCTTGGTGAAACCTCAATGCAAGAGATTAAATTATACACGTTTGAAGGTAGCAAAGTAGATAAACTTGGGGGAACAGGTAAAGATATTAAAATAAGAATACAAACGGCAAGAGGAGCTTTCATGGCACTAGAGAATGTGTGGTATTCAAAAGAAATTAGTACAAAACTGAGAATATTTAACTCTGTCAAACCAGTACTGCTGTATGGATAAGAAATATGGCGAACAATTAAATCAGTTAATAATAAACTAGAAACTTTCATTTACCGGTGCTTATGCATAATAGAAGTACTAAAGTGGTATGGCAGAATCACAGATGTGTAGCTTATGGAAAGAACTAAATACATTCCAGTGATTCAAGAGGTAAGGAAAAGACAGTGGTGCTGAATAGGACATTGAGAAAACCTGTTAATAGCATCACTAGAAAGTGGTTTCTCTAGATCTCACCGTGCAAATGTAATAGAGGGAGAGCTAGCATGACATCGGTGAAGAGTGTTAGAGACAAATGATAATAAGGGGAGGGCATGGACGGATGTGCAGGAGATAGGAAGGTTTGCCTATGCTCAACTGGGGGATAAAAGGCAGTAGTAGACAAATAAGAAGAAAGAAAAGACAAGTGACCTGCATGATTTACCTTCCTTCATGTCACTTTGGTCTTTCTCACCCTCAATCCTGTGAGCAAGGCTCACCTGACTACCTACCTGAAATTAAATGTTTCTTTCCAAAAGGTGCAAATATCACAGCTTCTCTGTCTATATTGTCATTACAGGTTGTTTCATAAACAGCCTAATTCCTTTTCAGAGTGGATGTGAAAAATGTAGCAGAAGAAGAAGATGATGATGAAGAAGCTACTATTGTTAGACTTTGGTATCACTATTGTTAATAGCTGGCTGATTTACATGTAGACTCACATGTGTTCAAACCACAGGAACAGGCAGTATTCCTAACACTTCTATGTTATCTTTTATGGGAAACTGGACGCGTACAAACTTAGCCCAATTTGTGAAATCAATTCTAGTTATCAGTCAGTGAGAGGCGTCTTAAAGAATTTGTATCGATGATCATATTCTGCTGAAGAAGTGTAAATGCTAAGGTCTGATTTATAGGAGTCAAATCTAAAATGTCCTCCTGGAGTCTTCAGGCATATTTTTATATAAACAGTGAATATTCTCTGACGTTTCAGGTTCAGTTTGGAACTTTAACTGACTATTTTAATGCACTTGACAAGGATGTTGAACACTCCAAGCTAACATTCCCTACCCTGACTGGTGACTTCTTCCCTTACAATGACCGGGATGACCAGTACTGGACTGGCTATTTCTCAGTCCGGCCATTATATAAACATATGGCCAGAGTTCTGCAAGCAAAACTAAGGTTGGTTGTTGTAGTTGTGCTTGGCACTTGAATACTAATAGATGCATTTAGTATTTAGTATATTTATTAACCAGGAGTGAGTTGCTGGGTGTATGAGTCCAGAAAATTGACCATGTTTGATCATTATCCAGTTGTGAGCATGTACCAAGCACAGAATGAGTTAGCAAAGAAATGAATAAGTTCCTAAGATGCATAAGCAGGAATGCAGTGTTTACAGAAATCAGATGGTAAATGTCAGTATTCTGTGAATGTTTGTAAGATGATGATTAGAATTTTTTGCATTCATTCATTCATTCATTCATTCATTCATTTAGTAGCATGTCCTTTGCAGAACCTCGCTCCCATAACACCCTCTCGATCATAAGCAAGATGTCCCACGTCCGATACACCCATCTGGAGATCATCCGCCACATCCTGCACCCATCTTATCTTTGGCCTTCCTCTTCCTCTCTTCCCAGGCATATACCCCTCCATTACTGTTCTCTCCAAACTTTCGTGACGTTTCAAGTGACCAAAATATTTAAATTTTCTTTGTTTTATCGTTTTTAATAGCCAACTTTCTTCAATATTCTGCTCTTGAAGTATTGATGCATTTGTTCTTTTCTTTACCCAAGATATTCTTAGAACTTGTCTATAACATTTATATTCAAAGGCATTTATGCGCTGCTCAGCTTGTTTAGTAAGTGTCCAGGTCTCACAGGCGTATGTTGCAATGGGAAAGATGCATGCTCTTAAAAATCTAATTATTTCTTGCATAGCTTGTCAAAATCACCATGTAGTGGGTTCTTTGCGGAACATTGCTGTCATCACAGCCTGTCAGAGAATGGCTTCATCCCCCGCAGGTTCTCCCACCTCGTGCATTTATGCTGTCACCACCACACAGAGTAAAGTAGCAATTGAGCCATCTATACAGTGTTTTTTTTTTTTTTTTAAATTTGCAGTTGTGCAATCAAATAGTTTTTGTTTTCAATTGTGCTGTCTATACAAATAATTTTCTTTTACAGTTATGTAATCTCTAGACAGAGTGTTAAATAGCATGCAAACTGTTATTTCCACACATAATTGTGTAAATTATGTGCTGTTTTAGGTATGTGTGTTTTGATGAATATTAGATTTGTATTCTTGTTCACGTCACAGGATCACAGAAATCCTGTTCTCACTAACACTGGCCCAATCACTGAAGTCTACAAGTATATCTTATGAACAGCATGCTCATGTTCTGGTTGAGGCACGTAGGTCCCTTGGACTTGTTCATCATCATGATGCAATTACTGGAACCAGCAAGAAGTTTGTAATGGCAGACTATGGACGGATGTATGTATCTAGGCTCTGTGTTTGATTTGATCAACTTTGTAGATTGTCAGCAATGTGCATAGTTTGTTAGTATTGTTGAGTCTTCTTCTTAGACTTATTCTTTGTCTTCCTCATTTGTCTTATTCTGCTTCCCTTTATCCTGTATTGGGGCATAGGTCCTCAACCAAATCAGTTAAAGCTGTCCTATCATTTGATATCTCATGCAGCTCCATGTCTCTCCGTTATTATTCATCTCTGTCTCTAATTCTCTACTCCGTGTGTTTTTAGATTTCCTGGTTTTGTTTGCCTTGTGGATTCCAGACAAGTCTTTTTTGTTGCAGTATTCTCAGCTGTCCCAAAATACTCATCCTATAATATTTCATTTCTTCTACCACCTGTCCTGCCTTCCCCAATTCATGCATAGTTTTAACATTTCAGGTGCCAGCTCTGGAGATTTCTTAAGGTCAAAGGAAATTAATCAATGATCCAGACTCTGCGGCTTTCTTTAAAAAAAGTCGCTTAAAAGTCAACAGGGTTGACTTCATTGCACCGGGTTTTCATCCCATATGGCTGAGTCTCTTTCCGCAGCGCGGAAAGCGTTGCACAAAGCACAAACTCTGTAGCTCCAGCGACGACCCTCAGGAGTATCCTAAAAAAATGCACTCATGAACCGAAGAACACGGCACGGAATCAGACCCACAACCTTCGGAGCCCGAGTCAGATGGCCTGACCACTTCACCATAGAGGCTCTGCGGCTTTCTTTGTATCATGCCATACCTCTTCTAGAAGATCCTCCTTTCCTCTTGCTATTTAATGGTTTTGAAGTGACAGTCAAATGTCATTATTTGTGTCATTCTAATCATTCTAAATAGATGAGTCCTGACGGTTATATTGAAGGTTAGTTTAACATTTGAAGCCTGAACTGTTTGTATAAAACATAATATTTAATTTAACTGACATTTCAAAACACATTCTCATAATCACACAGTATACAACTCTTTTTACCAAATGGCAATCAGCAATATTTGTTTATGTGAATAATTAAGACACATAGACTCAAATAACATATTGTACAGTTTATTGCCTGGCAAATTTTGCTGTATGTCATCAGGTGCCTACTACAGAAAAAAGTTCAACATATAATAAAGTAGCAAAGTGGATCCTTGCAAATGTTATAACAAAACACATTGTCGTATGTTTCAACATCACCACCATAATTTTAAAGAGGTTATCATGTCTCTTTGCTTCCATAATTGTGGTTTCCCCGAGTGATAGCAGATGCCTCAGTTTATCTTTGTAACTTTCAGTTATTTGTAGTGAATAACACACTGAAATCATGTTTGTCTGCAACACTATCCAAATTATGTTAAATGGTGTGTTATTTAAGACAATGACGCCTTCTTGCAATTAAGGTTAGCTGGCTTGCCAGAATTTTCCACTGTTAGCTTCCTAATCAATTTAGGGATGTGCTCTGCTATTTGCTTTCTAGCTGCCTATGTAAATGGACTCGCATTTACATCAAAACTGATATATGCAATTGGATGTGGTGTACATGAGTACAGTTTATTTTACTGATAGGGTTGGTTTTGTATCTCAGAACTGGAAATGCAGCATAGTACATTCAAGCAATTGTTTTGAGTCGATCCTGTATATGTTGCATCACATCATCCCTATGAAAGATTACTAGAATAAATACTTGGAGTTTGGGGACCAGTGTTTCATTAGATTGTGGTGTGGGTGGGTGACGGTGGCATCGCTTTATGAATCCAGTAAGATAGCTATTTAGTTTCAAGGTTTTCTTTAAGGTTTCAGATTCTTCTGTCAGTGTGTCTTGAGAACATATCCTCCTTCGTTTAGACTTTATTTCATTCCATGAGAAGGAAAACATTATTTTGCATGTTTTTTAATTTAAAAGTCATTGTTTGAACAGTATTGTTTCAACTAACAAGAGACAGATTAAAATAATGATGTGTTTATCATTGACAGCTGTGTTATTTTTATAATAGTTGCTTGCCATTATATTGTACTTATTAAATTAAGCTGTTTTCTTTCCTTGAACCATCATGGGATATACAGAATTGTGTAGTCCTTAAACCATCATGGGATACACAGAATTGTTTAGTCCTTGAACCATCATGGGATACACAGAATTGTTTAGTCCTTGAACCATCATGGTATACACAGAATTGTTTAGTCCTTGAACCATCATGGGATACACAGAATTGTTTAGTCCTTGAACCATCATGGGATACACAGAATTGTTTAGTCCTTGAACCATCATGGGATACACAGAATTGTTTAGTCCTTGAACCATCATGGTATACACAGAATTGTTTAGTCTTTGAACCATCATGGGATACACAAAATTGTGCAGTTCTTGAACCATCATGGGATACACAGAATTGTGCAGTTCTTGAACCATCATAGGATACACAGAATTGTGCAGTTCTTGAACCATCATGGGATACACAGAATTGTGCAGTTCTTGAACCATCATAGGATACACAGAATTGTGCAGTACTTGAACCCTCATGGGATACACAGAATTGTGTAGTCATCTGAAACGAGATAAAGGTAGTCCCACAGCAGATACTATCACTGGGGTGTGAAGAGGTAGGCCATCACATGTTCTAGCCAGGATATTTGAGGTGGCGTGGCTAGTTCCTTGCCTCGTGGCCTTGTTAGTAGTGTAGTCGATATTTTTATTGGGTTTCAACACCTTATGCAATAGTGTTCCATGTTGTTTGTATAGAGATTTTGGACAACTGTAATAGATTTCTGTATTTTACAGATATGTACTCTGTTATTAATTTGAAACATGGTAGCCTAGTGGTGTAGTGTTCTTGCCTCTTGATCTGATGGTCCTGTGTTCAGATCATCCTCCAAACAGGATTATTTCATGACCACATGGCTTGGCTCAAAATTGATCTAGACTAAAAATTGATATAA
Source organism: Cepaea nemoralis (assembly GCA_014155875.1). Taxonomy (NCBI): domain Eukaryota; kingdom Metazoa; phylum Mollusca; class Gastropoda; order Stylommatophora; family Helicidae; genus Cepaea; species Cepaea nemoralis. The sequence goes on from JACEFZ010028036.1 coordinate 380,824, forward strand.
GAAACTTGGGGGGGGGGGGGGGGGTGTTAGGCAACTGGTATCTTCTTCTTCGTTCATCCGGAGTTTTTTTTTCCGGACGTGATTGCATTGTGCCTGTTTACAGCAGAGCTGCGTTCTTGCGCCGTTAGGCTGACACATCCGACTTCTGCGGGCATTTGTTGACCGGGTTAAAGGCAACTGGTATAATGCTCACCATTACACCTGTCCAGTGTCGTTCGTTCCATAACACCATAACCCGAACATACCATGAAGACAGCACCATATCCCAAAAATGTCATATTGACATAACATATCCCCAACATGCCATGATGACATGACACCATAACTGCAATATGCAGTGATGACATGACACCACATCCCTAATGTTACATGATGGTAGACCATATCCCCAATATAACATTAAGGCATAGCATTTTTTGTTTTTGTTTTGCGCTCTCTTATTTTGAACTCAAGCATAGTCCATAACACTACTTCTAGTAGCACTTGACTGAATTTTGTGTGTGAATTAGCTTTCCCTAATACCAGTGTCCCTCTCCATCAGGTGAACCCATTTTGACTTCAGAGGTATTTGTAATTTACATCCCTATGTCTAGGACGACAGGTCAACATTTTAGTCCAACTGTCCGGTGTAGGTGTTGAACCCCTTACCTCGGCATCAGCACACCGGATGTTTAAGAACACGCATTCTTATCCAATCAGCCTTGCTGACCTACAGACATAGCATTTTATCCCCAATATAATGGGAAGAATATCACCAGTCTCCCAATATGCCATAATGACTAAGCATCATATCCCCATTATATATAAATGGAATGCTTATCTTTTATAATTTTTATTCTGTTTCTGAAATCAACAAATATTTTCTTCTTCATTAGTTTAAGAGACATCGTAGACAAGCTGAGTGAACTTCTGGCATTAGTGATGGTGAACAACATGATCTTGGGAAATAATAAATATACAGAACTGCCACAAGATTCTGTTTTCATGACAGAAGAGTGGACTTCAACTTCCTCTCCACCAGTGTTGAAAGTTATTCACTATAACAATAGTTGGTAAGTTTCTCAGAGATTAACATGATTTACTGTAATAGTTTACAACACTGGCAGATGTTGCCTTTGACTATCCTGTGTATTTATGATTTAACCAAAGACGTGCTGGCGGAAGCTATCCAGGGAGCGAAGACAAAGAAGGAGGAACTCCACATGATATGGTTGGATCTGGCCAACGAGTATGGGTCAGTGCCCCACCAGTTGTTGTGGCATGCACTCAAGGCTTATCACGTGCCCGAGAACATCACTGGAAATGATTGTGCAGTACTTCTCAGGTTTCTCTCTTCATTTCTCGACCAAAACCTTCACGACCAGATGGATTGACTTGCAAGTGGGTATTGTCATGGAATGTACGATTTTGCTGACATTATTTGTCATGGCCATTCAGTTCATCCTGGATGCGGCATCTGGCTACGCACACGGTCCGAAACTCAGCGAGGGAAAGAACATTCCATGGCTGAAGGCCTTCATGGACGATACAACAATCCTGACACCGAAGGAGAGTGATGCCCGCAGCATCCTCCACAGACGATCTGATTCGCCAGTGCAAGATGAGCTTCAAGCCCAAGAAATCGAGAAGCCTGTCGATCGTGAAGGGTAGAGCGGCGGAAAGGTTGTTCATGGTTGCCGGAAAAGCGATTCCCACGGTGTTAGAGGAACTGGTAAAGAGTCTTGGACATGTGTTCGATTCAACCCTGATGGACAGGAACGCGGTGGTAGAGATGCAAGAAGTGTTGGCGAACCTGTGCACCATTGATAAAACTAGGCTGATAGGCAAATTCAAAATCTGGTGTCTCCAACTCATGCTTATTCCGAAGCTCCTGTGGCCGCTGCTGATATATGATATAGGCACGACCACAGTGCAAACGATGGAGGGGAAGATAAGCAGCTACATAAGGAAATGGCTTGGAGCACCAACATGCCTCACGACTGTTGCATTGTACTGCAAGCAGAGCAAGTTCATCCTCCCGTTCCGGTCCCTCATGGACGAATTCAAAGTCGGAAAAGCCAGATTCGTGATGATGTTGTGCGAGTCTCAAGATGAAACAGTCAGCTCCTCAGTTCCCGCCCTGAAAAGGGAAGGAAGTGGAAGGTCGTCAGCGTAGTCAAAGATGCCCAGGCAGTACTGCAGCTGAAGGAGATCATGGGGCACACCCAGTCAGACAGAAGGAGTTTCTGGGGCCATGACAGAGACCCAATGTGGTCTAAGGCAACGACTAAGGAACGCAGAGACCTGGTGATTAAAGAGATCCGAAAGGGAGAGGATGACGAAAGAGTCTGTGTGGCTGCCCAACAGGCACAGCAGGGCCTCTGGATGTCATGGGAAGAGGTACTGCAGAGATCTCTTATCTGGAATATATGGCGGATGGCACCACTTGCGCTTAAGTTTCGTCGACCTGATCCCTTAACGATGTCTTGCCATCAGCTGCCAACTTGGTCAAGTGGAGTAAAGCCACTGACTCGTCCTGTCCCCCCATGTAAAAAGGTCCAGACAGCGGAGCACATATTGTCTGCATGTAAGGTTGCTCTGACCCAAGGCCGATTTATGTGCGGCACAACAAACTTCCTTACCGAGTTGGTGGCCATAGTGGATGTAGCCAGAAGGCAGGCGAACGAAGCAGAGCCTGATGGATATGTACTTTGTCCAAGCCGGGCAGCAACGCAGAGACAATGCAGACAGTGCTCATGACTTGCCGCTTCCGACCATCTTCGATGGTGCGGAGGACTGGGAACTGACCGTGGATCTAAAGGCAAATACTCTGAAGTGATCTGAAAGTTTGACTTGCGACCTGACATCATACTTTGCTTCTCGTCAGCCAAGCAGTTAACGCTGACTGAGCTGGCCGTCCCTTACGAGTCAAATATTGAGGCGCAGCATACGTACAAGTTAAATAAGTACTGTGACATGGTCATTAGTCTTGAGCTGGAAGGGTACACTGTCAGGCTATTCGCCGTAGAGGTAGGCGCAAGAGGCCTAGTCTCCCACTGCGTGTATGATGTGCTAAAGCAGTTGGGCATTACAGGACAAGCAAGAACTCGGACACAAAAACTACTGTGTGAGGCAGCTACAAAGGCCTCATGCTGGCTGTGGAATTGCCGGAACCTGAAGGGAGATCAGTCTCAAAACTAGTATGGCTACAAGCGGTAAATGCAGAACACCTCACAATCTCTCAGCTAAGAATACGAACTTGCAACGTCTTGTGTTGACCCTATAGCCTTTTCTGCGTGAGTGCGTCACAGGAGGCACAGCAGCGCTCTCAGTAACAGGATAAATGTAAGACGTAAGAGGATCTCAGCCAGGGAGAACCACACAGAGCTGAGAAGACTCGAAGTCGATGTCACCTGTGACGCACCCAAGCAACCTTCTGAGAGTCTTGGGGTGGAGAACAAGTTCCCCGGTGCCACCAAGAAGGCAGAGTGGGCATGGTTAGATTAAATTGACCGAACATCTCACACAGCAGGGGAATGACGCCCGGAGTCATGAACCGGACAGGCCCACCCACAGAGAGTGTTAAGGGTATAATGGGCCAAAACACTTGGGGAAGGGGGAATTCTTCTGACTGATCAGAAGCTCCCTGCCATGTTTGCTCCTTGGCAGAGTTTTTACCTCTAGCTTTCATTCATTATCCATACTTTTGCTGATGATTGTTGATCAGTTATTGTTTGGTCATCTTTTCAGTTTTGTGTCTGTTACAAATCCTCTGACCATTCCTTGGACATCGGCTGTTACTGTGCGGGTGTCCACCCCATCTCGTGTGAGAGTACATCATGGATATTTTGTTCCCAGTCAAATCAACCCAGCCATTGGTACAGGAATGCAGCCTACCTCAGACGTTTATGATGTATGTATTATACATTATTTATTTTTAAAATTGTATTTGTACTTGTATGGTGTATCCAACTAATTCTGCTACTAGTGGGCTCTTCATCTTCTGCCTGTCATCTCCCAGTGGAGCATAGGTCGTCATAAACCAACTCACATCAAGCACTTTCTAGACTATATATACTCACACACGTGTGGGTGGGTGTACATACTGGCATATAACGGACATACAACTAACTTACATATTTGAGCAAGAGAGTTATTGTTGCTCATATATGGTGCAAAATTATGACATGCAATGGTTCTGTCAACATGCATTTTTCCATCTGATGTTATGAATGCCCATCGATATTTGAATTTATTAACTTCATTCTATCTAAACTGTTATGGACAGAAATGAGTTAAGACAGACATAGAGAGGTTGGTAGAACAGTAGAGTGATAGTAATTCACTACAAAGTGCACGGTAGGAACAGTAAGAGTTCACAATAAAATGAAGACCAAGATAGTAACACTCAAGGAGCTCACCGGTTCATGGGAAATGTAGGGGTCAGAGGTAGCGACCTGAGCGAGAAGGCTAGCTAGACTCTGCATTAGGGGTGCGGACAGCATAAGGACAACATTAAGACACACACAGACTTCAGTGATACTTCTATACCAGTCATCTACACAATTATTGAAGAGTTTACAACATCAAGACTCACAGACTTCTGGGATACTTCTATACCAGTCATCTACACAATTATTGAAGAGTTTATACAACAGTCGGTGTAACATAGTATGTCTTTACCTAGATGGTTTAAGGACAATCCAAATTTAACAGTGGCATCGATTTATGATGAGTAGTGACTTCCGCACCAGGACCAGCATAAACATAGCGAACAGATAACCACTGACCATGTGAAACAGTGGACAAGAGTGAGCACAGAAAGTGTGTGAACTGCTTGGCTGGCTAATGTCCACTGCTGTGGTGTACGTTGTGATATGAAACTGTTGAGCAGCCGCTGTGCTTCCTGTTCACTCTGTTATGAGCATCAGTCAGCAAAAGTGAGCTTGTGTGCCAAGTGATGGGAGTCGTCACTGTGAATACACATACCATCAGATTTCTCCTAGATTATTTATTTCATTATTAATTGTTTATTATTTGTTTATGTTATTTATTACCTGCAAGCTTCAGTAACATTCTCACATCAAACTTTATCCACATGAGTACCAAAGTAACATCATGGCGTAAACCATATTAATGCTGTCTTAATGCTTGTCCTATGAGACCATGTCACTTATACTACATCCACCACCACTTTCTTCAGTCAAGATTAACTTCAAGTAGTTAGCATAACATTTGTCTCCATACTTGTCAGAAATGTGTCTGTGTTAATTATATTTATGTTGTAATTTACAGATTGTATTTGTGGCTGATTTGGCAGCATTGTCAATCAAGATGTATGAACTGGTAGAAGACACCCAGACATCAACATTTGCATCTGTAACCATACTTGGTAGTCAACTTGCGACATCCTTATTCCAGTGAGAATCGTCATGGTGTTTATGTGTTCAGTCTGTATCTGGTGTGTTTGACTTTGTTGTTCTATATTTTACACTAGAAAATGGTTATGGTCAGTATAATAGTGCTGTTTTAAAGTTATTTTCTTCAATTAAGTACAAAAGAAATAGTCCCTTTTACATTGGGCATATGTTGTTATAGACACACTTGTATAGATTAATCAGCACTTCTTTGATCATATGGAAACTATGTTACACAATGGCTGTGATGTGATAGATGAAATCCTGGCTTAACTCTCAGGTTTAGACGGATGCCGTCAGTGATGAACTGTATTTTCGTGGACTGTGTGGGTGAACATCTAGGAAACATCCAGATAGGAAAATGACTGCCGATCCCATCAGAGATGAATTGGGTGTTTCTTGGGGGACTGGTGTGTTGACATTCTGGTGGCGGCATTATGCACAGTGTATCTGTGCGGGCTGTTGTTTGTCGAGACTCCTGTCTTTTCCACTTTTCACATAGGGCAGTGGGGAGCATTTGTGTGATATTCACTGGCACAGGAACGGAGCAAAATGGGGACGACCTGTTGCTGTGAAGTTGGAACTGCGACTAACTAAGTAAGATTAGATGGAGCAGAAACAAGGAACAGTTGATGCATGGTCTAGTTTGTGTGAAGGTGAAGGTCTTCACTTCTCCACGCTAGAATCAGCCACAGAATTGTCTGCACCTTTACTTTACATTAGTTTCAATGATGAAACATAACTTTATACGTTTAAGTGAATTATAGTCAATTAGTGGTCTTTAATAGTTCAGTAAATCATTTGTAGTTGAGTGTAGTATTCTGTGTGAATGTTCTCAGTTTTTGTAAAATGACTTGATACTTGGAACTGCAACTTTCTATAAAACAACATTTTATAAATGCCAGTTTTGTTTTTGGTGCCTGTATAGTATAGAAGGACTTAAATGGTATGACAGAATCACCAATGTGGAGCTCATGGAGAGAACTCAACAATTATCAGTGAACCATGAGGTGAGGACAAGAAAACGACACTAGATAGGACACATTTTGAGAAAACCAAAAAATAGTATAACTATAAAGTCCTTTTTTAGGAACCCACAGTGCCCACAAATTAACCCTTTACAGGGCAGACGCTTGTCCGTTTTGTAGCCCTGAACGGGCAAGATTTTTTCAGGTTCTGTAAAATTTCGGGTTGCGTTAGTAAAAACATCACAAATAAGGTGTTAGTCAACCGATTTTAGTTAAATAAACAACACAATGAAGGGAAAAGCATGCAGAATATGTTACTCACGTGATTGTTGCCGGTAATCCATATATGAACACAAATATTTACGAAATACGGCATGTTGTTTGTGATTTTCCGTCATCTATACGGCAATTTACAAACACATTTTCAGAATCATAATCACTTTCTTTAAAGTCCGACTCACGACTGCTAATGCAAAGTAACGCTTTGCACTGATATCTAGCTCCGATTAATAATCAACTTCCGTGCCCTTTAATGTCATTTAAATTGAACAGAGCGAAATCTCGGCTATCACTTGAAGAATCGCCGAAATCCATTTTGAAAAACAGCGTAAAAATCCCGAAAACTATCAAAAAAAGTCCGTTAAAGTCTGTTCAAAGTCATTGTAGCGCGTTTACAAATGGCGGCCACGTTGTCAAGCTATCGGCGAAAGTGAAAGTAGTCATCGGAAGTGTCGGAAAACCGAGAGATCGCATTTTTAAAACGACTAGTCGTCAAAGACGCGATTGGGCGCTATGACCGTTTAACGCATCGAACGCTATCAGGCGCTATGCCCGTTAAAGGGTTAAAGGAAGGCCTGAAAGCACATAGAAAAGTGAAGTAGAATTGGATGAATAATACGGGAAATACATTGAACTCGTTAAGGTGAAACCAGTTTTTTTCTTTGGTCCATCCATCCATCATGTGCCATGCCGATAAGCGTGGGTGGTCATGTTCTGCCATCTCACTCGATCACCAGAGTCGTGGATCAGCTCTGTGTTTCTGTCTTGACCATGCCACATGGCCAAGCCATCCAGGTATTTACTTCTTGGTCTTCCCCTTGGTCTCTTCCCGTCGATCTTGCCAGTCGTGATCAAGTTCTCCAAGTCATTTCTTCTCATAACATGCCTACAAAATTTTGACTGTCTATGTCTAATGACTCTAATCAGTTTACGATCTTCATTTGTTTCTTGAAGGACTTGTTCATTGGTTTTTCTGTCTGTCCATGGTATTCTTTCATTTTCCTCAGAAACCACATTTCCACAGCCATCAGATGTTTTTCACCTTGATTGCTCATTGTCCATGCTTCACATCCATACAAAAGTACAGGTTCTATGTAGCACTTCAACACTCTTTCTCGTTTCAATTGATATCTTTTCATTGGTCAGTATGTTTTTAATCTTGCAAAAGGCTACCTTCACAATGGCAGTTCTTGTTCTAATCTCTTAAAGGCATCTCCAATCAGATGTTATAACTGTTCTCAGATAACTGTATCGATTCACTTGCTTAAGAATATGCCCATTTACTCGTATATCACAATGTGGTATTTCCTTCTTCTTTTTGGGGTCAGTAATTCTAATTTTTCATGATGGGATGCCAGAATTTGGGTTAATCATTTCTACATGTTGGTGGTGAGAAGCCAGTATTTCTAAGTGTTTGTGATGGGAAACCTGTAGTTGGGATCAATATTTCTAAGTGTTTGTGATGGGAAACCTGTAGTTGGGATCAATATTTCTAAGTGTTTGTGATAGGAAACCTGTAGTTGGGATCAATATTTCTAAGTGTTTGTGATGGGAAACCTGTAGTTGGGATCAATATTTCTAAGTGTTTGTGATGGGAAACCTGTAGTTGGGATCAATATTTCTAAGTGTTTGTGATGGGAAACCAGTAGTGGGGATCAATATTTCTAAGTGTTTGTGATGGGAAACCTGTAGTTGGGATCAATATTTCTAAGTGTTTGTGATGGGAAACCTGTAGTTGGGATCAATATTTCTAAGTGTTGTGATGGGAAACCAGTAGTGGGGATCAATATTTCTAAGTGTTTGTGATGGGAAACCTGTAGTTGGGATCAATATTTCTAAGTGTTTGTGATGGGAAACCTGTAGTTGGGATCAATATTTCTAAGTGTTTGTGATGGGAAACCTGTAGTTGGGATCAATATTTCTAAGTGTTTGTGATGGGAAACCTGTAGTTGGGATCAATATTTCTAAGTGTTTGTGATGGGAAACCTGTAGTTGGGATCAATATTTCTAAGTGTTTGTGATGGGAAACCTGTAGTTGGGATCAATATTTCTAAGTGTTTGTGATGGGAAACCTGTAGTTGGGATCAATATTTCTAAGTGTTTGTGATGGGAAACCTGTAGTTGGGATCAATATTTCTAAGTGTTTGTGATGGGAAACCTGTAGTTGGGATCAATATTTCTAAGTGTTTGTGATGGGAAACCTGTAGTTGGGATCAATATTTCTAAGTGTTTGTGATGGGAAACCTGTAGTTGGGATCAATATTTCTAAGTGTTTGTGATGGGAACCTGTAGTTGGGATCAATATTTCTAAGTGTTTGTGATGGGAAACCTGTAGTTGGGATCAATATTTCTAAGTGTTTGTGATGGGAAACCTGTAGTTGGGATCAATATTCTAAGTGTTTGTGATGGGAAACCTGCAGTTGGGATCAATATTTCTAAGTGTTTGTGATGGGAAACCTGCAGTTGGGATCAATATTTCTAAGTGTTTGTGATGGGAAACCTGCAGTTGGGATCAATATTTCTAAGTGTTTGTGATGGGAAACCTGTAGTTGGGATCAATATTTCTAAGTGTTTGTGATGGGAAACCTGTAGTTGGGATCAATATTTCTAAGTGTTTGTGATGGGAAACCTGTAGTTGGGATCAATATTTCTAAGTGTTTGTGATGGGAAACCTAGTAGTTGGGATCAATATTTCTAAGTGTTTGTGATGGGAAACCAGTAGTTGGGATCAATATTTCTAAGTGTTTGTGATGGGAAACCAGTAGTTGGGATCAATATTTCTAAGTGTTTGTGATGGGAAACCATGTAGTTGGGATCAATATTTCTAAGTGTTTGTGATGGGAAACCTAGTAGTTGGGATCAATATTTCTAAGTGTTTGTGATGGGAAACCAGTAGTTGGGATCAATATTTCTAAGTGTTTGTGATGGGAAACCAGTAGTTGGGATCAATATTTCTAAGTGTTTGTGATGGGAAACCAGTAGTTGGGATCAATATTTCTAAGTGTTTGTGATGGGAAACCAGTAGTTGGGATCAATATTTCTAAGTGTTTGTGATGGGAAACCAGTAGTTGGGATCAATATTTCTAAGTGTTTGTGATGGGAAACCAGTAGTTGGGATCAATATTTCTAAGTGTTTGTGATGGGAAACCATGTAGTTGGGATCAATATTTCTAAGTGTTTGTGATGGGAAACCTGTAGTTGGGATCAATATTTCTAAGTGTTTGTGATGGGAAACCTGTAGTTGGGATCAATATTTTTAAGTGTTTGTGATGGGAAACCTGTAGTTGGGATCAATATTTTTAAGTGTTTGGTTTCTTTCCCCAACTATTACGTTCTAATTATATTCCCTATATAGCCTTGCATAAATACGGGTTTGGTTTTGAAAATGAAAATCTGGCAATAACTGACCCGTGTACTTTTAACACTAAAAGAAAACATTAAAAAAGTGCAAAATTCCGCACCAAATATAGGGAAACTGTCTGTTTTTATAGGAGCTAAAACTTAGAAATAATCTTCAGAACATCAGTCTATAAATTTTAAATGTAATAATAATTTATTTTTTGTGTGGACTTCCTCAGTACCAAGTTTCATCCGATCATGTCCACTAAACCAAAAGTTGACATTGAAAACCAGTACCTAAAGGCCAGCTTTTCATCCTGTACAGGGACACTTCAAGTTAGTTATTTGCCAATATTCTTTCCCCACTATTCTTGTATATATCGTTTTCCCAACATTCTTGTACAGGGAGGCCCTGCTATATGTCGCTCCGGTTGACATAATTTCGCTATAATGTCGTCGTCACATAGGGGACATAACTTCACTTTACGTCGCTACGTTCCACCATAACTTCGTCACCTGTGTTGCTATGCTGTTGCTAGCTTGTGGAGGAACTACGTAATTCTGCGTAGTGTTACCACTGTGGAACGTCTCCTTACTCAGTTATTATTGTCAGTTTTGCGTTAACATCACCATTTTACATTTTGTGCACTGCATTTTTCCAGGATTTTAACATGTAATAACCCATAATTATGAGTTCAAAGCGCACAGTAAGTGCTGATAGTGTGTCTGGTTGTAAGAGAACCAGGAAAAGTGTTACTCTTGAGGCAAAATTAGATGTGTTAGTCGTTTTGAGGCTGAGGATCGGGCTGTTGATATCAGTAAAGTCCATGGTTTACTTCCAACAACAGTAAGGACAATTCGTGCAGGTGCTGACAAAATCAAAGAGGGTGCTAAAAACGTAACCCCTTTGAGTGCTTCCAAGATCACTCGTACCAGAAGTACTCTTATGGAGAACATGGAAACACTGTTGGCCGTCTGTATTGAAGACCAGACCCAACAGAATATGCGTGTGAGCAAGATGGTTATCCAAGAGAAAGCAAAGTCTCTCTATGAAGATCTAGCTAAGAAAGTGGGTGAGAGCAGCACCAGTAGTGCTGATGATAGTTTTGGAGCGAAGTCGTGGTTGGTTTGAGCGCTTTAAGAAGCGTTCACACCTGCACAACATTCAGATAACAGGTGAAGCGGCGAGTGCTGATACTGCAGCTGCAGAGCGTTTCCCTGCAGAGTTAAAGGCCATGATTGAGGAGGGTGGTTACTCTCCCAAGCAAGTCATCAACGTTGACGAGACAGGGCTTTATTGGAAAAGACTGCCACCAAGGACTTATATTTCGAAAGATGAGAAGACTGTGCCTGGCTTTAAAGCTGCCAAAGATAGGCTTATTCTTCTTCTAGGTGGCAACGCTGAAGGAGATTTCAAGTTCAAGCCCTTACTGGTGTACCACTCAGAGACACCAAGGGCTCTGAAGGGCTACTCAAAGGAACACTTTTGCGTTACATGGCATGCCAACAAAAAGGCTTGGATAACAGGAACGTTATTCCAGGAATGGGTAACTGTTTATGCTATTCCTGCTCTAAGGGAATACTGTGCTAGAGAAAACCTAGCATTTAAGATATTGCTGCTATTGGATAACGCCCCTGGTCATCCAGTCAATCTGAACGACTTGTCCGAGAACGTCAAGCTCATATTCATGCCACCAAACACGACTTCATTGATCCAGCCAATGGACCAGGGTGTAATTGCAACTTTCAAAAGTTATTATTTGTGTCGCACCTTCTCACAGCTCATCAAGGCGACGGACAGTAAAGGTAAGCCTACCATTAAGGGATTCTGGCGAGAATTCAACATCCTCAAGGCCATTGACAATATTGGGGATTCATGGAGTGAGATAACGTCAGCATGCATGAATGCTGTGTGGCGAAAACTGTGGCCAGAATGTGTGCACGACTTTGTTAAATTTGACGATGTTCATGCTATTCGACGACAGATCGCTAACTTAGCCACTAAAGCTGGCTTTGAAGGGATGGAGGAAGCTGACATTGATGAGTTGCTTGCATCACATGGAGAAGAGTTGTCTAATGAGGACATAATGCAACTCCACGTGAAGAGAGCTCAGCAGGAAGAGGAGCACCCTGTTGCAAAACCCCCCCTCCACCCACCTCACATCGAATGTTGACAGCTGAACTTTTGTCACAATTCTTTCAATTGATTGATGTGGCAATGGACATAATTAATGATGATGACCCGAACAGGACAACGGAGCTCCAAAATGTCGAGGCCAGTAACAAGCGCCATCAACTGTTACAAGGATCTTTACTTAGATAAAAGGAAAAATGCTGTGCAGCAGACATTGGACACAATTTTTGTTCAAGCAGAGAAGAGCCAGGAAAAGAGGCAGGAAGAGGTTACAGTTTCATCCTTCAGATGAAGAGGCAGAATTTAATGCCTCTACAGTCCCAATAACTCTACCACTCGCCCTTCCAACCCACCTCTATTTAGCCAATAATATCAACAGCTATCAAAATAAACATTACATAATACACTGTATTTCATTTAATTCTATGGGAAATATTGTTTTGCTATACATCGTTTCACGGGGCCTCCCTGTGTATATTCCTTTCCCAATAAACTGAATAATTAGAAGTTATACTTAACAATGGTCAAATTCACATGCACCATATAGTGGTCGCAGTTGTGTAACAGTTGTGAGTTGTGAGGCAATGCCATGAGAGTGGTCAGATAAGACCTGCACTCTCAGCCTGCCACTGTAGGCAAAGACTGACCACCTATTCCTCTACACTCAGGCCTAAATAATGTGATGGTCTTAACACTTCACATACCCACAGCTGGATTCTGCTACAGAACTGTTTTAATGCACTTTATCCCAACACTTCACATACCCACAGCTGGATTCTGCTATAGGACTGTTTTAAAGCACTTTATCCCATCACTTCACATACCCACAGCTGGATTCTGCTACAGGACTATTTTAAAGCACTATATCCCAATAAAGATGGCAGGCCACATTTTGCCAGTCCTGATGATGCAGTTTTCAAGATGTTGACAGTCTGAAAAAAGTATCTTGAACGAAATAAACTAAGCTCAGGGTGATTCTACTTGCTGTGGATTAGTCATGAACAATAACACAGATTGTTGGCTTTGTAACACTTCCTGCATGCATGTCAAGATTCTTCATACTGAATTATCTGGTGGCACAAGTCAACATGGTGAAACAAGAACACTAGAGAAAGGTGAAAGGTAGAGATCACTTATTAGAGATATCTCGGGTATGTCTGTAGTGGACATGTCCAGGTGGGACTGTAATGTTAAAGCCTTACAAGTGTGTGCTATTATGAGTGCAATTCCTGTGTTGTTAGTTATATTCAGTGTATATATATGCACTGGGAAAGTAGATGTGCAGCAACTGCTGATAACATTGGACCTATCATACATCAGTGATGGCTGAGTGATGAGGCTGACAAGTTGATCACTGACCTGGTCTGGCGTGTCCTACTTGGGTACCACTGTGTCAGTTCAACCTGCTGTACCACTATGGCAGTGATTGTTATCCATGCATTGTCCGTATAAGGACAGCAACAAGCTTCGAGACACAACAAGAACATACACACCTCTCCTTTGATGTAACTGGACAGGATATTGTCGGTAAATTCAGGTGAAGGAAGAGTGCCCATGCCAAAGACAGATGAACTCGACACAGTGACTGTGGTGTAATTGTATCTGTTAACATGTGTAGCTGAGCATCATCATCAAGTGTCCTGCCTATTGGTGTTGGCATTCATGTCTCTCCAGAGGTCTGGGTCTTTGGTGGTTCTGAATCAACTCTCCTGATGATATTTCTCCAAGCCATTTGACTATCTCATGCACATGTTTGTTAAACCCAAAGTGAACCTGCTCTTCATCTGATGGATAACTGCTGCCCTGTTCCAGCGGAAGACAGACATGGTAGTTGATCACTGATCTAGTGACATCATATCTATGTCTGCCACAGGGGTCACCTCTAACACAAGTCTTATTCATTGTTTACACTTCTACCACAGAACGATGGCTTGATGGAAGAGGAAGGACACTGCAACTTGCTGATGATAGTTTTATGTATCAACAAGGAAAAGACAGAAATGAACTTACAAGTCTGCTGCAGAATCAACTTGCCTACAAGTGTGATGCAGAATGAACTTAACTTCACCACCAGTTGGTGTTATGTATCACTGGTCAACCCCACAAAAGCAACAATGACGTAGTTTTCCCTCAACAATAATAATTTAACGCAGACACGCCCATTGTGCGACTTAGTGGAAATCAGACTGTCAGAACTTACTCGATGAAATTACTGGGAGGGAATTTGATTGCAGCCTTTGCTTCAGAGACCATATTGTGTATACCAATGTGAAAGCTGCAATGATCTGGCAGCATTCAGGGTAATGTTGGCTGCCAAAATCGATCAACATCTGCTCATCCTTCCAAGTACTGGCCCTCTCACCATGCAATATGCCCTTGCCACCCTTACTGCCAGCCATATAGAAATTGTAAGACTGGAGAGAATACAAAATGAAGCTGTGCATTGAACTACACCTGCGTGGCAGTGAGATTTCCCTGCCGTGTGTGGCAGTGAGATTTCCCTGCCGTGTGTGGCAGTGAGATTTCCCTGCCGTGTGTGGCAGTGAGGTTTCCCTGCCGTGTGTGGCAGTGAGGTTTCCCTGCCGTGTGTGGCAGTGAGGTATCTCCCTGATTTTACTATCTTGGAGCATTTAATAAAAAAAGGATGATTAAGGCACATCCACATCTTAAAGTGCCGAAACAGAGCACCCATTGCACTAAATGTTCAACTGGCTAAAAAGGAGTATATCATGGCTAGATTCGGCTGAGAACATTGTCCAATCAGTATTTAAGCTCACAAATATTGACCCTGGGTAAGAATGGACATCATTCTCTTTCTGTTCTTACAAAATGTGACTCGATGCTGAGGTTAAGGCCTTCAATAATGACAAATATGATGATGACTTAGTGGATATATACACAGACAAGTCAGTTGTTTGGCATCAGAGCATGCATGGCCACTATGCTAACGTGGCAGAATTGTTAAGAAAGCCAACAGTGTTTTAGCTACAACCATAAGCAATTTGACAATGGTTGTGTTGACAGTAACAATGGCACAGAACTACACATGTTTGCATACTAAGTGATTCATTCGGTATGGTCCAGAAAGTTTGACAGGTTTGGCAAATGTTCATTGGATTACATTCCTGCAGAGTTCACAATGTGTAGAGTTAATTTATCTTCATACAAGGACATGTGAGTACGGTGGGCGATGAAAGAATGGACAGACTGGCCAGCACTGTCATTATATCTGAGAGTTGACCTGTGGATTGAGCTGATATGAACATCTTCAGAGAGGCCAGCTGAAATGAGGATTGATTTCCAACTGAATGTGTAGGTGTCAATATGTAGAAAACAAGTGTTAGACAGTAGATCAGGATTCCAAGGGAAGAGCATCCACCAGTCATGTGAGGAGGCTTGTCAGTCAAACAGTGTCACTGCACATTGGACTTTCCAATGCATACTCAATCCTTGGATGCAGCAGCCTTCCTAAAGATTACCAAAAAAAGTTAGTTGCATATCCTTTACAGGACGTCGTAGTAAACCTCAGCATTTTTTGGCTGTTTGTGATTTCTTGGCAAGTTTACGTTCAGTAGTTTGCTATTGCTTTCTCAGTGACCAGCACTTATATTGTTTTATAAAAACCAATGCCAGGTGATCTGCTGCCAAATCACCCACAGCTGTGTATCGAACATTGTATGCGAGATTACAAACTGCTTCAGTGACCCCTTCGCCACGGAGATGGCATTCTCAACAGGAGTTGGTGATCATATTTCTTCTCCTAACCTTGAAGACAGCGTCGATGGGCTTGACCAGGCTCATGTCTCATGTAGTCAGGCTAGTGACAAGTCTTGCCAACATTTGCCAACTGAGTCTGAGCTGCACTGACTATATCAGCCCTGTCCATCTACCTGTTTGTGTTGCTGCTTGATTTCTAAGCTAAATCTGTTCAATGTGAACATGTTCTCCCTGGAGCAAGATGAATTATGTTTGGTGCAATATACTGTAATTATTGAGGATGAGAAAGATAGTTCTTAGGAATATATAGAGCCCTCTGATACATGGAAGTTAATCATGGACATTCAAAAAATTAGTGAGAAATTACTTCTTTTCACGTGGACTTCCAGTAATAAAATTTCCCCTGGTCTCTGGGTAGTGAGATCGGACGCCCGTGTGTATTGTTGTGCACATAAAAATTCCTTGGCAGTTGGAAATCGAAAAAAGAGTAGCCTAACGGCGCTGCCCGGGCAAAATTTCAAATTAAAAATCTACCCAAAGTATTTCAGGATCCTCGCCGTTGCTACGGAGTTTGTGCATTGAGCTGAGTTTCTCCAGACTCAGGTTTGAGTTAGGAGGAAAACGGAGCACTTATGGGTTAAACCTGTGTGCCGTGATGTTGATCCAACGACTAAACTAAACTAAACTAAACTAAACTGCAGAAATGTTTGTAGAAGAATGGTGAGAACACCTCACTGAGTTCAAGATGAGTCCTTACAGGCTTTTCCACATATGTGTTATAGAAGAAATGTCCAGCGTTCATATTACAAGTGATTCTGCCTTTATCTCCTCTTTAAATAGCACACTTTAGGTAAGACAGATGGCATTGTGCATCAGACAGAGGTGAAAATGGTTAGCTATGGAACTGGGTCATGGATTAATCCATTCCGAGACAAGAGTGGGACATACATCTTCATGCCAGATGGAGCAGCACAGGTATTATGATAAAAGGAAGCCAGAATGCTTCATTTTCCTTTATGTTTTTTCAATGTATGTATGTGAAATTATTGAATACATTTCTGGCTTGTTATCGCAGTGCTTGACTCTTGGTAATACTTAGAGTGGCAATCATTTTGAGCCACAAAATGTATGCCATATAAATGACTCACACATTTTTTGCCTGCAGTTAACATAATTAGTAATATTATGTAAAGAACCTGATGCCTCTTCTAGAAGAACCTCTTTTCCTCTTGGTTTGCTGGGTTGTTCTGTTTTCTTTATTTTTAGGCTTTTTCATTATAGTTTGGATGTTACAGCTAGTTTTCTACTGAATGGGGTAACCAACCCCAAAACCAACTCTCCTTAATTGCCTGTCAGGACATGCATGGTAGTTTACAGTTTTACTATTCTTTACTTCCATTAGATGTTCTGGTAACACAGAGGTGAGAATAGTATAACTAAACACTCCTTTCATGGGGCAAACTAAATAGTGGGAGACTTAAGGCACACAGAGAAGATAGAGACAGAGATGAATAATACGGAAGGACATGGAGAGAGCTGCAGGAGGTAGCAACAGATACAAGGATTTGCCATTAGTTGGATGAGGGCTTCTCCCCCAGCAGGGGAAAAGGGTAGCAGAAGAAGAAAGAACCTCATGTCCTTCTTCTCCTTGTTTTGCCTCTGTCAGGATAAAGTTCTCCTTTATATGCATCATAAACCGTGGTGTATATTGTCTTAGCTAGATTGCTGATCCATCTTTTGTGAGGATGGCCTTGTTTCGATTTTCCTGCTGTATCTCTGTTATGTTGCTTTCTGTGGAGTTAGTCTGGTGGCAGTTGGGAATCATGGCCAAACATTCTACTTTCTAATGTTTGATGATATCTAGTGCTGGTCTTACACCATCTTGTAACCTTCCATTTTTCATATGATTTTTTATTGCTATTGTTTTGTGGTGTGGTTATTTTGGTCAATCATGGGGGAAAGTTGGTATTTGCATATAAAGGAATTCCCTGCATCTCACCTCGTGCAACAATGGGCTCTGTGCTGATTTTACAGAACCGCATGCAAGACTTGTTATGTCCTCTTCATATAATATAAATGGCCATCATAGGCTTCAACCGAGCTTGTAGGAGATTTCAGAGTATGTAGTGACCAGAAATTACGATGAAGAAAAGCCTCTGGCAATCATCAGCCCTCTCCCAAATGATGTGTACATGATGTCCATAGAGGACGTGCTTCCATAATTTTGGCATATGGGTTCTAATGTCCATGCATGCAGCTGTTTATGATATCACTGCTCTTTGGCCATGGCATGCCATTGAAACTACCTGCGGAGGTTAACCAGTCAACAAATATTGGCAGGAAGTCAGATGTGTGAAAAGACACAATATTACAGCTCTGCTGTAAACTGGCACAACATTACAGCTCTGCTGTAAACAGGCACAACACTATTATGTCCAAAACAAAAACAAATATCAGATAAACAAAGAAGAAGAAATGTACATCTTTGTTGTTAGAATTGTTCTTTTTCCCTCTGTTGTGTATGTCCAGATCTGACACTGATACATTTTGTTGAACAATGCTTTTTGTGTAAAATGCCACATGCACTGTTCAGTACATTGTTGTGATGCACTGTTGTGACTGCCTAATGATGTGACTTGCTTTGTTGCATCAGCATCCCATTTTAATAACGGTTTTTCCACTTTGTGAAATTATGCAACCACAATACGAAAAGTCTTTTACTAGTGTCTAGATTTCTGAAAGAGCATCAGTCAAGCTGTGCAGTTAACAACACATCATTATTTTAGCACATTTACACAGTTTTCTGTTGTTACAGATTTAATTCTTTTTTATTTCTGAAAAGGATGTAGAGTCATTTTATCCCAGCATGCTAGTTGTTCGAGGGCCTGTGATGTCCACCGTGATGTCACTTTTACCTGGTGTTTTGCATACAGCCACAATCTACAATATATCAGGTAACAGGCAGTTATCACTTCATTATGTCATGTGAGTTTTCAGTCACATTTTTTGTAATGAAAATATTTGAATTTCATCATCAAGTTGTAGATTAGTAGATTGTGCACTTTTTTGTCAACTCAAGAGTCTGAGATTGTGTGCTTGTAATCTCAACAGTCTGAGATTGTGTGCTTGTCATCTCAACAGTTTGAGATTGTGTGCTTGTCATCTCAACAGTCTGAGATTGTATGCTTGCCATCTCAACAGTCTGAGATTGTGTGCTTGTAATCTCAACAGTCTGAGATTGTGTGCTTGTCATCTCAGTTTGAGATTGTGTGCTTGTCATCTCAACAGTCTGAGATGTTATGCTTGCCATCTCAATAGTATGAGATTATGTGCTTGTCATCTCAAAAGTCTGAGATTGTGTGCTTGCCATCTCAACAGTCTGAGATTGTGCACTTGTCATCTCAACAGTGAGAGATTGTGTGCTTGTCATCTCAACAGTCTGAGATGTTATGCTTGCCATCTCAATAGTATGAGATTATGTGCTTGTCATCTCAACAGTCTGAGATTGTGCACTTGTCATCTCAACAGTGAGAGATTGTGTGCTTGTCATCTCGACAGTCTGAGATGTTATGCTTGCCATCTCAATAGTCTGAGATTGTGCACTTGTCATCTCAACAGTGAGAGATTGTGTGCTTGTCATCTCACCAGTTAGAGATTGTGCACTTGCCATCTCAACAGTCTGAGATTGTGCATTTGTCATCTCAACAGTGAGAGATTGTGTGCTTGTCATCTCGACAGTCTGAGATGTTATGCTTGCCATCTCAACAGTATGAGATTATGTGCTTGTCATCTCAACAGTCTGAGATTGTATGCTTGCCATCTCAACAGTCTGAGATTGTGCACTTGTCATCTCAACAGTGAGAGATTGTGTGCTTGTCATCTCACCAGTTAGAGATTGTGCATTTGTCATCTCAATAGTCTGAGATTATGTGTCTGTTATCTCAACAATCTAAGATTGTGCTTTTATCTCAACAGTCTCAGATTGTTTTATCAACAGTCTGCGATTTTGCACTTATCTCAACAGTCTGAGATTGTGCACTTCATATTATCTCAACAGTTAGAGATTGTGCACTTGTTATCTCAACAGTTACAGATAGTGCACTTGTTATCTCAACAGTCTGAGATTTTGCACTTATCTCACCAATTAGAGATTGTGCACTTTCTTATTATCTCAACAGTTAGAGATTGTGCGCATGTTATCTCACCAATTAGAGATTGTGCACTTTCTTATTATCTCAACAGTTAGAGATTGTGCGCATGTTATCTCAACAGTTACAGATTGTGCACTTGTTATCTCAATAGTTATAGATTGTGCAATTGTCATCTCAACAATTAGAGATTGTGCACTTATCTCAACAGTTGGAGATTGTGCACTTGTCATCTCAACAGTTAGAGTTGAGTTGAGTCAAGAACTGACATCACTGCGCACAGGGCATTCAACAGCCAGCAAAAAGTTCCAATACTAATGGTGCCTGTTGCAGTCTGATTATATGTCCATCTTGCTTTACCTCTGAGTGACAACTGTCTACCAGATCCTCTGACTTCCCTTTGCTGCTGCATTCTCTCTAGTCCATGAGTCTATCTGTTTTCTGCATTAATCACATTATCCCAGAGAGCCTTCACCACATCTGCCTTATCATGCACAGTTAGAAATTGTGCACTTTTTATCTCAATAATCTGAGATTTAAACCGTATTTGAGGTTGGTCTTTTTTCCAACTGCTTAAGGATCTAGGATTAATCTAACCTCATTAAATGGCTACCAAAGAGTTTTTTGGGAGTGAAAGAGTGTGCGGAGTGGAGCTGGTTACAATATTTCATAATATGGATATGTGTATGCCTAAGCCTTTGACTATATGCATATGGAAGTATCTACCATCAGATTACATAGTCATAATGTATTTTATTAATTAAATAAATTTGCTTGACCATGTCAACAAATTCACATATCTAGGGGTAGTCGTAACATCAAATGGAAAGAATTAAGAGCAAAATAGGCCAAGCAAAAGCTACATTTCAGAAAATGAAAAGTATCTTATGTCATCAAATGCAGTGAGGTGTTCAAGTGGAAAAAGGCTTCTCTTTCATTCTCATTAAATGCCAGAAAGAGAGTCCTGGAATGTTATATAGAATCTGTTTTGCTATATGGCAGTGAATCTTGGAATATAAATGAACAAATCTGTTACGTTGTATGGCAGTGAATCTTGGAATATAAATGAACAAATTAGGAAGAACTTGGAAGCGATGGTTTCTGACAGTTGGGAATACCTTGGACTGCCAGAGTGACTAACAATGAATGCCTGGTAAAAGCTAATAAAAGTAGAACATCACATATAACTATAAGTAAGAGACAAACAATGTTCTTTGAATATGTAATGTGAAGAGAAGAATTACAACAATTGTTTCTTAAAAAGATCAGTGGTAGTCAGACCAAGACAAATGATGCTGGATAGTCTGAGATGGTGGCAAGGAGGAATCAGATTTCAAACATTGATCCAGAACACCAAGGACCAATATATGTAGAGGTACATGAACATCTGTGCAACATAGGACATATGATGGTGATGGTGATGATGATGAATGAATGTAATTGGTTAAGATTGTTTGCCCATGTTGGTAAATGTGGTTAGACAGAGACAACTGGATATTGAGAACTGGGGCAGTGTCATCAGGGATAGGCAGAAATAAAAATAGACTGTGCTTGCATCAAAGAGTCTTACAGGCTCAGGAAGCTGAAGCCATTTAAAATGATTGATATGGCTGAATTTTTGTCTGATTTTTATTTTGAAATAAAATTGTTTACTATAGGGTAATTATCACCTGCCAGTTTGCCCTTACTTGTTTCTTGCTGTTAATAAAAATATATTGCTTCTTACAAAAGGTTATATTGTTTATTTCATCAATATCCTTATTTTTGCTTTTATCTTATTGAAATTCAAAGCAATGTTTTTCCATAGTGAATTTGAATAACACTTACACAAACAATAGTATTCACAATTTATTGCCTGGTATATTTCACTGCATCTCGTCAGGTACATACTGCAGAAATCATACAACATAAAGTAAGATAACTAGATAAATCCTTCAAGCTGAAATATACAACACACATGTTCACACAGTAATTTGAATTGTCCAGCACAGTAATTTTAAACTGATTATCATGTCTTTGTTTTGCACAAAGTTGGTTTCTGAAAATGAATGCCATTCAGCATGAAGGAAATATATTCCTTGTCCTCTGCAAAACTGATCACACATAATAACCTTTTACATTTTGTCTGTATCAAGAGACCTCTGTTGTCATGTGTACATTACCTATTTACCTATCAAATCTTGAGTCCATTTACATTAAGGTCTTTTTCTTCTACACTTCCCTGGTACACCTTCCTGCATGGTTATCATTTCCATACATTGATGTGTTTCTGCATGACCAAAAGTTTTAATTTTCCTCAATTTTACGAGTATTTGTCATTTATAACTAATCTTCTTTCATATTGAGCTCTTGATAGATGTGTTTATCTTGTCCTCCAATAAAATGTTATGTTACTGTTATATTGCTTGTAACTAAGGATAATTTATTACTTTATTTCTAATAATATAGAGCATTATTTCATGTTGCTTGAAAAAAGAAGTACTGTCTAATTATATTATTCATTCATTCAGTAGCATGTCATCTGTAGAACCTCGCTCCCATTACAACCTTCCGGAAAACTTCTCGGTCATAAGCAAGATGTCCCGCATCCAGTACACTCATCTGGAGATCATCTGCCACATCCTGCACCCATCTTCTCTTTGACCTTCCTCTTCCTTTCTTCCCTGGCATATATCCCTCCATTATTGTTCTCTCGAAACTTTCATGATGTTTCAAGTGACCAAACTATTTCAGTTTTCATTATATTATATTAAGAGTAATAAAGGTAATAAAGGGTAATTACTAGAATATATTGCTCACAATAAAGGGTATTCTATCATGACTCCAGCTTGTACACTGGGTACTTCCACATGTTAACACAAGTGAACACTTTCTGACAGGCCCAGTGGGTGCGGGTGTGCACATAGACAATCTGGTGGATATCTCCTCAGAGCAGTGGGCAAACAAGGAACTGGCTATGAGAATCAGAACGGATGTGATCTCTCCTGACACAAGCCTCTGTGTGGATCTCAATGGATATCAGGTGCAGTCAGCAGGACTTTGTGCTGTGTTTGTTTGTGTCAGTGTGTTCAGAAATGACTTGCACTCAGACTAGGCCAAGATTCTGTGATGGGTTTGTATGTGTCAGTGTGTTCAGAAATGACTTACACTCAGACTAGACCAAGATTTTGTGATGCATTGGTGTGTGCCAGCATGTTCAGAAATGACTTGCACACAGACTAGACAAAGATTCTGTGCTGTGTTTGTACAATGACTTGCACACAGACTAGGCCAAGATTTTGTGATGTGTTTGTATGTGTCAGCGTGTTCAGAAATGCCTTGCACACAGACTAAACCAAGATTCTGTGATGTTTTCCTGTGTGTCCATGTCTTACACAAACTTATCTTCTTGTCATTTGTCCGGTATTTTTTGTTTTTGGATGTGATTGTGTTGTGTTTGGTTACAGCAAAGCTGCGATATTTGCACCTTTCGGTCAATACATCTCACTTCTTCGGGCGTTTGTTTTCTAGGTGTTTTGTAGAATGTTTCATGGTCTGAATTTTGTAACATCATCTTTGCCCCTCCATATACTGGTGACACACCAACTGCCTGTCAAGAACAGCTGAATGCATTTTGGTCAGCTCTCAAGGTTAGGCAGGTGCAGACCATCTGGATTCCCCGCCATCAAAGGAGACTTCTATAAGAAGAAAGCTAACACATGAATCTCTGAAATCGGGCTCAACCATGGAATTGTCATATTCCGCATAATCTCACTTCTGTATATTGAGGCTCCAGTTCATCACAAGCTGCACATTGGGAGATGACATGGACACAGTTCGCAGATTTTGATGACACCCATACACTGAGCTGTCAATTCAGACTTTCAACTAAAGGAATTTGCTAGCCAAACAATTTTCCAATTGGTAGCCACTGAGATGCTTTTCCATCCACATGCCTGGGGCCTTGCTATTGCAGATCAAGGACATTCAGTTTTTTTTTTCTAGTTTTATGAGACATGCGTACGAGGCATGGTTTTCTCTCACAGCATCAGTATTTCGTTTGGCATTCGACACATGGTAAATATTTAACCAAGCTGTCATTTAGTAGGATTTTCATTCTGTGAACATCTGAACCTGTCATCTAGTAGGCATCATAGTTGATGGACATTAGAACCACTTTGTCCATTTCGTGGGTTGTACCTTCAATGGATGATATTTGCCCATGATTTCGCAGTGTGCTGATGAGTGACAGAATTCTGATTGCTGCATCTCTGGAAGTTCCCCTACCAGTTCAGTTTAGGCCAATGATGGCCATTTATCCATGGCATACACGTGGATGTATGACAGAAGTCTTGCAAGGCCATTCCATAAAATCAGCTAATGTATGGTGCAGGTTTATGCTCATCACAATGGTCTTAGCTTTCCACCATGTCTGTGACCGAAGTCACCACACTTCACGCATAGACTAAACCAAGATTCTGTGCCTTTTTCATTTATCAGTGTATTCAAAACATACCTTCACTTACACACAATTCTGTGCTGTGTTTTTATGTGTCACTGCTCAGCAATTATCCACACAGGTATTAAAAAAAGATTATGCGCTGTTTTTTTCAAATGTCAGTGTGTTCAGAAATGACTTACACACAGACTGTGGCAGGTAATGTTTTGAGTGATGTAATTCAAGGACTGTCCTACCACATTTGAAATTATCAGTTAGTGCTATGATCTGTTTTTATTTAGGTTATACTAGTAGAGTTTCAGCTCAATGCATGGGATGCAGAGGTGTTTCCAAGGCACTAGGGGCGGTTATATACTGGCCAAGACCTATTGACGCGTCCTCGTCGAGCGTCCTGGGCAACAGGTTCCTTCGGGGTCCTGGCGAAAATCAGTAGGATCGCCGATTCCTCTGAAGTCGGAGTGTCTGCCTGTACAGCGAGGAACCAGCAGTCTGCACACGAATAAGCCAGACATGGGACAACGGATACTTACGCAAACCTCAGGTCCTGTATGACATCACGCTGATGTTGGACAACAGGATGCCTTCATCCGACATACAGGACTTCGCGTTGGAGCTCAAGCCAACGAACACAAGCAAGCAAGCAAGCTCAATGCATGACTCTGTAGCACCAGGGAGGTTCCTGGTCGGTGTATACAAGATTCACACATGCTATTAACATATATATAAACAAAATCTTGTGGGTAATTTTTATTCTAGCATTTAACCTGGGCTATGGGCTGTTCATGCGAGGAAACAAACAAGCAGATACACTTGTGGACTTGACTGCTGGGGGGAATGGGACCAGGCTGACATTCTGAACACCCTCAGGCAGACAGGATGAGTATATGACTAAGGAGATGGATGTGACTGCAAATTTGACCAGACTGCAAGAACATCAACTAATACAAGGTGAAGCTAGACATAAGCACCATGCAGGAAGCAAATAAGAATAGTCAGTCAACACAGAACTGATGTCATCAGTCACTACACACTGAGGGGGATACTGAGGAGGGGATCTGAGCACTTATGGACTAACAGTCCGATGTGCAATGAAAATGATCTGTTGGCTAACTAACTAAACTACTTTTAATGGTTTCTCACTTTCAAGGGGTTTTAACATTCACAATGTGCATTTGGGACCTTCTATTGCTTCATCCTTGTCTTAGAAAACTAGATATCTGATCCACTACATAGGTATACAGGGGGAGTAGCACATCCTTGTGTTCTTTTTATTTTCTAAAAGCATTAGCCACAACTGGACTTATCTCCAGTCACAGTCAGACATCTAACTACTGTGCCACATGGATGGACAGATTGCAATCTCTGAACCAAGGATATCAACCTGTTCAGCTGGCTGACCGGCTCCCTTCCTCATCAACTTTCATTCCCCCCAAAAAATGTCTGGTGTTCATTCAGACATGGCTAACCAACCTCCCAAAACAGTCTGATTGGGAAAGAACTCTAATGTTGAACTTCAGACTACTGTGATTGAAAACCAGTATTTTCTAGCACTATGCTACATTGTCAATGATTCTGTCAGACTGCTAGAGCAACTGTGGCGCTCACCAAACCCGACACCCCACATTGTGCCAACGGCTCCGGGCGGAGGTGCATAAAAGTAAAAGTATCACCCTAGTGAGAGGAAATACAACCTAAAGACTAAATGTCAGGGCTGACCAGGCACTAAGCCTTGGTTGGCAGCTGGTCTAGGATGGAAGCTCCGACAGGTGGATAGTTAGAGTATTGCTTTGCTGATCCAGCAGCTTCTGCAGCTTGTCTTGTTCCAGACATATTAGTGTTACCTTTCCTCTGGGGTAAACTAAACAGGCTGAGAGAGGGATCATGCTGCATGGGCAAGTCATGGCCTCTAAATTCAGCCCAGGCTTTGTGTTATGGAGAGGTATAACTCCTTTTTGAAACTATCATCTGTCAAGACGGCAAGGTGCCAGTCAGAGCAACTAAGAATTGATGGCAAAGATCTGTGAATCATTGACAATCAGCAGACTGGTGAAGAATCATGTGGAGGCTTCAGAGATGTGGATTTATAGAAGAATGATGAGAACACCGTGGGCAAATAACAAGAGCAATGAAGATATCAAGAATACACTTCAATCTACCGCAGAAGAATGTCTCGGTGTGTCAACCACGCATAGAAAGAACAGATGGTTCAATCAAAAATGTGAAGAAGCAGTCACTAAGAAGAAGAATGCCAGACATGTATGGTTAAATGACATCAATAACATCCAAAAGGAAGAGCATTATAGAAATGAATGTAAAGAGGCTACAAAAATAGTCAGACAGCAGAAGCGAGAATATATGAGTAATATAATCAAAGATATGGAAACTAATCACCAGAAAAATGAATCCAGAAAGTTTTTTAAAGTACTGAAGTCAATGAAACGAGGGCACCAACAAAACACATATGGTTTAAAAGACAAAAATGGGAATATGATAAATACCAATGAAGAAATGTGCAACACATGGAAAGAATATTTTATTGAATTACTAAATTGTGAAGCTCCAAGTAACATTTTCCCACAGGAAGAGGTTCTAACATGCGAACCACAAATTGAAGAACCTACATTTGAAGAAATCCTATATGTAATCACACGACTTAAAAACAATAAGGCAACTGGGACTGATGGAATTGCTGCTGAATTTATAAAGGCAGGTGGCCATGCATTACATCTAAAGCTATACGAACTAATAATAAACATCTGGAGGACAGAAGAATTACCCCATGACTGGAAAGAGTCATTATTGATACCTATCTTTAAGAAAGGAGACAAGTTCCAATGTGGAAATTATAGAGGAATATCACTACTGTCCACAAGCTATAAGATACTATCCGCAGTATTACTAAATAGACTAAAACCATATTCAGAAGACATATTAGGTGACTACCAGGCGGGTTTTAGACAAAACAGATCAACAATAGATCAGATATTTATCTTACGACAAATAGCCGAGAAACATTGGGAATATAAAAGAGATCTCCATAACATTTTTGTGGATTTTAAAAAGGCTTATGATAGTGTCCATAGGAATAGTCTATGGAATGTTATGCAGGAATTTGGAATACCAAGGAAGTTAATTAACATGACCAAACTATGCATGGAAGATACTTATAATATAGTAACATATAAAGGCAGGAAATCAGACCCCTTCAAAATAACATCTGGCTTGAAACAGGGTGATGCACTATCGCCGCTACTCTTCAATCTGGCTCTAGAGAAAGTTGTAAGGAAGGTAAAGGAGGAATGTGATATTGGAGGAACATCCAAGCTGCTTGGTTATGCAGATGATATAGATATTATAGGGCAAAGTGAACAAAAGACATTAGAAATATTGACTCACTTAAAGGAAAAAGCCCAACAGATGGGGCTGGTTATCAACCAAGATAAGACAGAATATATGGTAATTTCAAGAGACGGAATGGCTAAAAACTCTGGCCACATACAAATAGATAATATGACCATTAAAAGAACGGAAACATACAAATACCTGGGTACAATCTTCAACTGCTCCAACATCATAAGGGAAGAAATACAAACTAGAATCAACTCTGGAAATAAGATATACTATGCACTACAACATCTACTAAAATCAAAGGCGCTATCTCGTAACACCAAAATCACAATATACAAAACACTGATCAGACCAGTTGTGCTGTATGGCTCTGAAACCTGGAGTACAACGAAAGGAGACGAAGCCTTGTTACACACCTTTGAGAACAAAATTTTAAGACGCATCTTTGGACCCATTAGGGATACACAAAGTGGAGAGTGGAAAAGAAGAAGTAACAAAGACATTTATGATTTGTTTAAGTCCCCGCTAATCACTGGTATCATGAAGGCTAATAGACTACAATGGCTGGGGCATATAGAAAGAATGGAAGATAATAGGGAAACAAAACTCGCTTACACTCAGGAAATAAATGACCGTAGACCCCGAGGTAGACCAAGAAGACGGTGGAGAGATAATATACATACAGACCTACAAGCACTTGGAATCAACGACTGGCAAGAGAAGGTCCACCAGAGAGACGAATGGAGACAGATTGTATTTGCAGCAAAGAACCTCAATGGCTCGGAATGCTGAAGAAGAGGAGAAGAAGAATGAAGATGTCTTGACAGAAGTGAACTCACTGGGTTATCCTCTCGTCTTGTATATCCCAATGTTCAATGTTGAAAATTCTAGCCACTAGTTGATCTTGTTCTGTTCTAGCTAAATTTCCAAACCATTTAATGTTCTATAAAGTCAGTAACTGGTGTTATCCTACACTTCTTCTTAGTTTCTCATTTGTCTCTCTATCTTAGTATTCCAGCTGTGATTCTTATGCATCTCATCTCAAATATGTGGTTTTACGCCTGTGGGTTTCTAGGACTGTCCATGTCTAGCGTTGGTAACACAGCATTTGGACAAATAAAGCATCTGTCAGCTTCTTTTTTGTATGCATGTTGATATTTGGATGTTTTAAGATAGGCACTGTTTGATTATTGATGGTTTTCACTCTCTGTATTCTGGTGTCTATTTCTCTTTCCAGTCTTCCAACCTCCTTACAACACACCACCCAGACACTCATGCTCTCTAACTTGTGTTAATCATCTTCCATTTATATTTATATTGATGTTATCTTGTAATTGTATTTGTCAAATAATCATAAATTCTCTCTTTTCTATGTTAATCTTCTAGTCAAATTCTGACAGCAGTTTTGGAAGTAGTTTATATGGTGCTGAAAATCTGTTCTTATATAGTAAATTGTAGACGTCTGCCAAAAGCAGTACATTTAAACTCTGTGGGTGTGGATTTGTTTGCTTCTGTAGTAATTATCCATACAGGTGGTGAACAAAAGTGGTGATAAAACACATCTTTGTCTTCTGCCTAATTTTACTTGGAACCAGTTTGCTCTGCATGCTGGCATTTGTTCTACTGCAGATTCAATGTTTTAGTCTGTCTCATTCAACAGCTGCACAATTACACTGTATTCTTCAAGCACTGTCCACAGCTTATTCCTATGTACTTGGTGAAAAGATTTTTGTTGCTCTATGAAAGCCACACTTTGTTCTTTGTTACATACTATAGCTTTTTCACTCATCAGTCTCAATGCAAAATTGGTACAGTGCATCCTCTTCCTTTACTAAAGCCAAACTGCTCACCACTCAGAAGTGGCTGTATCTTGTTCTTTGTTCTTAAATGTGTGCATTTATTTTTCCTACATGGATGAGTAGAAATTTGCCTCGGTATATATTAATTCTTTTTTTGCTACATGTGTGCTTCCATAAGGGTACAAGTCATATTCTATATTCTACATAGGTAGAGTTAAATCGAATGGTACTGCATTGTTTTATTTGTGGATTTAATAGTTCTTTAAAATATGTCTCTCATCTTGCTTTTATTTAAGTAGTGTTAAATATTTATTTCCTATACTTCTCATTTATTACTGTGGAGGGAGTGAAGCACTCACCTTTCATGTGCATGACTTTATTACTTATTTTGCCAAGGGGATTTTGTAGAGAGTTCATTTAGAATATTTCTGTATTTTGTCCATGATTCTTCTAAAGTATTTTAGCCAAAATATGATTTTTCTGTTCACTTCAAATAATATATAAATTCTGCAGACTACACCTGGTGAAATGTAAATATTTACTTATTATACTGTTTCCTCATGCTGTCAACTAAAATGATTTCTCATGACCACAGATGCACAGGAAGAAATGGAAAGCCAAGCTGTTGATTCAAGGAAACTTCCATCCTATGACCTCAATGGCATATCTGACAGACGATCGGCTGTCTCGTGTGACACTTATCACTTCAGAAGCTCATGGTGTAGCCTCACTGAATGACGGTTGGATTTGTTCTTTTTCAGAACTTATTATTAATTGGTTATTACTGTAGCAGTGTGAAGTGGTATTATTATTATTTCCCCTATGGAATATGATTGCAGATCCATAATTGAAGCTAAGTGTTGGGGGAATTATCAGAGAAATATTGTCTGGATTGCATTGAGTTTGTATTTGTTTAGTGTTAGGACAAAGAATAAGAAACTATTTTGTATTCTATAATATTTAAACATGATAAAAACACATGCTCATAAACGGCATTGTGTCTCAGAAACTAACACAATATGGCCGTATTAAACATTACGGTTTTGGAAAACACAGTGACTGCTGGAAGAAGTGGCCGCGGTTAACCAGCATGAAGATGAACACAGGGCATTGCAGACACCTTGGGCATGAAGATTCACGATGCAGGACTGGCAAAATATGGAAAATCTCTTTGGTAAGCCATGAGGAGAGCAATGTTCTGCAAAGGGTGACCCTTCATGTAATCTATCCATCAGATTCTTGGTTTTCCTATAGATGTATATCCAGGATGAGCCTTCATGTAATCTATCCATCAGATTCTTGGTTTTCCTATAGATGTATATCCAGGATGAGCCTTCATGTAATCTATCCATCAGATTCTTGGTTTTCCTATAGATGTATATCCAGGATGAGCCTTCATGTAATCTATCCATCAGATTCTTAGTCTTCCTATAGATGTATATCCAGGATGAGCCTTCATGTAATCTATCCATCAGATTCTTAGTCTTCCTATAGATGTATATCCAGGATGAGCCTTCATGTAATCTATCCATCAGATTCTTAGTCTTCCTATAGATGTATATCCAGGATGAGCATTCATGTAATCTATCCATCAGATTCTTGATCTTCATATAGATGTATATCCAGGATGAGCATTCATGTAATCTATCCATCAGATTCTTAGTCTTCCTATAGATGTATATCCAGGATGAGCCTTCATGTAATCTATCCATCAGATTCTTAGTCTTCCTATAGATGTATATCCAGGATGAGCCTTCATGTAATCTATCCATCAGATTCTTAGTCTTCCTATAGATGTATATCCAGGATGAGCATTCATGTAATCTATCCATCAGATTCTTGATCTTCATATAGATGTATATCCAGGATGAGCCTTCATGTAATCTATCCATCAGATTCTTGATCTTCATATAGATGTATATCCAGGATGGCCCTTTATGTAATCTATCCATCAGATTCTTGGTTTTCCTATAGATGTATATCCAGGATGAGCCTTCATGTAATCTATCCATCAGATTCTTGATCTTCATATAGATGTATATCCAGGATGGCCCTTTATGTAATCTATCCATCAGATTCTTGGTTTTCCTATAGATGTATATCCAGGATGGCCCTTCATGTAATCTATCCATCAGATTCTTGATCTTCATATATATGTATATCCAGGATGGCCCTTCATGTAATCTATCCATCAGATTCTTGGTTTTCCTATAGATGTATATCCAGGATGGCCCTTCATGTAATCTATCCATCAGATTCTTGGTTTTCCTATAGATGTATATCCAGGATGGCCCTTTATGTAATCTATCCATCAGATTCTTGGTTTTCCTATAGATGTATATCCAGGATGGCCCTTCATGTAATCTATCCATCAGATTCTTGGTTTTCCTATAGATGTATATCCAGGATGGCCCTTCATGTAATCTATCCATCAGATTCTTGGTCTTCCTATAGATGTATATCCAGGATGGCCCTTCATGTAATCTATCCATCAGATTCTTGGTTTTCCTATAGATGTATATCCAGGATGGCCCTTCATGTAATCTATCCATCAGATTCTTGGTCTTCCTATAGATGTATATCCAGGATGGCCCTTCATGTAATCTATCCATCAGATTCTTGGTTTTCCTATAGATGTATATCCAGGATGGCCCTTCATGTAATCTATCCATCAGATTCTTGGTCTTCATATATAATGCATATCCAGGATGGCCCTTCATGTAATCTATCCATCAGATTCTTGGTTTTCCTATAGATGTATATCCAGGATGGCCCTTCATGTAATCTATCCATCAGATTCTTGGTTTTCCTATAGATGTATATCCAGGATGGCCCTTCATGTAATCTATCCATCAGATTCTTGGTCTTCATATATAATGTATATCCTGGATGGCCCTTCATGTAATCTATCCATCAGATTCTTGGTTTTCCTATAGATGTATATCCAGGATGGCCCTTCATGTAATCTATCCATCAGATTCTTGGTCTTCATATATAATGTATATCCAGGATGGCCCTTCATGTAATCTATCCATCAGATTCTTGGTTTTCCTATAGATGTATATCCAGGATGGCCCTTCATGTAATCTATCCATCAGATTCTTGGTTTTCCTATAGATGTATATCCAGGATGGCCCTTCATGTAATCTATCCATCAGATTCTTGGTCTTCCTATAGATGTATATCCAGGATGGCCCTTCATGTAATCTATCCATCAGATTCTTGGTTTTCCTATAGATGTATATCCAGGATGGCCCTTCATGTAATCTATCCATCAGATTCTTGGTCTTCATATATAATGCATATCCAGGATGGCCCTTCATGTAATCTATCCATCAGATTCTTGGTTTTCCTATAGATGTATATCCAGGATGGCCCTTCATGTAATCTATCCATCAGATTCTTGGTTTTCCTATAGATGTATATCCAGGATGGCCCTTCATGTAATCTATCCATCAGATTCTTGGTCTTCATATATAATGTATATCCAGGATGGCCCTTCATGTAATCTATCCATCAGATTCTTGGTTTTCCTATAGATGTATATCCAGGATGGCCCTTCATGTAATCTATCCATCAGATTCTTGGTCTTCATATATAATGTATATCCAGGATGGCCCTTCATGTAATCTATCCATCAGATTCTTGGTTTTCCTATAGATGTATATCCAGGATGGCCCTTCATGTAATCTATCCATCAGATTCTTGGTTTTCCTATAGATGTATATCCAGGATGGCCCTTCATGTAATCTATCCATCAGATTCGTGGTCTTCATATATAATGTATATCCAGGATGGCCCTTCATGTAATCTATCCATCAGATTCTTGGTTTTCCTATAGATGTATATCCAGGATGGCCCTTCATGTAATCTATCCATCAGATTCTTGGTTTTCCTATAGATGTATATCCAGGATGGCCCTTCATGTAATCTATCCATCAGATTCTTGGTTTTCCTATAGATGTATATCCAGGATGAGACTTCATGTAATCTATCCATCAGATTCTTGGTTTTCCTATAGATGTATATCCAGGATGAGACTTCATGTAATCTATCCATCAGATTCTTGGTTTTCCTATAGATGTATATCCAGGATGAGCCTTCATGTAATCTATCCATCAGATTCTTGGTCTTCCTATAGATGTATATCCAGGGAGAGGTGCAGTGGTAGCTGGTTGGGCTTCATTGTGACAAAATCTCTTCATCTATTTGTTGTCTCGGGATCAATCCAATGCTGGCAGTATCACTTCACATAAACTCAGTTATTGCAGTATGAGCTAGGATTACCAGCTTTGTAGGTTAGACGGTGCACTATCTACCCAACTACCATATTTTTTTTTTTAAAGTTAGTTGTTTATCCTCTACAGGATGTCACAGTCAACACCAGCATTTTTTGCTGTTGTGACCTCTTGGCAAGTTTATGTTCAATAGTTTGCCATTGCTTTCTGAATGACCAGCACCCCTACCATTTGGTAAAAATCCAACGCAAGATGGTCTGCTAACAAATGGTCGGCAGCTGTGTTTTGAACGTGGGTATGTGAGATTACGAACTGCGTCCATAACACCATCACCACAAAGTTGGCAACTACCATATTACTTTACAAACACAACAGAATATTTTTAAATTGTCCTGTAGGTTTTAAGGACTTTAATAATCTATACTGTTATATATATATATATTGTGAGAACTTGTAAAAATCCTAAATCTTGTCATTGTAGTACGAGGGAGCTTCAAATGAAAACCTTACAAGTGTGATAGAAATTACAATAACCATGTTATTGTAACCTGCCAATATTGTAGCTAAGGTTGTCAAGAGTGTTAAGCATGTGACATCACGGTGCAGGTGAAGAAGAATACTGTCGCGTCATAAGAACAGTTTAAAAATGGCCTATAGAAATGAATGTCCAGTATGGTGATGCATGCCTGCCAGTCCAACAAATGTATGAGTGGAGTAGGAAGTTTTGACCCGCAATAAAATCCAAATGACGTGGACTTCTGAGTAAAGGTGTCCTATTGCAACATGACAATGCTTGCCCCATACTGCCTGTGCAACGGTTGAAACCATTAAGAACCTCCACTTTCAGTGTGTACCAAACCCCCCATATTCGCCAGACCTAGCCCCAAGTGATCTCCACCTGTTTGGACAACTCAGAGAGTCATGAGCCATTGGGAGGTTCAAGGTTTTCATTTCAAGCCCCCTTATATATAATGTATATATAACTGTTCTTCTGTGAGGGCCATGCTGCATTGTTAAAGGTACATATTACTGCAATTAAGCCTTATTATTTTAACAGTTCCACCATACTACACATGGAATATAATTTCTGTTTGATGAATGATTGGAACTTCCATGTCAGTCATATTGACATCAAGATGGATATAGTCATCTATGTAGGGAATAGTGGATATGTAGAGTGTAGTTGTTGTATCTCTGCAGTCTCTTCTTCAACTTGACTTGAAGTGACCTGGGTGTATGGTGCTGGCCCCATATTGTTAACAAGCAACTAGCGTTTGATGGGTCATGTGGTCAGTGCTGCCAGCTGCCTTTACTTCCCTGGTCATCTCCTGGTTCACATTGTAGGCTGGATCGACCTGGAAGTCTAGGTCAGTTTGAAACAGAAACAACGTCAATGGACATTCACACACGTGACAGTTGCGCTGACAGGTAGGCCAGCTAACTACTGCGCTGCCATGGGTCCTTGCAGAGTCTCAGCTGACCCTAGGTGTGAAATTGTTGATAGTAATTGTCATCATTCTCTGTGATGTAATAGTGATATATCCTGCTTCACAAGAGGGATATTATTTGATAGATTGATCCTTGTCTGTCAGCATGTCTGTGAAGTTAGTCCCTTTGCAGAAACTACCACTGGGGTTTGAAGTAGTAGGCCTTCACATATACTAGGCCATGGCATCATGCTGTTATGTGACCAGTTCCCTTCCTCACCACCTGTATTTCACAGACAAGTCACAGAAATTCTTACATTATCTAATGTCCATTTTCTGAACCTGGGTCAACACATCATAAGGGTTGGTATCACCCGTCTCTCCCATATGCACACTCACATGCATGCACGTACTCTCTCTCTCTCTCTCTCTCTCTCTCTCTCTCTCTCTCTCTCTCTCTCTCTCTCTCTCTCTCTGTGTGTGTGTGCGAGAGAGAGAGAGAGAGAGAGAGAGAGAGTCAATCACTTCATTTCCATCCCTAGATTTCAGGGATTTTTATTGCCAAAGTGCCTTGATCTTCTTTAGGACATAAAAGAGATGTCCACAAAAATCATGGCCCTAGGTGTCTATACAAGGGTCACACATTTTATAACTACTTTTTTTCTGGAACACAATCATTTGAGGCTGCAGGAGTGGGATGGCCAACATGGATGCCTACCAGTCCAATGGTATGTGTTCAAATCCCCATGAAGGCAGGGATCTTGTTTTAATGGCTTGGGCTACCAGGTTGACTCCGACCTAAACATGGTAGCAGGAAATATTCTGGGAAGTCAAGGCCGCTGGGGTGATACTGGCCACATCTGGCAATTGGTGGATATATACCCAGTACATTTGTAGGTATAGGAACGGGCTCTTGTCTTCGCATGATTTCCTGAAGAAAAATCATGAATTGTGACAACAAATGCTGAGACGTTTTAAAATAAAGCTTGAGCAGGGAAAACATAGCTGGTACAAAATGGAAGAGTAATGTTTTATGATATTGGCATTCATTGTTTGTTTTAACTTGTACATTTATGTTGTCTGGATAGGTATGCTGGAAGTTATTCTGGACAGGAGACTTATGCAGGATGACTGGAGAGGTCTGAATGAAGCAGCTCGCGACAATGTTCCTAGTCCTAGTAAATTTATTTTGCTTCCTGAAAGAAGAGATGCCATTAGCCAGGTAAGCAATACTGCTGTGTACAGGACAATTTCTGGCCTTGTTAGTCACAGTGAAACAAACTGAAAGTTAGCTACCTGTCTCAGAGTTTCCTATCCATTTGCTCATTCTTACACAATTAAAGAGCAATGCAATTTAATTTGTTGCTGCCTCTACAACTGAAAGTGTAAACTGGTGCCCCAGTGACTTCCCTAGTGATGCACAGGCACTGGTGTGCTACTGTGGGATCTCATGCCGTATTAGACCTCATGACCTTCACATGGGGCATCTTAGACAATGGCTAATGAAGGGTAGATTGACCATCATTTTTACTATTCAGAAGTGTGCCAAAGGCTACAGACTTTGAATGCTTTAAGAGTTAACAACAATTTTCCACAACAATGATAGACAATCAGTGACTACTCAAGCCTTGCACTGATAACATGAAGAGCTCATGAGCATGTTTGAAATGAATGTGTTGCCTGCCTTCTTCTCCTACTGTTGATCTGCCAAAGAAGCATAGTCTGCCAATTAACTCACGCCCTGCCCTTTAAACCTTTATAGACTTGTTCATGAGTGCTTGGATTTTGCAGCTCAAGTTTTATATGAATGGAGGTACTGTTCTTTGCTTCTCTTATGTGCCCAGGTAGCACACAGATGATTGCTTGCTTACCAAGATGGAGTCCATTTCTTCCAGTTACACAAGAGTGAACAAGTCAGATCATTGTGATTCTACAGAAACAAGTCAGATCATTGTGGTTCTACGGAAACAACACAACCTTCTAAGTTATAGGAGAAGGCATGGCAATGTTTGCTTTCCAACTCTGTTACTTATTTATACATGTGGAGATATTTATATTGATGAAAGCCTTCCTCAGTCAGTTTTATTACCGCTATTGGTTAGTCAACTGGTGTGGGCAATCATTGTTTCTTCATGGCTCCTGTCCTTTAGTAGAATGTGCTGAAAACGTTCCAGGCCGTGGTGCAAAACTGTCTAGAATCTTCTTTTGTGGTCTTCCTCTATATTTATTTCATAAATTTTACCAGTTGTTATATTTTGTGCTTTTGTTATGGGTAGCTCTGTCTTTCTTTATTACTTATTTTCTACTCTAGATTATGACCTTTTCGTCTGGAGCATATGGTGTACATATTTACACATGCTGCGTGTTTGCCAGATGATGACCTGCATATACATTAGTTATATCTCACGTCTTGTCTAATATATAATATCACCTAGTGTACACAGGGTTCATGCAGGAGATAACACAAGAAGAATTGCACAGAAGAAGAGCCAGCAGCAGGTGAAAAACAAGGAGCAGTAAGAGAGAAAGTTGGAGAAGGAGGAGAAAGTACACAAAAGATAAATAAGAAGAGTAGGAGGAAGAACAAGATGAGGATGCTGCTAAAAAGGAATAATGAAAAGAAGAAAATAAAGTTTACTGAAGATGTCTTGTAAGGCTTTCATGGTATTTGTCAATGTAAGGAATTTAAAGAGAAGGTGATTGGTTGTTCTTACGGTTATGATTGTGTCTGGCCAGATATGCTTAATGAGATGACTTTAATGATAAAATATCAAAATATAATTGTTTTATATTGCCACTGCTGTTTTCATGTGTGACAGTCTAAAGAACAAGCTTGCTATCCTTCACTACTGGCACACCTGCTGTCTTCACATGTGAGTAACCCATCACAGGTGGTGGTTATCTCAAACATCACTGAAACTTTCCTTCCTGAAACAATGTTTCTTAAAGAATCCTGGCCATGCCCGTATAATTTACTGAACATCAGAAACCTGGGCCTTGGGGCCTCGGACTACCAGGCACTAATTCTTCTGCACAGAGTTGGTTTGGACTGCAGTTACCACCAGGTTTACCACCACTGTAGTGTCAATGTAAGTATGAGAATTGCGTGCAAGGAATAATATTGTGTCAGACGGCTCATGTTATACCAGCACTTCACCTGTGTGTCTGGAGTGCAGTAATGATTTTGTTTGTGTGTATGTGTGCGCATGTGCGTGGGTGGGTGCGTGCATGCGTGCGCGCATTCGCTTGCTGTGAACTCAAGCGTAGTCTTACACATGTAACTACTTTTGTAGCAATGAACTTATTTGCGTGTGGATTCACCTTTGCCTATTACTAGTGTCCCTTGCCACCAGGTGAACCCATTCCAACTTCAGAGGTACTTGTAATTTATGTCCTCAAGTCACGGATGAGAAGTCAACATTTTAGTCCAACTGTCCGGTGTAAGAGGTTAAACCCAGTACCTCGGTATCAGCATACAGGAATTTAAAAATGATTGTTCTTATCCATTCGGCCATGCTGACCCCTGCAGTAACGATAATCTGCACTGAACAGAAGTGAACATGTGAAGTCTGTTCACAAAAAAGTATTGGATCCCTAGCCAAGAAATATACTCACCTGGATATCTGAACCCTCATCCCCATTGGAGTACTCTCCTTGGGACTGCATACAACTCCCCGCTGTCCCACCATTGTTACAAGCATTTCATCAAGAACACAGAAGATGATCAGCTGTTGAACCTATCAGAACACAGAAGATGATCAGCTGTTGAACTCATCAGAACACAGAAGATGATCAGCTGTTGAACTCATCAGAACACAGAAGATGATCAGCTGTTGAACTCATCAGAACACAGAAGATGATCAGCTGTTGGAATCATCAGAACACAGAAGATGATCAGCTGTTGGACCTATCAGAACACAGAAGATGATCAGTTGTTGAACCTATCAGAACACAGAAGATGATCAGTTGTTGAACCTATCAGAACACAGAAGATGATCAGTTGTTGAACCTATCAGAACACAGAAGATGATCAGTTGTTGAACCTATCAGAACACAGAAGATGATCAGCTGTTGAACTCATCAGAACACAGAAGATGATCAGCTGTTGAACTCATCAGAACTCAGAAGATGATCAGCTGTTGGAATCATCAGAACACAGAAGATGATCAGTTGTTGAACCTATCAGAACACAGAAGATGATCAGTTGTTGAACCTATCAGAACACAGAAGATGATCAGCTGTTGAACTCATCAGAACACAGAAGATGATCAGCTGTTGGAATCATCAGAACACAGAAGATGATCAGCTGTTGAACTCATCAGAACACAGAAGATGATCAGCTGTTGGAATCATCAGAACACAGAAGATGATCAGCTGTTGGAATCATCAGAACACAGAAGATGATCAGCTGTTGAACCTATCAGAACACAGAAGATGATCAGCTGTTGAACCTATCAGAACACAGAAGATGATCAGCTGTTGAACCTATCAGAACACAGAAGATGATCAGCTGTTGGAATCATCAGAACACAGATGATCATCAGTTGTTGAACTCATCAGAACACAGAAGATGATCAGCTGTTGAACCTATCAGAACACAGAAGATGATCAGCTGTTGAACCTATCAGAACACAGAAGATGATCAGCTGTTGAACCTATCAGAACACAGAAGATGATCAGCTGTTGAACCTATCAGAACACAGAAGATGATCAGCTGTTGAACCTATTTGAACAAATAAAATAGATCTTTGTGGAGGAGCATGGTGATGATGCACAGAGACATGAGATACACCCGAGTAATCAGTAGAAACTGCCTAAAAGAATAAAAATGATATCGATGTAAGGGAAGAAGCCACTAGTTATGTGTAAAAACACAACAAAATTGATCATTTAAGCTACCCTGTCCTAATTGCTACTTTATGATTTAATCATTGCTGTTATGTTACATGTTTTATGCTAGTTGTTACTATAAATGTTTTTGTCCAAGCTGTTACTTGTAAATTTTAGGCAGTATTAAACTCAGCAGCATTGTATGTGGGGGATTCAAATGAAAACAGTAAATGTTTATTTTGTTGGGTAAATATATTGTGAAAAAAGGTAAAGAACAAATGTATCATTTTTCGATGTAGTCACCACTGCATTCAATGCAAGTCTCTAGTACCAATAAAGTGCTTGGATTCCTGTAGAAAAAATTCTCCTGGTCGCATGAGTAGCCACTCATGCACCACTTGCTGTACTTCTTCATCGGACCGAAAAGTCTTTTCTCCAAATGACACTTTGATGTGTCGAAAATGTGGAAATCACTTGGAGCTAGGTCTGGCGAATACGGGGATGTGGTACCACTGAAAGTGGGTCTTCAATGGTTTAAACTGTTGCACGCTCAGTATGGGGTCAAGCAGTGTCATGTTGCAAAAAGACACCTTTACTAAGAAATCCACATCATTTGGATTTGATTGTGGGTCGAAGATGATTCCTAAGAAGATCTGTATAACTGGTGACAGTTTTCCCTCTTGGCATGTAGTGCTTTAAAATAACGCCTTGTTTATCCCAAAAGAGAGCCAGCATAACCTTCCCTGTGTGCAAAACTTCTTTGCGTGATCTCTTCATTTCCGGCTTGTGATAGTCAACCCAGGTTTCATATTCAGTAACAATTCTTGATAGGAAACCATCACCTTCTGATTCAAATCACTGCAAAAGTTCTTGACAAGCATCAATGCATCGTCGTTTTAATTCTGGAGTAAGCTGTTGTGGCATCCACCTGGCAAACACTTTTCGGTACTGTAGCACATCATGAATGATGTGGTGTGCTGAACCTCGACTGATGTCAAGATGTACGACAATATCATTCATAGTCAATCCGGTTTTTCTGTATGAGGCCTTCAATGCTGCAATCGACTCTGGGGTCACTACTCACTGTGCCTGATCCAATCGTGAACAGTCTGTCACAGAAGTCACGTCATTTTAAAACTTCTTGCTTCACTCATACACTTGCTGGACTGGCAGGCAAACATCAACATAATGGATCTTCATTTGCCAATAAATTTCTATAGGTTTCCCCCCTTCACTGATCCAAAAACGGATAACAGAATACTGCTGTACTTTGGTGCATGTCAAAAGTGAAGCGGCCATCTTTGAACTGTCCTTATGACATCACCATGTTCATCTGCATCATGATGTCACATGCTTAACACTATAGACATCCTTAACAACAATATTGACAGGTTACAAGGCAATGGCATGGTTATTGTAATTTCAATCACACTTTTAAGGTTTTCATTTGAAGCCCACTCATAATACTAAAACGTTACCATCATTTAGACATGCCTGCAGATGCTTGCTTTATTTTAAATGATGCTAAAATGTCTGTCCTCTTTAACTTATTTACAGGAAACCCTGCATCTGAAGTCCTTTGCCAACATTCACATCCAGTCCGCCACAGTGACCAGTCTGACTGGGGTGAAGGACATTGCTGCGCTGCCTGAACTTGTTCTAGATTTGAAGAACATGGAGATAAAAACCGTCAAAGTGACATTTAGATAGCATTGATCCCTTGTTTGTGTTACAAATGTGATAAGTTTATTTGTATCTGAAAAGTACGTAAAAGATTGCTTCTGTCTGAAAAGGAGAACAGAGATGTCAGTACTGTCTGAAAGGGTTACTTCTGTCTGAAAAGGTGCATGGGGAGACATGTTAGTGATGTCTGAAAGGGTTACTTCTGTCTGAAAAGGTGCATGGGGAGACATGTTAGTGATGTCTGAAAGGGTTACTTCTGTCTGAAAAGGTGCATGGGGAGACATGTTAGTGATGTCTGAAAGGGTTACTTCTGTCTGAAAAGGTGCATGGGGAGACATGTTAGTGATGTCTGAAAGGGTTACTTCTGTCTGAAAAGGTGCATGGGGAGACATGTTAGTGATGTCTGAAAGGGTTACTTCTGTCTGAAAAGCTGGACAAACATGTCGGTACTGTCTGAAAGGGTTACTTCTGTCTGAAAAGGTGCATGGGGAGACATGTTAGTGATGTCTGCAAGGGTTACTTCTGTCTGAAAAGGTGGAGAGACATGTCAGTACTGTCTGAAAGGGTTACTTCTGTCTGAAAAGGTACATGGAAATGCTAGTGCTGTCAGAAATGGGACATGAAACTAATGCTGTCTGAAAGGCAGTGTAAAACTAGTGATGTGTGAAGAGATGCACACATTACTCAGACATCGGAGCCTGGCTTAGCTAACACACTACTGTGAATTTTAATCTCCAGAATTCCTGGAGTTTTTTCGTTTCTCTGACTTTCTTATTCACTCAGTCTCATAGGAATGAGCGGCAGAATTTCTCTATGGTAAAAAAAAAAAAATACAGCATGACACTGACATTCTCAGCCCTTACCATGGCCCAAATATGCTTTTATAGCACATTGTCATTACTGATCCAGCAGTTATGCTATGCTGTGTAATTATGATCAACATTCCTGCACACTGGGCATTCCCATGCTCACTCAATCCTCCGAGGCAGCAGCCACTCCAAATAATCTGTTTTCACTGTTGCCAGGAGTTGGTTGTAAAATCTCTCTCTCCTTCAAAGACGGCATTGATGTGCTTGGCCAGGCTCCAATCCCTGGTTGTACAGAGACAAGTGACATTCTGGTCTTATGTACAGATCATATTTGTTCATGGCATAGACTATTTGAGCTCTCCCAAAGCCAGAGTATTTATGCTGTCTCCATTCTTTCAGCTAATTTGACTAGGAATGATTTTCAGATCTATGAGGCAGCTTCTAATGAAAACCTTAAATATTTTTTTTGGGGTATGAATATATTCTGAAAAAGTAAAGAACAAATGTATCATCTTTTTAATGTAGTCACCACTGCGTTCAGTGTCAGCTTCGTGGCGATAGTGTTACAGGCGGAGTTCGTAATCCCGAATACCCATGATCAAAACACAGCTGCAGTTTATTTGGCAACCAACCGTCTTGTGTTGGTTTTTTTATGAAATGGTATAGGTGCCGGTCATTCAAAAAGCAATGGCAAACTACTGAAAGTAAACGTGCCAAGAGGTCACAACAGTGAAAAACGCTGGTGTTAACTGCGACGTCCTGTAAAGGATATGCAACTAACTGAACTGCGTTCAGTGAAAGTCCTCCAGCGCTGATAAAGTGCTTCGATTCCTTCTTCTTCTTCTTCTTCTTCAGTGTTCCGAGGTTCTTTGCTGCAGATACAAGCTGTCTCCATTCGTCTCTCTGGTTGACCTTCTCTTGTCAGTCATTGATTCCAAGTGCTTGTAGGTCTGTATATATATTATCTCTCCACCGTTCTTCTTGGTCTACCTCGGGGTCTACGGTCATTTATTTCCTGAGTGTAAGTGAGTTTTGTTTCCCTATTATCTTCCATTCTTTCTATATGCCCCAGCCATTGCAGTCTATTAGCCTTCATGATACCAGTGATTAGCTGGGACTTAAACAGATAATAAATGTCTTTGTTGCTTCTTCTTTTCTTCTTCTTCTTCTTTCATTCGCTTGAAATATGTCTATAACTGCAATGCCGTCTCTTGTATGAATTGAACTGTCTTTTTCAGTTCACACAGCGGTCCATAGAGTTTATCTTCCACTGTCGTCTTTCTAGGCCAGAAGGTTTGCCTAGATATGTTATATTTTGGGCAGTCTTGGAGTATGTGCTCTGCTGTCTGCGACGCCATTCCACATGTGCACATGACTGTTTCACCAATCTTGAATTTTGTATACATGTGGTTGCGTAATCTATTGTGCCCTGTTCTGAGGCGCAGAATAATGACTTGTTCTGGTCTATCCATAACGTGGTAGTCATCTTGAGCAGGTTTTGGTGGCTTTCTGACTGATTTGATTATTCTTTTCTTTTGGTGGTATGTAACGGGCACATCAGGCTGTTCTTCTTTGGATCCTTCCTAAGCCAATTGATCAGCTCTGTCGTTTCTGGGTACTCCACAGTGGGATGGTATCCACTGTATGGTAACCTTATGCTGACTGCTAAGAAAAGAAAGTAGTGTCCTTAGTACTGGCAATTTCCCAGACAGGAGCGCCTCGAGTACTGATTTTGCATCTGTCAATAGCACCACAGGTTGTGTACCATTGCTGGTATTTAGTAATTTCTCTGTTGCTATCTTGATTGCCTCAATTTCAGCATCGTAGTTATGGCAGTACTTTCCTGTCGGTACTCTAGCTGTGTCCCTAGTATTATTTGGGTATTCTATGTACACTCCCGCTCCTCCATTTCGAACAGCATTTTGTGCTGACCCATCTGTGTAGACTCGGATCCAGAGGTCCTGTGGGTATTCTTCATCAAGGAAGCTGAGAGTGGCTGTTCTGCGCTGCACACTGTTCTGTTCTTCCTTGTCAAATATTCCTCTCACTTTTGTCTGGATTTGTAATGATAGTCTATGCTCATCTTTCCATGGAGTTCGCTCTGGAATAGTTGTTAGGGGGATACCAACTGTGGGCAGATCGGTGGTTTCTCTGCAGAGTCGTTTGGCCTGGTGGATAAAACTACTTCTTTTCAACCGCCCCATAGCTAGGTTTTCAAATCTGTTCTTCATAGGGTGGCCTGGCAAGCTGAGGAACTTTTCTGCTTGTATTAGCGTTTTCGTATCTCTGCGCTCACTCAGTGCTTGTGTCCACCCCATCTTCTCCATTTCCACTATAGGGGTTGAT
Organism: Cepaea nemoralis; assembly: GCA_014155875.1. Classification (NCBI taxonomy): domain Eukaryota; kingdom Metazoa; phylum Mollusca; class Gastropoda; order Stylommatophora; family Helicidae; genus Cepaea; species Cepaea nemoralis. Next base: position 425,723 of record JACEFZ010028036.1, read on the forward strand.
CTCATCCCTCCTGTGGTGACTCTAAGTGCTTGATTTTGCACTTTGTCCAGCTCTTGTAGTGTGGTTTTTGATGCCGAACACCACGCAGTTGACCCGTATTCCAGGTGTGGTCGTATGCTCTGTTGATAAACTTTGCTAAGTATTTTCCCACTGGCTCCCCATGTGGTTCCACTTAGCTTTCTCAGGATGGCTATTTTCCTTCTGGCTTTTGCTACTGCTTTGTTGATGTGCTTTCTCCATGTCAGCCTGCCATCAAATGTTACTCCAAGGTATGTTGGTTCTTTATCTTCTCTTAGGGGTGTTCCATTTATCTGGATGGTCCCTGCCTTTTGTTTTGGAGAGAGGGTAAATAGGGTGGTGCTGCACTTGTCAGTGTTTATGCTGACACACCATCTATTTGCCCATGCAACAAATGTGTCTACAGCTCTTTGTAGTAATCTGGTGGCCACTGATGCATGTTCATTTGTGCTCCATAGAACCAGGTCATCGGCGTACATTGCCGCTTTAATTCCATTCGGTAGATTAGCAACGAGATCATTGATGAAGATTAGAAAAAGTGTGGGGGACAAGACTCCGCCCTGGGGAACACCGTGACGCAGTAGTACTTTCTTGCTCTTTAGTCCGTCTATCTGTACTCTGGCTCTTCTGTTGTGCAAGTATGCTTTCACCCATTTGTACATCCTTCCATTGACTTTGCAGTTTCTCAGTTTATTCATCAGACCTTCTTTCCAGACTTTGTCAAAGGCTTTCTTCAAATCTATCCATGCCGCAAGCACCAGCTTCTTCTCTTGGAATGCATCCTCAATTTCTTGAGAGAGGTAGGTTGTCTGATCTTCCGTAGAGTAGCACTGCCTAAAGCCAGCCTGCTGTGGCACAAGGATGTTTTTACTTTCAATGTACCACTGCAGTCTGTGATTGATGATGCGCTGCAGTGTTTTGCAGAGACAGCTGGTGAGGCTAATTGGTCTGTAGCTAGAGGCAATGAAACTATCTTTCCCTGATTTTAGGAGGGATATCATGATTGCTTCTCTCCAGGCTTGTGGAACACTGCCTAAGGTCCAACTGTTATTGAAGATCTGCAACAGCTTTGCTTTGGCCTCTGTTCCTAGGTTCCTGATCATTTCATTGGAGATACCATCAGCTCCTGGTGACTTTCTCATTTTCAGTTTTGATATGGCTAGCTCCAGTTCGCTGATTGTGATGGGTGCCTCCAGAACCTCATGTACTATTTCCTTCTGTCCCTTATGTTGCAGTTTCTTTCGAATCTCTTGTTGTTTCTCTGGACTAATTTTGATATTGTTATCTTGTGCGAATGAGTCCGCAAAATGGTCAGCTGCTTGCTTTCTTGTTAAGATGTTTCCATCTTTATGTAGTGCAATTTTTGAATTTCTCCCTGTGCCCTCATCGTTAAGTTGTTTTATTAGCTTCCACAATTTCCTTGTGTCTCTTTCAAAGTTCAGAGACTCTGTTTTTTCCTGCCAGCTTTTCCATCTAGCCTGCAGCTTGGCCCTTTGAAATTTGGCTTTTGCATGCTGGAATTTATTGTGGTGCTCTTGGCTGGGTGTGGCCTCTGCTTGCTTTCTACATACTTCCACATCATTATGCAACTGTTCCAGTTCACTACTCCAGTAGGGTTTATATTGTTTACGGGCTCCTCTTGGTACTGTTTCTCGCGCTGCCTGTAGTATGCATTTCCCAAACTCTTCAACTACTTTATTTATGTCTTTCTCAGTGTTCAGGTTTCTAACCAGTAAGCTGGTGCGATTCTTGTACATTGCCCAGTCTGCTTTCTTGTAGTTCCACCTCGAGAGGGTGCTAGTTTCACTTACAAACTCATTTTCTACAGTTAGAAAGACTGGCCGATGATCGCTGCTACCAAGTTGTTTCCCAACAATTCGTGTAATGTTCCACTCCAGGTCTGGTGAATGAAAAGCCAGGTCAGGTGTAGTTGTAGAGTGCCATGATCTCGAGTAGAAAGTATGTGGATCGGACGGCTTGTTAACCAAGATGAATCTATTCTCATCCTGCCAGTCTTCCAGTCTCTCTCCTCTCTGGTACATGTGATCATAGCCCCAACTCTGTGAAAGGCTGTTGAAATCGCCACACACAATCATTTTTTCTGTTAATGGTAGTGTGTCCAGTGCCTGTGGGCAGTCACTTGGACAGTAGTAATTGATCAGATGTAGGTCTGTATAGCCTGTTTTAAGTTTAAGTGTCTGATACTCAGCCCCTTCCATATAGACTTCGATTTGGGAAGCAGTGATGTTATTTTTTACAAGGGTAAGTATCTGTCGTGTCCTCCTTTACAGTGTCGTCCCTGGAGTGAAGAGAGCCGACACTCACATTATAATATTTTCCTCCTTTTTAATATTCTGGAGAATCCACCAGCTTCCATCCAACACACTCCATCAGCCCGTGGACACCTTTTCCTGTCACTCTCTCACTGTCGTACTATGCCCCCTCTCATACTTCTCCAACGCAACATACTCAACAACTCTTGCTTCTAAAAATTAATAAAGATTAATTTATTAAAAGAAAAGTGTAACGTATATGAGACGTGTATGTGAAGCAAATGTGTGACGTGTTCTATAAAGTGTGTAGAATCGGACTCTCAGACTACAACCCAGTCAGCTGATCCCAGCAAGGATAGACCACAGCACGTTACGTCAGAACATGTACATCTCACCCAGTGCCGAAACCATCCTGCTGGATACTGATTTGCTTCTGTAGACCTCTGGTAATCCCATTTCATGATCATCCGAAATAGACACCGGTGGTATTAACAGTTAATCATGGACCGGTTGCACCCTACACAATGTCCGTTCCTATCGTTCCTAAAAAAATGCACAAGTCCTTTGTAGTGTGTACACAGTTATTAATGTTAATTGTTAATGTAATTGATCCTCACTCGTGTCTATCTAGCCTCACGTGTCATGTCTTGTGTTCTATTTCACGAGATTATATCACACTAGGTAACTATTATAATTAATGTTCTCAGTTAGTTACTACTGTCTGATGCTGTGTGGTGCATCAGTAATCATCACCTCTCTTTGGTGAATCATCTTCCTTCTAGCTTCAGTTACGTTCTGTACGAAACTTTATTTGACTGTTCCACTGGTGTTCTTCCGAATGGGATTTGAACCTTTCCTAAAAACTTGTTGAGTTTCCTCGGATCTGGTAGGGAACCTAGGATAGAAACAACACATCTGGTGATAGTACTAGTCACTGATCCTATCGGCTGCGTGTAAGCCTATTGCCTTGCTTAATGATCTTTAGCTAACTAAACTATGTCATAGAGCAGATTAGCTACCCACCTAGGGCCGAATCAGGCTATGACAAGGAAAGACCAATACAGAGTGCAACCTCAGTATTCTATTCACCTTAGCAGAGCCAATATCACTATTCTACTCTAACTAGTTTTCCACTAACAGTGCTAATCATCACACTATAGTTTTAACAAGGCTACAGTCTATATTAATTAGAACTAATAGACTATATTGACTACCTTATGCAAAACCGCCTCATTCCCGGGATGGCTACTACACTTTGCCATAACGACACATGCTAGTTAATGTTAAATTATTCTAACACTGTAGAGCTCTCCCACAAACATGTCCATCATAATCCACGGTTTTTGTCAACTCCCCATCTCCAATCATGGTTTTCTGGCAAACCCCTAAAATTGGTCACGTGATATGGGTGACGTCCTGCAGGTGTTATTTTTGCATATCATCTATTGTCAAGAATCGATTTTTCCTGGCCTAGTCACTGTCAAAGTTGTCATCACTTGTTTCGACTCCCCCAACAAACTAACGAGTTACTGTATGATCCCAACAACAGTTTTTCTCAACAAGCTGTCAGTAGCAATCTGCCCATCTGCGTGATGTCCGGAAACTATATGACATATGGACTGTTTACTTCCGTGCTGAGTACTTCCGTTTTTCCATCCGACTTGTTTATGACTTGTCAAAGCGATGTCGGGATTCGTCTCCCTCACTTCCGAGTGTGGCCAATCCGTCAACCAGATGTACAAGTACAGCTGTTATTTATGCCCGACCTGTTTTGGAACACGTGCAGCCACAACTATGAATGTTTTCTCTGTATTAGTTGAAACACTTGTTGCTTAACAGATAGTCCGGTTTATCAGAAAGCCTCTATAATAAGCAACTGGTTAAACACACGGTTTTATTTTGTGACAGTATCCCACCTTTTCGCCTGTCCTTTCGGTCAGATCAGTAACACTGGTAGCCTCTGATTTTGAAGGCTATATTTTCGTTGAGGTGAGTTTCTTGCAAGCAACATATGCTTACTTTTTCTTGGTCCAGGATGTTTTCTAATTCTATTTTTTTGTTGCTGACTCCCTCCGCATTCCAGTGCATTATTTTAAGTCTTTGTTTAGTATGGCTAGCCGTTCTATTCTCATGTCCCCTGGCTCCACAGGACATCTGAGAAGGACCTCCAGTAGTTGGGGTTTGGACCCTTTCGAGACATAGGGCCCGGCACTGCACCTGCCTGGGGGTCCAAAGCAGAGCGAGCACCATAACATTTAGCAGTAGTCGACATATTCCATTTTGCGCACATGCGTGGCATCCTGATTTCTGTGGTGCGCCTCCTGGCTGGTTGCCTCCCTAGAGCTCTTGTCCACTCTGTCCACGTTGGTGTACACATGGGGAAACTCCCGTTCACACTTGTTTATATTTTGTGGCGCGTGGCCGGTCTTGGCATTAGTCAACAATTGTTGATTTATTGATATGTTAAAAACAACACTCAATGTATAACCATGTCTTTCTTAAAATTATTTTGTTTATTGTTATCCTAAGTCAAGCCATAGCAAAACTGCCTACTGCAATACATGATCATTGTTTGATACTCTAAAAGGTGGAGAGCTGGCTGCCAAACTGTGTTACTGCCGTTATTTCGACACAATAACATCCAGACAAAAATGATAAAATTATTCAAAGTGACTAACCGTTCCAGATCTTTAATCTGTCGCAGAGATGGTGATGACTCTAAATGGATGAAGTCGGCTAGGTGATCCCTGATGCAGAATCGGCCCTTAGCGCTAAATTTACTCCTATCCTCGAGCTCCCATTCCGCTAAGTTGTAGTCGTTTGAATACTTGCAAATATATGTCTAGGGTGGCTTTGCTATTCCCTGGTTCATGGTTCATTCTTCAGTTGAATGTCCTCAATAAATCTTCCTCCTGATTCCAAGCCGCGTCATGCAGGAGATTGCCACATCCAGGTGTCACCTTCACCGGAGCTCACATCAACACGTCCGTTCTGAATTACAACTTTCACAGCGTATCCTTGTTGCTGTCTCTGACGTATTCTTGTTTCCCTAGAGCTCTTGTCCACTCTGTCCACTCATTTTTTTCCTATATATGTACATACTTGTAGACTATAATCATATCAAACAACCATATTCCAACTCCTGACTAGCTTCTGATCAACCCTCTTATCTACCCTAAAAAAAAAAAATTGTTCAAGACGGGCACGCCCACCTATCCAAACCGCACGTTGGACGTCGTGTGGCTGATCTATGGGAGGATCAGACCAACTAATAATTATATTAGTCCCTACTTGTCAAACGACAAGCCAAGCGTCCTCACTCTAGGTAAAACCATGAGATAAAGGACGAGGGTGATAACAAGGAGTTCCCAGTACACCATCAGTTGTCGTTGGTCATCGTTCGCGTATGCTACATATCCTTTGTTGATCCATCCTATATCCATGGGTAGGGTCCACATAGCGCTTCCACCTTTGCGAACTTCTTTATGTCGTACATATTTAGCGAACATTATCGACTCTATCTATTATATGGTGACATATATGTGACTGTGATAATGAAACTGTATGATGCTCATTCAAATGACACATAATATTGCGGTATCATCACAAAATACAATTACCAAACCAATGAAACCCTGGGATAATGACATTTACCATTACTTATTCAAACTACTTAACTATATATAACCGATTAATGCTAATAATTATGCAAGTAAGCAATAACTTAATGACAACTTAATCAACTTAGTCCAACAATTACATTATCAACGTAATAATACCAACCTCTACATAATTATTACTAACTAATCCAATAACCTATCATAAGTTCACTTCAGAAGTACATATCCGTAATATCGAAAAAATGTTCCTCCACAGAATAAGTACGTTAATACTATAATATCCTTCCTTCCTGTACATAACAAATCTTCATCAGCACTTTCCTGTCCAGGCATAAATGTTCCCGTACAAACTCCAAGAAGAAAATATGTTCACTGTGACAACACACATATGGCCCGAGTCATATCTTCAAGACTTTGACTCTGGCAATAAATAAGAAACACACAACTATTTATTAACCTATTTACACTATATATTCACATAGTATTACTAATTTAGTTGCAGATTATTGTGATATTGTGTCTGTAATCTGGTGCTGAACGAGTATTGCTTAAAATATATAAAGAACAGAACAATAAAATACAACTAATTAACTTATAACAAGGATCTGTCTTTCTATTCACCTATAATTGACTGAGAATATCCGAGTGAATATGATTGACTAGAATCTTGTGGATCTTCAATACAGATATAGACTTGTGAAGAATCCTACATTTCAAAGATTCTTCTGCTTCTTCGTTCATCCGGAGTTTTTTTGTTTTGGATGTGATTGTGTTGTGCCTGTTTACAGCAGAGCTGCGTTCTTGCGCTGTTAGGCCGACACATCCGACTTCTGCGGGCATTTGTTGACCGGGGAAACCTTCCCGGGGATTTCAAAGATTCAAGACTTCTAAGAAATACATTATAATATTCTTATTCAACAATAATAAATTTTTTTTTTTTTTTTTTTTCCCCGCGTTTCCATCCTGTTTCAGGATATTGCGGTCAACACCAGCATCTTTCAGCTGTATGTTGATTCCTAGGCTAGATTACGCTCATCAGCACGCCACGACTTTCTGAGCGACCGGCTCCATACTCTCATAAGTCACTTTTGCGATTTGAACCACTGCTAATTCTCGTCGCGTCACGTGACGAGAGTATTCGGGGTTAGCGGAGAAAGCTGCTAACCCCTCGGCCATGGATCCGGCAACAATAATAAATATTGAACTTTATTAAGTTCTTTATTAAAGATATAGTTAAGAACAATTATCCGAAGAATAGAGAACTGAAATATTTTCTCACAACTGAGTATAGAGATATTAGTGAACACCTCTGAAAAGTATATATTTATATCAGTGACACCTGGTATAACTAAGTAATAAGACCTAAGACCCTAGTGTGTCTGTAATGTATTCTGTGTTAATATGAACCTAACACTTCCATCCCATTTTATTTTTCTTTTATTCTATTTCTTTCTCTCTTTCTTTGTTTCAAACTTGTAAAATCTCTCTTCTGCACTCATGCCAATATTTGTACATTGTAACTTTGTTGATTGGAACAATGTTATTGTTTTCCGTCTTGTGTATCTTCTGTAATGCATATGCTGTAATGACGTATGTTTGGTAAATGTGTACCAGCAGTAAGATAAGTAACCATAACTACAGTAAGCAAAGACAAGTGTAGTTTGTCGTCTGTAGTATTCTCTACCTTTCAAGTTTGTAAAGTATATCTGTGCCTTTACCCTAACGTTTATCACCTTTGCTTTGATTTGCGTATAACTGTTTGTGGTGTATTTCTTGGTTTCTGTCAACCATTCTACAAGTTTCTTTCTGGTTTGTGTGTACAGCCTCTTGATTTGTGAGTGTGTAATTGTAATGCTGCACGCAATGTCTTTCTTTGATTGTGTATAAATGCCAGTGACATACTGTTTAACTTCTGCGTGGATGTGTGTAATCCACCTAATGACTTCTGTATGTATGTATGTAACACAGTTCTTTATTTCTGTGTGTATGTTTACGAAATGCCTTTTCGTTCGTATGCATTTTTTTGTGCAATCTTTCTTGAGCTGTGCGTATATGTATGCACTGTTGTAATAGATATCTGTGACAATACATTCAACCTGTGATATGGTCAACTTCGCTAAAGATATTATCTGAGCAATAATTACTGTTATCAAATCCCATTTCCGTTGTTTAGGTAATACTTTAGTAGGCTGTCTCCGTTATTTGTACTCAGTGCGTGTAACCTTTATTTTCTTTTTGGACTGTTTAGTAAAACTGTCATTGAGAGACATGTACTCACACTTGATTTGTTTTTCAACAATGGTTATTTCTTCATGTTTGGGTTCATTTACTTTGTGTAAATCTTGGTATTCGCAATTATTTACCATTGTGCTATCACTCAATATCGTTGTATCATGTATGTCTACAGTTGATGTACCCTGTTCTATTTGCGTCTTTTCTTCTTTAATTCTTCTTCTTCTTCTTGTGTTGTTTCAATTTGGGCATTTATACTTGTAAGTGTTTCGTTAGACTTGTGTTCGATAGTTACTTTCTGAACGAAATCTCTGGCGTTCGGTTCTTTCACTACTGCAGCACATACTTTACCTGTGTAATTACTTTCTTTTATTTCATACATTTGTCTTTGTTTCCTCCTTTGCTCCTTCCAACTTGTTTCCTTTGCAAGCTTCTCCTTTTCAAGTGCGAGTCATTTTTGTTTGATTTCTGTCTCTATGGCTATCTGTCTTGCCTTTAACTCTGTCTCTGCAGTTATCTGTCTTGCCTTTAACTCTGCCTCTGCGGTTATTTGTTTTTCTTTCATCTCTTTTCTCATTGTAGCTATTTCTGCGGCTATTCGCTTTTCTTTCCATTGCATTTCCATAATTAGCCTCTCTTTTTCTGCTGCTAGTTCACTTCGTTTGATAGCTATCTTTTCACGTTGCCGAGCTATCTCCTGTTCCTTCAGAGCCATTTTCTCTTTTCGTTCTTCTTGTTCACGTGCAGCTTGAAGTTGCTTTGCCTCCTTTTCATGTGTGGTTTGAGCTTTGAATTCTTGCAGTGCCCAGTTCCTAAGGTCCACACCAGCTAAACCATTTTTCTCTCCTAATATAACGTAATCTCGAAGTGTAGTCATCTTGACCTACCTGTATAATAAATTATCTAGCTGAAAAAATATGTGAAGTAGGCAAGAAAAGAGAAAAGAATCGACAAGATCGCGGAAAGGTTTTTTCCAAGGAATGGATAATAATAATTGACTCAAATACTAAGTACTGAGATCTCAACGTTGTCTGAATATCACTTAATCACACGAGAAATGTATAGTTGGACGTACAAACGAATTTACGATACACTGATAATGTACATACATATATATGTGACACTAGACAATTAACGTATGACGAGGAGATATATCAACAATCGATAGAAATAGAATCAACGATGTGGAGTTGACGATCACGAACAAAATATATATCACTCAAAATATATCATAAATATGTCAGCGTGACATATGTAAACCATATAAATAATTATGGAAAATATGCTTAATATAAAGAATATAAATATATAATCACCCTGAAGCAACCATTAACACTGACAAAACAACTGACTTGATGCAAAAATACATACTTTCATTCCTAGAAGACAAAATAACTACATCTGATTGATAGAAAAGAAACTTCTTGTACTCTACTTACAATAATGACAAACAACAACAACGTGTTATCACATGTGATCAATATCAATTATTTAGTATTGACCTGACGATAGCTAACACGAACGACCACTAGCTTTTCTAACGTAATTAGGTGTCCTTCAAAACAAAAAACTAGAAATGCCCATCCAACTGCATATATTCATACGCACCATCATACAAGATCAACAACATCACATTAATCGACAACCACAACATGTTACTGGCCTTAATGAACTCCAGATATCCAGGCAAACGCTGATGAGTTATTGAATCGAAGTGGTACGGTGCGATATCCCGGCGTTGGTGCGATTGAATGGCCACGTTGCTATTCCAGAATCCAAACACGATATCCACAGACCTGGCCAGCACTCGAGTATTCCAGTCCCCAACGTTATAATGTCGTCCTGGTGACAGGTCCCCGAAGAACGTCCAGTTACTTAAAGTGTTGACGAGGAGTGTTCAAAGCAACTGAGGTGAGAGTACGACATGTTCCCATCTGTATTCTCAATGTTGCAACGATGCTCCAGCCATGACGTAGTGTCCGACGTACAGAAATGTTAATGGCATACGAATGTAGGCGTTATGCACAAATCAGTCTTATTGAACGGTACTGCTCCGAACAGATGGAATGCCTATATAGCTGTATGGTGCATTGGCAAGTCACTCCACTGTCTACGTGTAACGTCCAACCTGATACAATTCTCCTGCATATTCTGCTTTTGTATGCAATCTATGTGGCGTTATATAACTAAACGAGCATCCTTCTGCAGTACTGAACAGGCCAGTGTTATTGTCGCCTTTCCAGCCTACTATGAACTTCAACAATAAACTATATCGACCAAGGTGTCTACGAATTGGTCTGGCCTGTACTTACTGTGTGGTTTGTCCTCAGGTAACCAATCTTCGTTGTAACAGAGAAACATCATGATATAGTCACTACACCAATCTCGAATACGACCGTCCTAAAATGTTAATCGTTGTAAATACTGGACCAGTGTTATGGCGTTCATTAAAGTGCCGTTTTGTGCGGGTGGAACCAGTAGCTGTGCACTCTGGCTGCATTGCTTAGTATATATGTCCCGGTCTGGTGTCCTATATATCGTTTCATGACTTCGCCGTAATGTGATTTACTGTCTTTCGCTGCACTTATTGCCGTACTTTCTGTCGATCCAGATCTTACAATTAGATCCTCTTTGTGTACATGTTCTCCAATAACTGTGTGTTCCACACGTTGTTTCTGTGCGTTCATCTGTTCATGTGTTGCACGGTGTAACATCTGCGCATCTGGTGTGCATTCCTAATGAGCTGTTCTTAGCAACTGGCGGGAGATCTTTGTTGACAAACACTGAATCTGTCCTTCCCCGGTAACAAACCTCCATGTTGCCAAACTGTGTTACTGCCATTATTTTGACACAATAACATCCGGACAAAAATGATAAAATTATTCAAAGTGAATAACCGTTCCAGATCTTTAATCTGTCGCAGAGATGGTGATGACTCTAAATGGATGAAGTCGGCTAGGTGATCCCTGATGCAGAATCGGCCCTTAGTGCTAAATTTACTCCTATCCTCGAGCTCCCATTCCGCTAAGTTGTAGTCGTTTTAATACTCGCAAATATATGTCTAGGGTGGCTTTGCTATTCCCTGGTTCATGGTTCATTCTTCAGTTGAATGTCCTCAATAAATCTTCTTCCTGATTCCAAGCCGCGCCATGCAGGAGATCGCCACATCCAGGTGTCACCTTCACCGGAGCTCACATCAACACGTCTGTTCTGAATCACAACTTTCACAGCGTATCCTTGTTGCTGTCTCTGACGTATTCTCGTTTCCCTAGAGCTCTTGTCCACTCTGTCCACGTTGGTGTACACATGGGGAAACTCCCGTTCACACTTGTTTATATTTTGTGGCGCGTGGCCGGTCTTGGCATTAGTCAACAATTGTTGATTTATTTATATATAAAAAAAAACACTCAATGTATAATCATGTCTTTCTTAAAATTATTTTGTTTATTGTTATCCTAAGTCAAGCCATAGCAAAACTGCTTACTGCAATACATGATTATTGTTCGATACTCTAAAAGGTGGAGAGCTGGCTGCCAAACTGTGTTACTGCCGTTATTTCGACACAATAACATCCGGACAAAAATGATAAAATTATTCAAAGTGACTAACCGTTCCAGATCTTTAATCTGTCGCAGACATGGTGATGACTCTAAATGGATGAAGTCGGCTAGGTGATCCCTGATGCAGAATCGGCCCTTAGCGCTAAATTTACTCCTATCCTCGAGCTCCCATTCCGCTAAGTTGTAGTCGTTTGAATACTCGCAAATATATGTCTAGGGTGGCTTTGCTATTCCCTGGTTCATGGTTCATTCTTCAGTTGAATGTCCTCAATAAATCTTCCTCCTGATTCCAAGCCGCGTCATGCAGGAGATCGCCACATCCAGGTGTCACCTTCACCGGAGCTCACATCAACACGTCCGTTCTGAATCACAACTTTCACAGCGTATCCTTGTTGCTGTCTCTGACGTATTCTCGTTTCCCTAGAGCTCTTGTCCACTCTGTCCACGTTGGTGTACACATGGGGAAACTCCCGTTCACACTTGTTTATATTTTGTGGCGCGTGGCCGGTCTTGGCATTATGCCCCCCTCCCGGATAAAAAAATGATTTATCATTTTTTTCCTATATATGTACATACTTGTAGACTATAATCATATTAAACAACCATATTCCAACTCCTGACTAGCTTCTGATCAACCCTCTTATCTACCCTCAAAAAAATAAAATTGCTCAAGACGGGCACGCCCACCTATCCAAACCCCACGTTGGACGTCGTGTGGCTGATCTATGGGAGGATCAGACCAACTAATAATTATATTAGTCCCTACTTGTCAAACGACAAGCCAAGCGTCCTCACTCTAGGTAAAACCATGAGATAAAGGACGAGGGTGATAACAAGGAGTTCCCAGTACACCATCAGTTGTCGTTGGTCGTCGTTGCTACATATCCTTTGTTGATCCATCCTATATCCATGGGTAGGGTCCACGTAGCGCTTCCACCTTTGCGAACTTCTTTATGTCGTACATATTTAGCGAACATTATCGACTCTATCTATTATATGGTGACATATACGTGACTGTGATAATGAAACTGTATGATGCTCATTCAAATGACACATAATATTGCGGTATCATCACAAAATACAATTACCAAACCAATGAAACCCTGGGATAATGACATTTACCATTACTTATTCAAACTACTTAACTATATATAACCGATTAATGCTAATAATTATGCAAGTAAGCAATAACTTAATGACAACTTAATCAACTTAGTCCAACAATTACATTATCAACGTAATAATACCAACCTCTACATAATTATTACTAACTAATCCAATAACATATCATAAGTCAATAGTTCACTTCAGAAGTATATATCCGTAATATCGAAAAATGTTCCTCCACAGAATAAGTACGTTAATACTATAATATCCTTCCTTACTGTACATAACAAATCTTCATCAGCACTTTCCTGTCCAGGCATAAATGTTCCCGTACAAACTCCAAGAAGAAAATATGTTCACTGTGACAACACACATATGGCCCGAGTCATATCTTCAAGACTTCGACTCTGGCAATAAATAAGAAACACACAACTATTTATTAACCTATCTACACTATATATTCACATAGTATTACTAATTTAGTTGCAGATTATTGTGATATTGTGTCTGTAATCTGGTGCTGAATGAGTACTGCTTAAAATATATAAAGAACAGAACAATAAAATACAACTAATTAACTTATAACAAGGATCTGTCTTTCTATTCACCTATAATTGACTGAGAATATCCGAGCGAATATGATTGACTAGAATCTTGCGGATCTTCAATACAGATATAGACTTGTGAAGAATCCTACATTTCAAAGATTCAAGACTTCTAAGAATTACATTATAATATTCTTATTCAACAATAATAAATATTGAACTTTATTAAGTTCTTTATTAAAGATATAGTTAAGAACAATTATCCGAAGAATAGAGAACTGAAATATTTTCTCACAACTGAGTATAGAGATATTAGTGAACACCTCTAAAAAGTATATATTTATATCAGTGACACCTGATATAACTAAGTAATAAGACCTAAGACCCTAGTGTGTCTGTAATGTATTCTGTGTTAATATGAACCTAACACTTTCATCCCATTTTATTTTTCTTTTATTCTTCTCTTTTATTCTATTTCTTTCTCTCTTTCTTTGTTTCAAACTTGTAAAATCTCTCTTCTGCACTCATGCCAATATTTGTACATTGTAACTTTGTTGATTGGAACAATGTTATTGTTTTCCGTCTTGTGTATCTTCTGTAATGCATACGCTGTAATGACGTATGTTTGGTAAATGTGTACCAGCAGTAAGATACGTAACCATAACTACAGTAAGCAAAGACAAGTGTAGTTTGTCGTCTGTAGTGTTCTCTACCTTTCAAGTTTGTAAAGTATATCTGTGCCTTTACCCTAACGTTTATCACCTTTGCTTTGATTTGCGTATAACTGTTTGTGGTGTATTTCTTGGTTTCTGTTAACCAATCTACAAGTTTCTTTCTGGTTTGTGTGTACAGCCTCTTGATTTGTGAGTGTGTAATTGTAATGCCGCACGCAATGTCTTTCTTTGATTGTGTATAAATGCCAGTGACATACTGTTTAACTTCTGCGTGGATGTGTGTAATACACCTAATGACTTCTGTATGTATGTATGTAACACAGTTCTTTATTTCTGTGTGTATGTTTACGAAATGCCTTTCGTTCGTATGCATTTTTTTGTGCAATCTTTCTTGAGCTGTGCGTATATGTATGCACTGTTGTAATAGATATTTGTGACAATACATTCAACCTGTGATATGGTCAACTTCGCTAAAGATATGATCTGAGCAATAATTACTGTTATCAAATCCCATTTCCGTTGTTTAGGTAATACTTTAGTAGGCTGTCTCCGTTGGTTGTACTGAGTGCGTGTAACCTTTATTCACTTTTTGGAATGTTTAGTAAAACTGTCATTGAGAGACATGTACTCACGCTTGATTTGTTTTTCAACAATGGTTATTTCTTCATGTTTGGGTTCATTTACTTTGTGTAAATCTTGGTATTCGCAATTATTTACCGTTGTGCTATCACTCAATATCGTTGTATCATGTATGTCTACAGTTGATGTACCCTGTTCTATTTGCGTCTTTTCTTCTTTAATTTCTTCTTCTTCTTCTTGTGTTGTTTCAATTTGGGCATTTATACTTGTAAGTGTTTCATTAGACTTGTGTTCGATAGTTACTTTCTGAACGAAATCTCTGGCGTTCGGTTCTTTCACTACTGCAGCACATACTTTACCTGTGTAATTATTTTCTTTTATTTCATACATTTGTCTTTGTTTCCTCCTTTACTCCTTCCAACTTGTTTCCTTTGCAAGCTTCTCCTTTTCAAGTGCGAGTCATTTTTGTTTGATTTCTGCCTCTATGGCTATCTGTCTTGCCTTTAACTCTGTCTCTGCAGTTATCTGTCTTGCCTTTAACTCTGCCTCTGCGGTTATTTGTTTTTCTTTCATCTCTTTTCTCATTGTAGCTATTTCTGCGGCTATTCTCTTTTCTTTCCATTGCATTTCCATAATTAGCCTCTCTTTTTCTGCTGCTAGTTCACTTCGTTGATAGCTATCTTTTCACGTTGCCGAGCTATCTCCTGTTCCTTCAGAGCCATTTTCTCTTTTCGTTCTTCTTGTTCACGTGCAGCTTGAAGTTGCTTTGCCTCCTTTTCACGTGTGGTTTGAGCTTTGAATTCTTGCAGTGCCCAGTTCCTAAGGTCCACACCAGCTAAACCATTTTTCTCTCCTAATATAACGTAATCTCGAAGTGTAGTCATCTTGACCTACCTGTATAATAAATTATCTAGCTGAAAAAATATGCGAAGTAGGCAAGAGAAGAGAAAAAAATCGACAAGATCGTGGAAATGATTTTTCCAAGGAATGGATAATAATGACTCAAATACTAAGTACTGAGATCTCAACGTCGTCTGAATATCACGTAATCACACGAGAAATGTATAGTTGGACGTACAAATGAATTTACGATACACTGATAATGTACATACATATATATGTGACACTAGACAATTAACGTATGATGAGGAGATATATCAACAATCGATAGAAATAGAATCAACGATGTGGAGTTGACGATCACGAACAAAATATATATCACTCAAAATATATCATAAATATTTCAGCGCGACATATGTAAACCATATAAATAATTATGGAAAATAGGCTTAATATAAAGAATATAAATATATAATCACCCTGAAGCAACCATTAACACTGACAAAACAACTGACGTGATGCAAAAATACATACTTTCATTCCTAGAAGACAAAATTAAACTACATCTGATTGATAGAAAAGAAACTTCTTGTACTCTACTTACAATAATGACAAACAACAACAACGTGTTATCACACGTGATCAATATCAATTATTTAGTATTGACCTGACGATAGCTAACACGAAACGACTTCTAGCTTTTCTAACGTAATTAGGTGTCCTTCAAAACAAAAACTAGAAATGCCCATCCAACCGCATTATATTCGTACGCACCATCATACAAGATCAACAACATCACATTAATCGACAACCACAACATGTCACTGGCCTTAATGAACTCCTGATATCCAGGCAAACGCTGATGAGTTATCGAATCGAAGTAGTACGGTGCGATATCTCGACGTTGGTGCGATTGAATGGCCACGTTGCTATTCCAGAATCCAAACACGATATCCACAGAACTGGCCAGCACTCGAGTATTCCAGTCCCACGTTATAATGTCGTCCTGGTGACAGGTCCCCGAAGAACGTTCAGTTACTTAAAGTGTTGACGAGGAGTGTTCAAAGCAACTGAGGTGAGTGTACGACATGTTCCCATCTGTATTCTCAATGTTGCAACGATGCTCCAGCCATGACGTAGTGTCCGACGTACAGAAAATGTTAATGGCATACGAATGTAGGCATTATGCACAAATCAGTCTTATTGAACGGTACTGCTCCGAACAGATGGAATGCCTATATAGCTGTATGGCGCATTGACAAGTCACTCCACTGTCTATGTGTAACGTCCAACCTGATACAATTCTCCTGCATATTCTGCTTTTGTATGCAATCTATGTGGCGTTATATAACTAAACGAGCATCCTCCTGCAGTACTGAACAGGGCAGTGTTGTTGTCATCTTTCCAGCCTACTCTGAACTTCAACAATAAACTATATCGACCAAGGTGTCTACGAATTGGTCTGGCCTGTACTTACTGTGTGGTTTGTCCTCAGGTAACCAATCTTCGTTGTAACAGAGAGACATCATGATATAGTCACTATCACCAATCTCGAATACGACCGTCCTAAAATGTTAATCGTTGTAAATACTGGACCAGTGTTATGGCGTTCATTAAAGTGCCGTTTTGTGCGGGTGGAACCAGTAGCTGTGCACTCTGACTGCATTGCTTAGTATATATGTCCCGGTCTGGTGTCCTTTATATCGTTTCATGACTTCGCCGTAATGTGATTTACTGTCTTTCGCTGCACTTATTGTCGTACTTTCTGTCGATCCAGATCTTACAATTGGAGCCTCTTTGTGTACATGTTCTCCAATAACTGTGTGTTCCGCAGCGTTGTTTCTGTGCGTTCATCTGTTCATGTGTAGCACGGTGTAACATCGGCGCATCTGGTGTGCATTCCTAATGAGCTGTTCTTAGCAACTGGCGGGAGATCTTTGTTGACAAACACTGAATCTGTCCTTCCCCGGTAACAAACCTCCACGTTGCCAAACTGTGTTACTGCCGTTATTTCGACACAATAACATCCGGACAAAAATGATAAAATTATTCAAAGTCGTGACTAACCGTTCCAGATCTTTAATCTGTCGCAGAGATGGTGATGACTCTAAATGGATGAAGTCGGCTAAGTGATCCCTGATGCAGAATCAGCCCTTAGCGCTAAATTTACTCCTATCCTCGAGCTCCCATTCCGCTAAGTTGTAGTCGTTTGAATACTCGCAAATATATGTCTAGGGTGGCTTTGCTATTCCCTGGTTCATGGTTCATTCTTCAGTTGAATGTCCTCAATAAATCTTCCTCCTGATTCCAAGCCGCGTCATGCAGGAGATCGCCATATCCAGGTGTCACCTTCACCGGAGCTCACATCAACATGCCTGTTCTGAATCACAACTTTCACAGCGTATCCTTGTTGCTGTCTCTGACGTATTCTCGTT
Organism: Cepaea nemoralis; assembly: GCA_014155875.1. Taxonomy (NCBI): domain Eukaryota; kingdom Metazoa; phylum Mollusca; class Gastropoda; order Stylommatophora; family Helicidae; genus Cepaea; species Cepaea nemoralis. Next base: position 443,606 of record JACEFZ010028036.1, read on the forward strand.
TCCCTAGATCTCTTGTCCACTCTGTCCACGTTGGTGTACACATGGGGAAACTCCCGTTCACACTTGTTTATATTTTGTGGCGCGTGGCCAGTCTTGGCATTAGTCAACAATTGTTGATTTATTGATATGTTAAAAACAACTCTCAATGTATAACCATGTCTTTCTTAAAAGTATTTTGTTTATTGTTATCCTAAGTCAAGCCATAGCAAAACTGCCTACTGCAATACATGATCATTGTTTGATACTCTAAAAGGTGGAGAGCTGGCTGCCAAACTGTGTTACTGCCGTTATTTCGACACAATAACATCCGGACAAAAATGATAAAATTATTCAAAGTGACTAACCGTTCCAGGTCTTTAATCTGTCGCAGAGATGGTGATGACTCTAAATGGATGAAGTCGGCTAGGTGATCCCTGATGCAGAATCGGCCCTTAGCGCTAAATTTACTCCTATCCTCGAGCTCCCATTCCGCTAAGTTGCAGTCGTTTGAATACTCACAAATATATGTCTAGGGTGGCTTTGCTATTCCCTGGTTCATGGTTCATTCTTCAGTTGAATGTCCTCAATAAATCTTCCTCCTGATTCCAAGCCGCGTCATGCAGGAGATCGCCACATCCAGGTGTCACCTTCACCGGAGCTCACATCAACACGTCCGTTCTGAATCACAACTTTCACAGCGTATCCTTGTTGCTGTCTCTGACGTATTCTCGTTTCCCTAGAGCTCTTGTCCACTCTGTCCACGTTGGTGTACACATGGGGAAACTCCCGTTCACACTTGTTTATATTTTGTGGCGCGTGGCCGGTCTTGGCATTATGCCCCCCTCCCGGATAAAAAAAATGATTTATCATTTTTTTCCTATATATGTACATACTTGTAGACTATAATCATATTAAACAACCATATTCCAACTCCTGACTAGCTTCTGATCAACCCTCTTATCTACCCTCAAAAAAATAAAATTGCTCAAGACGGGCACGCCCACCTGTCCAAACCCCACGTTGGACGTCGTGTGGCTGATCTATGGGAGGATCAGACCAACTAATAATTATATTAGTCCCTACTTGTCAAACGACAAGCCAAGCGTCCTCACTCTAGGTAAAACCATGAGATAAAGGACGAGGGTGATAACAAGGAGTTCCCAGTACACCATCAGTTGTCGTTGGTCGTCGTTCCGTATGATACATATCCTTTGTTGATCCATCCTATATCCATGGGTAGGGTCCACGTAGCGCTTCCACCTTTGCGAACTTATTTATGTCGTACATATTTAGCGAACATTATCGACTCTATCTATTATATGGTGACATATACGTGACTGTGATAATGAAAATGTATGATGCTCATTCAAATGACACATAATATTGCGGTATCATCACAAAATTCAATTACCAAACCAATGAAACCCTGGGATAATGACATTTACCATTACTTATTCAAACTACTTAACTATATATAACCGATTAATGCTAATAATTATGCAAGTAAGCAATAACTTAATGACAACTTAATCAACTTAGTCCAACAACTACATTATCAACGTAATAATACCAACCTCTACATAATTATTACTAACTAATCCAATAACCTATCATAAGTCAATAGTTCACTTCAGAAGTACATATCCGTAATATCGAAAAATGTTCCTCCACAGAATAAGTACGTTAATACTATAATATCCTTCCTTACTGTACATAACAAATCTTCATCAGCACTTTCCTGTCCAGGCATAAATGTTCCTGTACAAACTCCAAGAAGAAAATATGTTCACTGTGACAACACACATATGGCCCGAGTCATATCTTCAAGACTTTGACTCTGGCAATAAATAAGAAACACAACTATTTATTAACCTATCTACACTATATATTCATATAGTATTACTAATTTAGTTGCAGATTATTGTGATATTGTGTCTGTAATCTGGTGCTGAACGAGTATTGCTTAAAATATATAAAGAACAGAACAATAAAATACAACTAATTAACTTATAACAAGGATCTGTCTTTCTATTCACCTATAATTGACTGAGAATATCCGAGCGAATATGATTGACTAGAATCTTGTGGATATTCAATACAGATATAGACTTGTGAAGAATCCTATATTTCAAAGATTCAAGACTTCTAAGAAACACATTATAATATTCTTATTCAACAATAATAAATATTGAACTTTATTAAGTTCTTTATTAAAGATATAGTTAAGAACAATTATCCGAAGAATAGAGAACTGAAATATTTTCTCACAACTGAGTATAGAGATATTAGTGAACACCTCTGAAAAGTATATATTTATATCAGTGACACCTGGTATAACTAAGTAATAAGACCTAAGACCCTAGTGTGTCTGTAATGTATTCTGTGTTAATATGAACCTAACACTTCCATCCCATTTTCTTTTTCTTTTATTCTTCTCTTTTATTCTATTTCTTTCTCTCTTTCTTTGTTTCAAACTTGTAAAATCTCTCTTCTGCACTCATGCCAATATTTGTACATTGTAACTTTGTTGATTGGAACAATGTTATTGTTTTCCGTCTTGTGTATCTTCTGTAATGCATACGCTGTAGTGACATATGTTTGGTAAATGTGTACCAGCAGTAAGATAAGTAACCATAACTACAGTAAGCAAAGACAAGTGTAGTTTGTCGTCTGTAGTGTTCTCTACCTTTCAAGTTTGTAAAGTATATCTGTGCCTTTACCCTAACGTTTATCACCTTTGCTTTGATTTGCGTATAACTGTTTATGGTGTATTTCTTGGTTTCTGTTAACCAGTCTACAAGTTTCTTTCTGGTTTGTGTGTATGGCCTCTTGATTTGTGAGTGTGTAATTGTAATGCCGCACACAATGTCTTTCTTTGATTGTGTATAAATGCCAGTGACATACTGTTTAACTTCTGCGTGGATGTGTGTAATCCACCTAATGACTTCTGTATGTATGTATGTAACACAGTTCTTTATTTCTGTGTGTATGTTTACGAAATGCCTTTTTGTTCGTATGCATTTTTTTGTGCAATCTTTCTTGAGCTGTGCGTATATGTATGCACTGTTGTAATAGATATTTGTGACAATACATTCAACCTGTGATATGGTCAACTTCGCTAAAGATATTATCTGAGCAATAATTACTGTTATCAAATCCCATTTCCGTTGTTTAGGTAATACTTTAGTAGGCTGTCTCCGTTGTTTGTACTCAGTGCATGTAACCTTTATTTTCTTTTTGGACTGTTTAGTAAAACTGTCATTGAGAGACATGTACTCACGCTTGATTTGTTTTTCAACAATGGTTATTTCTTCATGTTTGGGTTCATTTACTTTGTGTAAATCTTGGTATTCGCAATTATTTACCATTGTGCTATCACTCAATATCGTTGTATCATGTATGTCTACAGTTGATGTACCCTGTTCTATTTGCGTCTTTTCTTCTTTAATTTCTTCTTCTTCTTCTTGTGTTGTTTCAATTTGGGCATTTATACTTGTAAGTGTTTCGTTAGACTTGTGTTCGATAGTTAATTTCTGAACGAAATCTCTGGCGTTCGGTTCTTTCACTACTGCAGCACATACTTTACCTGTGTAATTACTTTCTTTTATTTCATACATTTGTCTTTGTTTCCTCCTTTGCTCCTTCCAACTTGTTTCCTTTGCAAGCTTCTCCTTTTCAAGTGCGAGTCATTTTTGTTTGATTTCTGCCTCTATGGCTATCTGTCTTGCCTTTAACTCTGTCTCTGCAGTTATCTGTCTTGCCTTTAACTCTGCCTCTGCGGTTATTTGTTTTTCTTTCATCTCTTTTCTCATTGTAGCTATTTCTGCGGCTATTCGCTTTTCTTTCCATTGCATTTCCATAATTAGCCTCTCTTTTTCTGCTGCTAGTTCACTTCGTTTGATAGCTATCTTTTCACGTTGCCGAGCTATCTCCTGTTCCTTCAGAGCCATTTTCTCTTTTCGTTCTTCTTGTTCACGTGCAGCTTGAAGTTGCTTTGCCTCCTTTTCACGTGTGGTTTGAGCTTTGAATTCTTGCAGTGCCCAGTTCCTAAGGTCCGCACCAGCAAAACCATTTTTCTCTCCTAATATAACGTTATCTCGAAGTGTAGTCATCTTGACCTACCTGTATAATAAATTATCTAGCTGAAAAAATATGCGAAGTAGGCAAGAAAAGAGAAAAGAATCGACAAGATCGCGGAAATGTTTTTTCCAAGGAATGGATAATAATAATTGACTCAAATACTAAGTACTGAGATCTCAACGTCGTCTGAATATCACGTAATCACACGAGAAATGTATAGTTGGACGTACAAACGAATTTACGATACACTGATAATGTACATACATATATATGTGACACTAGACAATTAACGTATGACGAGGAGATATATCAACAATCGATAGAAATAGAATCAACGATGTGGAGTTGACAATCACGAAGAAAATATATATCACTCAAAATATATCATAAATATGTCAGCGTGACATATGTAAACCATATAAATAATTATGGAAAATATGCTTAATATAAAGAATATAAATATATAATCACCCTGAAGCAACCATTAACACTGACAAAACAACTGACGTGATGCAAAAATACATACTTTCATTCCTAGAAGACAAAATTAAACTACATCTGATTGATAGAAAAGAAACTTCTTGTACTCTACTTACAATAATGACAAACAACAACAACGTGTTATCACACGTGATCAATATCAATTATTTAGTATTGACCTGACGATAGCTAACACGAACGACCACTAGCTTTTCTAACGTAATTAGGTGTCCTTCAAAACAAAAAACTAGAAATGCCCATCCAACCGCATATATTCGTACGCACCATCATACAAGATCAACAACATCACATTAATCGACAACCACAACATGTCACTGGCCTTAATGAACTCCAGATATCCAGGCAAACGCTGATGAGTTATCGAATCGAAGTAGTACGGTGCGATATCCCGGCGTTGGTGCGATTGAATGGCCACGTTGCTATTCCAGAATCCAAACACAATATCCACAGAACTGGCCAGCACTCGAGAATTCCAGTCCCCAACGTTATAATGTCGTCCTGGTGACAGGTCCCCGAAGAACGTCCAGTTACTTAAAGTGTTGACGAGGAGTGTTCAAAGCAACTGAGGTGAGTGTACGACATGTTCCCATCTGTATTCTCAATGTTGCAACGATGCTCCCGCCATGACGTAGTGTCCGACGTACAGAAAATGTTAATGGCATACGAATGTAGGCGTTATGCACAAATCAGTCTTATTGAACGGTACTGCTCCGAACAGATGGAATGCCTATATAGCTGTATGGTGCATTGGCAAGTCACTCCACTGTCTACGTGTAACGTCCAACCTGATACAATTCTCCTGCATATTCTGCTTTTGTATGCAATCTATGTGGCGTTATATAACTAAACGAGCATCCTCCTGCAGTACTGAACAGGGCAGTGTTATTGTCGCCTTTCCAGCCTACTCTGAACTTCAACAATAAACTATATCGACCAAGGTGTCTACGAATTGGTCTGGCCTGTACTTACTGTGTGGTTTGTCCTCAGGTAACCAATCTTCGTTGTAACAGAGAAACATCATGATATAGTCACTACACCAATCTCGAATACGACCGTCCTAAAATGTTAATCGTTGTAAATACTGGACCAGTGTTATGGCGTTCATTAAAGTGCCTTTTTGTGCGGGTGGAACCAGTAGCTGTGCACTCTGGCTGCATTGCTTAGTATATATGTCCCGGTCTGGTGTCCTATATATCGTTTCATGACTTCGCCGTAATGTGATTTACTGTCTTTCGCTGCACTTATTGCGGTACTTTCTGTCGATCCAGATCTTACAATTAGAGCCTCTTTGTGTACATGTTCTCCAATAACTGTGTGTTCCACGCGTTGTTTCTGTGCGTTCATGTGTAGCACAGTGTAACATCGGCGCATCTGGTATGCATTCCTAATGAGCTGTTCTTAGCAACTGGCGGGAGATCTTTGTTGACAAACACTGAATCTGTCCTTCCCCGGTAACAAACCTCCACGTTGCCAAACTGTGTTACTGCCGTTATTTTGACACAATAACATCCGGACAAAAATGATAAAATTATTCAAAGTGAATAGCCATAGCAAAACTGCCTACTGCAATACATGATCATTGTTTGATACTCTAAAAGGTGGAGAGCTGGCCTTGAGTTTCCAAGTTTAAAAGTACATAGACACATTGGGTCTAGCACTACAGTTCCAATAGTATCTGTGTGTGTGTGTGTATGAATTGTGAGAGGGCCGCCCCGAGACTGTACACATACACACACAGAAGCCCATATATGCATATAAACAAAAATGCGCATAAGGTTTCTTCGCATGAAAACACCCACAGCATTTGCGCAATCACGCAAACTTGCATGCACTTATGCACGCACCCACAACTTGCATGCATTATACGCATACATGCATATACACATACACAGTTTAAATAGGGTTTCTACACATCTCATGAGGGGCCAAAAAAAATCTCTGTTCACCGAGAGCCCTAAAACGCCTCAGCCCATCGAGGGGTCTAGGGGCATCCAGCTCATTGAGAGGTAGATGGGCATCCTGTTCATTGAGGGGTAGATTGGCATCCTGCTCATTGAGGGGTAGATGGATGCCTTGCTGACTAAGGGGTCCAGAAGATCCAGAGATCTCTTGGCCATAGTTGAGCCAAACAGGCCTGTTCTCATCCAAGTGTTCAAAATGTCTTTCTTTATTGGGGGAATAACAGTGTCTATGTTGGAATTAATGGTTCTCTGCTGACTTGTAGATTCCAGCGAGTTTACGTGCATGGCTCTAAAGTTCATCTGTTGAATGAGCAGCTGCAGAGATGTCTCCTCACTAAGGGGTCTTGAAGATCCAGAGATCTCTTTGCCATAGTTGAGCCAAAAGGGTCCTCCTCTCAACCATGGGGGAATTAATGGTTCTCTGCTGACTTGTAGATTTCAGCAGGTTTACGTGCATGGCTCTAAAGTCCATCTGCTGAATGAGCAGTGGCAGTGGCAGTTGATGCCTGGTAGAATCAGAGTCTGTGTCCTCTGTTTGCAATGTATTCTTGAGAAATTGATTATTTTTTTTTCCACATTGCCTTTACAGGACACTGCAGGCAACACCAGCATTTTTCAGCTGCTGTTGATGTGTGTAAACTTTCCAAAAGCGGCGCTTCTTTTCAACTCCAGGTTTCAGAGCCATACAGCACAACTGGTCTAATCAGTGTTTTGTATATTGTGATCTTGGTGTTATGAGATAGGGCCTTTGAATTTAGCAGATGTTGTAGTGCATAGTATATCTTATTTCCAGAGTTGATTCTAGCTTGTATTTCTTCTCTTATGATGTTGAAGCAGTTGAAGATTGTACCCAGGTATTTGTATGTTTCTGCTCTGTTAATGGTCATATTATCTATTTGTATGTGGCCAGAATTTTTAGCCGTTCCTTCTCTTAAAATTACCATATATTGTCTTATCTTGGTTGATAACCAACCCCATTTGTTTAGCTTTTTCCTTTAAGTGAGTCAATATTTCCAATGTCTTTTGTTCATTTTCCCCTATAATATCTATATCATCTGCATAACCAAGCAGTCTGGATGTTCCTCCAATAGCACATTCCTCTTTTACCTTCCTTACAACTGTCTCTAGAGCCAGATTGAAAAGGAGCGGCGATAGTGCATCACCCTGTTTCAAGCCAGATGTTATTTGGAAAGGGTCTGTTTTCCTGCCTTTATATGTTACTATATTATAAGTATCTTCCATGCATAGTCTGGTCATGTTGATTAACTTCCTTGGTATTCCAAATTCCTGCATAGCATTCCATAGACTATTCCTATGGACACTATCATAAGCCTTTTTAAAATCCACAAAAATTTTATGGAGATCTCTTTCATTTTCCCAATTTTTCTTGGCTATTTGTCGTAAGATAAATATCTGATCTACTGTTGATATGTTTTGTCTGAAACCCGCCTGGTAGTCACCTAATATGTCTTCTGAATATGGTTTTAGTCTATTTAGTAATACCGCGGATAGCATCTTATAGCTTGTGGACAGGAGTGAAATTCCTCTATAATTTTCACATTGGAACTTGTCTCCTTTCTTAAAGATAGGTATCAATAATGACTCTTTCCAGTCATTGGGTAATTCTTCTGTCCTCCAGATTTTTATTATTAGTTCGTATAGCTTTAGATGTAATGCATGGCCACCTGCCTTTATAAATTCAGCAGCAATTCCATCGCCCCAGTTGCCTTATTGTTTTTAAGTCGTATTACATATAGGATTTCTTCAAATGCAGGTTCTTCAATTTGTGGTTCACACGTTAGAACCTCTTCCTGTGGGAAAGTGTTACTTGGAGCTTCACAATTTAGTAATTCAACAAAGTATTCTTTCCATGTGTTACACATTTCCTCATTGGTATTTATCATATGCCCATTTTTGTCTTTTAAACCATATGTGTTGTGTTGGTGCCCTCGTTTCATTCCATGATTTCCGTTTCCGGTAACAAGCGGGACGTGTTTTCACATGCTCTCCTCGATTTTGAATATTTTAACAAGTTTTACTTAATTCAATCGCGATGCTGTGTATATCATTGTGTTCGTTCTAAAAGTGGATTTACATACTACTCAACACTTCAAGTTTATGTGACTGTTTATTTAGCGAAATGAGGGATTCTTTGTGATATGTGATGGTAAGTGCATCCATTTTTTAATGTTACCATTATCGATGTTGGTCGATGGAGATGTGGCTGGCAGATGGTGGGTGGGGATGATTGTGGGTTAGTATGTGTATGTGGTGGCGTGGATGTTGGTTTGGTGGGGGATTTTGTTGGATGGCTAATTGTGTTATGGTGGTGAACAGTGAGGGCAATTGTGTGAGGTTGGGGGATGTGCTGGAGGGGTATGGTTGCTTGTGGGGTATGTATGTGTCCCTGTGTGTGTGTGGGTGGGGTGATGGTATGAGTCGGATTTGGGAATATGGCCTCATAAACATGGATAGTTTGTCTTGATGTTTCACAACATTCATTTCCAATGTTTATCTTTCTTCCTATGTCTGTTAATTCTCTTGTGAACACATACGAGTGATTGGAAGGGAGAATGTAAGACGGGCCTGCAGGCCCAATTTGTTACCTCTTTTAAAATAAACAGTTTATTTGATTTGATTTGACTTCAGTTTCTTTAAAAAAACTTTCTGGTTTCATTGTTTCTGGTGATCGTTTTTCCATATCTTTGATTATATTACTCATATATTCTCAGCTGCCCAAGTATTGTTGTAGCCTCTTTACTCAGTTTCTATTTCTCTTCTTTTTGGGATGTTGTTGATGTCTTTAATCCACAACTGTTGCATTCTTTTCCTAATGGCTGCTATCTTCACCCATTTTGATTGACATCTGTTCTTTCTAATGCGTGGTTACCACACCAGAGACTTCTTCTGCAGTATTTGAATTGTAGTCTTTGATGTTCAACAATATTTGGTCAATGCTTTTCTCCTCCTTTTGTAGAATTTCGAGTTTAATATTTCATTTCATCTGCAAAATGTCTCTTTGAATGACTTTCTTGTATTGTCTGTTTATATTTGGTGTACCCTTTGTAGTTTAGCATAAACGCTTCTCATTAAGTTTTATTTAAATTTAATGCTCCAAAGAGTGAAAGTGGTTCGCTGTGGCACTCAGCTCCTCTATAGCTTCTAACTTGTTGTTTGAAAAATGCATTTTTGTTTGTTATTACAATGGTGGCTCTTTGATTATAGATTCTCTTGCTCTCTTTCCGAGTTTTTTCTTTACATCATTTCTTTAGAGTCGGTACTGCTGATCTGCTCATTTGGCTGTCTGCTAGTTGAGGACTCTCCATCCATGCCATTTGAAGTTGTTGTAGGCTTTCCATCCGTCAACTTTTTTTATGAGTTTGCTCTCTAACCTATTTTTGCATTGAAGTCCCGCACAATCTGGATGTCCTGTGTTGGGGGTTTCTTCTATGCACTTCCAGATCATTATAAAAGTCTTCTTTAATATCTTCTTTCTCTTCAGTAGGTGCATATACATTAATCATCGTTATGTTTTTCCATTTACCTTTTATTCGTAATTTACTAATTCTGTTATTAACAGCTTTAAAGTTTAGAACGTTCCCCCATAACTCTTTTTTGATGACAAAACATGTTCCTAATTCATGTTTATTTTGAGTGTTTCCTCCATATATTACAATCATTCCATTTTGCTCTAAAGTACCCTCTCCTGGCCACCTTATTTCTTGAATTGCTGTTATATCCATTTGATATTCAACCAGCTCCCGGGTTAGTTCTCCGGCCGCTCCAGCTCGATATAATGTCCGTACATTCCATGTTCCAAATCTCAAAAGTCCTTTAACGTTCCAAGGTCATTGTCCAAATAAGTCAGTCCGAATTCGAGGCTTATTTATCTGTTTCGTAACAAAAATATTCTTTACAAAGATGGGGATGTTAACCCCACGCTTCAACCCCAACCTGGAGGACCAGAGTGTTTCTCTTTGTCTGTTCTTTACCCTTTGACTTGTCCGGCTTGGGAGGCCCTGCTGGTAGCTATGCTACCGCCGGCATAGCTCTCAAGGTCATTGTAAAACTCAAGCTCCCCCACACACCAAGGTGGAAACACTATCAGGGGAAGCTTTGATTCCTGTAGAATAAAATCTCTTGATCTTGTGTAACCACTCATGCATCACTTGCTGTACCTCTTCATCGAGCCGAAAAGTTTTGAAACTTCCTACTCCACTCATACACTTGCTGAACTGACAGGCATGCATCACCACACTGGACCTTCATTCGCCGATGAATTGCTGTAGGTTTAACCCCTTCACTGATCAAACAACAGATAACAGAATCCTACTCCTCTTTGGTGCATGTCAAAAGTGAGGCGACCATCTTTAAACTATCCTTATGACATCAAGGTATTCATCTGCACTGTGATGAAACATGCCTGGCACTCTTGACATCCTTAACAACAATATCGACAGGTTACAAGACTATGGCATGGTTATTGTAATTTCTAACACAGATTAAGGTTTTCATGTGAAGCCCCCTTGTAGGACGATTTGAGGTTCATAAGATGATTTGTTGCTGTTTTATGATCAGCATAATTGATCCAAAACACGAAGGACCGAGATATGTGGAGAGGCATGGGCGCCCACACAATTTGGCAGGACACATGATGATGATGATATAGCATCGCTTGTATCTTTCTCCTTCCACAAGTACAAAATGTCCTTCCCTAACTTCCATCTTTATTTTCTTTCTTGTTCTTCTTGTTATAATTCTGAGTAGAAATTTGCTGACATGGTTTATATGGTTGATTATATGAAATTCTTTGCATTTAATTGCTCCTGATCTTTATATGAAATTCTTTGCATTTAATTTCTCCTAATCTTTATATGAAATTCTTTGCATTTAATTGCTCCTGGTCTTTTTGGGTACAGCTATAAATATACATATCAGCATATTATTAGGTTTATATTCATCTGTAAATATCATTCACCATGCTAGTATTGTATTAAAAATGCTGTGCTTCTGATTCTTCTGTCATAATTCCATCTGGCCTGGTTGGATTTTCTTTCTTCCTGTGTTTCATGCCATCATTTACGTCTTTTAGAATAGGTGGACCTTCCAAGTTACTTTCTTCTGTTAATTCTGCTGTTTCAACATCATATATCTCTTTGATGTATTCATTCCAACGCTTAATTATAGTTTATAGCATCTTCTTCAAATAATGCCTTTTCTGTTTTTATTTCAAACATTTTGTATTTATTCTAGATATTTTTCCTGCCATCTCACTGATTTGTCTGAATAATTGTAATAGAATTTAATTCTATTTTGTTTAATCAGTTTTCTTTTGCCTTTACAGATTTATGGCTTATTTCTTTGGTCTTAAAATATTCTTCTTTGTTATTATTTTGTTTTCTTTTGACCACTAGCTGTAAGATTTCTTCAGTCATCCATTTCTTTTTAGCTTTCTTGTTTCATATTTTGTAATATCTATTTGCTCGTTTATTTGGTTGAACGTTATCAAGGCATTGCCATGTGTAAAGTTGTTTCTTATGTTGCTTAAATCATGTTATGTTGCAAACCATGTTATATTGCAAAAATTCTGAACAAATCAGTTTGTTGAATACATGTTGAAAATGTGTTCATGCATATTAATAGTCTTTGTATATTTTAAGACATTCTAGTTGGCTGCAAAATCCAAAATAAATAATTTTCTTGAACACATCAGCTTTGTTTTTTAATGCATTTAAAAATATGTACAGTTTATTGACTGAAAATTGTAAAAGCTGGTTAATGTATTGAATTGATTAACAGTTTAGATTTGATAGTCTTGATCTGTTTTGTCATGACACTGTTTCATGAAAATATGACGATCGCCATGACATATGGTGGTGCCATTGATGGCGTCTGCATGGAGTTTTGTTGCTCTGTTTGAGGGGCCAGAGATGAAAGGGTGTTTACTCCAAGCCGTTGCCAGGCAATGTACTGGCTGTGATGGATGAACATTCCTTTGTCTTATCATGGATTACAACCCATAACCATCACAGAGAAAACGTATCTTCAAACATGAACAACTGTTATTAGTTGGTGTATACCAGGTGAGATTTGATCCAGGGTTGAGGAAATAAAGGCTGCTTGTCCAAGCATTTACCACACAGTTTTCAGGCTTAGGATTTGATGTTATCTATGGTGGACAAAAATAATGAAGACAAAAAGGCAAATAGAGTCTTAAGTAACATCACTAGAGATAACACCAAAACAAGTGCAGAGAGACTCAATTATCTAGGGACAATGATAACATTAGATAAGAAGAACGAATCAACACAGAGATAACATACAGAATAACCCAAACAATGGCAACATTCCACCAGAAGAAGAGCATTCTGCATAACATTTCCCTGTCCATTAAAAATCAGACAATGAGTTGAAAGATGCTCAATGCTACCCATTCTATTGTATGATTATGAATCATAGACAATAAAGAGAGTAGAGAGAAACTGGAGGCCATAAAAATGTGATGCTAAGAATTCTATGGACAGCTTAGAAGATTAAAATCCAAGTATAGCAAGAAGCAAATTCACGAAGTATATGATTCTCTGAATCAGGAAAGGAAAATAGTCATGATCTGGTCACATTATGAGACGAGAGTGTGTTAAAATTGTGACAACCTGGAAGATGGAGGTATTAAAGACAAGGGCTTAAACACAGAACACAAAGAACGGACATACATGAAGAAACACTATCACTGGTGCTGCCTGGCATGGCTCATGATAGATACAAATCTCATCCTACATCGAGGAAGAGAACCTGGCTCCCCTAAAAGGAGAACAATCAGTGGAAAATCCACTTTAAGAGTTCCTTATTCGGTAACAGATATTTATTGGGTAACTTCATATATCTCATGCACTGCTGCCTTTCATATATATCTCCTCATGCTACTGCTGCCTTTCATATATATCTCCTCATACTGCTGCCTTTCATATATATATCTCCTCATGCTACTGCAGCCTTTCATATATATCTCCTCATACTACTGCTGCCTTTCATATATATCTCCTCATGCTACTGCTGCCTTTCATATATATCTCCTCATACTGTTGCCTTTCATATATATCTCCTCATGCTACTGCTGCCTTTCATATATATCTCCTCATACTGTTGCCTTTCATATATATCTCCTCATGCTACTGCTGCCTTTCATATATATCTCATCATGCTACTGCTGCCTTTCATATATATCTCCTCATACTGTTGCCTTTCATATATATCTCATCATGCTACTGCTGCCTTTCATATATATCTCCTCATACTGTTGCCTTTCATATATATCTCCTCATGCTACTGCTGCCTTTCATATATATCTCCTCATGCTACTGCTGCCTTTCATATATATCTCCTCATGCTGTTGCTGCCTTTCATATATATCTCATACTACTGCTGCCTTTCATATATATCTCATACTACTGCTGCCTTTCATATATATCTCCTCATGCTGTTGCTGCCTTTCATATATATCTCATACTACTGCTGCCTTTCATATATATCTCATACTACTGCTGCCTTTCATATATATCTCATACTACTGCTGCCTTTCATATATATCTCATGCTACTGCTGCCTTTCATATATATCTCCTCATGCTGTTGCTGCCTTTCATATATATATCTCATGCTACTGCTGCCTTTCATATATATATATATCTCATACTACTGCTGCCTTTCATATATATCTCATGCTACTGCAGCCTTTCATATATATCTCATACTACTGCTGCCTTTCATATATATCTCATACTACTGCTGCCTTTCATATATATCTCCTCATGCTACTGATGCCTTTCATATACATCTCATGCTACTGCTGCCTTTCATATATATCTCCTCGTGCTACTGCTGCCTTTCATATATATCTCCTCATGCTACTGCTGCCTTTCATATATATTTCATGCTACTGCTGCCTTTCATATATATCTCCTCATGCTACTGCTGCCTTTCATATATATCTCATGCTACTGCTGCCTTTCATATATATCTCATGCTACTGCTGCCTTTCATATATATCTCCTCGTGCTACTGCTGCCTTTCATATATATCTCCTCATGCTACTGCTGCCTTTCATATATATCTCATGCTACTGCAGCCTTTCATATATATATCATGCTACTGCTGCCTTTCATATATATCTCATGCTACTGCTGCCTTTCATATATATCTCATGCTACTGCTGCCTTTCATATATATATCTCATGCTACTGCTGCCTTTCATATATATCTCCTCATGCTACTGCTGCCTTTCATATATATCTCATGCTACTGCTGCCTTTCATATATATCTCCTCATGCTACTGCTGCCTTTCATATATATCTCCTCATGCTACTGCTGCCTTTCATATATATCTCCTCATACTACTGCTGCCTTTCATATATATCTCCTCATACTACTGCTGCCTTTCATATATATCTCATACTACTGCTGCCTTTCATATATATCTCCTCATGCTACTGCTGCCTTTCACATATATATCATACTACTGCTGCCTTTCACATATATATCATACTACTGCTGCCTTTCATATATATCTCCTCATGCTACTGCTGCCTTTCATATATATCTCATACTACTGCTGCCTTTCATATATATCTCCTCATGCTACTGCTGCCTTTCATATATATCTCCTCATACTGTTGCCTTTCATATATATCTCCTCATGCTACTGCTGCCTTTCATATATATCTCCTCATGCTACTGCTGCCTTTCATATATATCTCATGCTACTGCTGCCTTTCATATATATCTCATGCTACTGCTGCCTTTCATATATATCTCCTCATGCTACTGCTGCCTTTCATATATATCTCCTCATGCTACTGCTGCCTTTCATATATATCTCCTCATTCTACTGCTGCCTTTCATATATATCTCATGCTACTGCTGCCTTTCATATATATCCCCTCATGCTACTGCTGCCTTTCATATATATCTCCTCATGCTACTGCTGCCTTTCATATATATCTCCTCATGCTACGATTGCCTTTCATATATATCTCCTCATGCTACTGCTGCCTTTCATATATATCTCATGCTACTGCTGCCTTTCATATATATATCTCCTCATGCTACTGCTGCCTTTCATATATATCTCATGCTACTACTGCCTTTCATATATATCTCATGCTACTGCTGCCTTTCATATATATCTCCTCATGCTTCTGCTGCCTTTCATATATATTTCATGCTACTGCTGCCTTTCATATATATCTCCTCATGCTACTGCTGCCTTTCATATATATCTCCTCATGCTACTGCTGCCTTTCATATATATCTCCTCATGCTACTGCTGCCTTTCATATATATCTCCTCATGCTACTGCTGCCTTTCATATATATCTTCCTCATGCTACTGCTGCCTTTCATATATATCTCCTCATGCTACTGCTGCCTTTCATATATATCTCCTCATGCTACTGCTGCCTTTCATATATATCTCCTCATGCTACTGCTGCCTTTCATATATTATCTCCTCATGCTACTGCTGCCTTTCATATATATCTCCACATGCTACTGCTGGCCTTTTCATATATATCTCCTCATGCTACTGCTACTGCTGCCTTTCATATATATCTCCTCATGCTACTGCTGCCTTTCATATATATCTCCATGCTACTGCTGCCTTTCATATATATCTCCTCATGCTACTGCTGCCTTTCATATATATCTCCTCATGCTACTGCTGCCTTTCATATATATCTCCTCATGCTACTGCTGCCTTTCATATATATCTCCTTCATGCTACTGCTGCCTTTCATATATATCTCCTCATGCTACTGCTGCCTTTCATATATATCTCCTCATGCTACTGCTGCCTTTCATATATATCCTCATGCTACTGCTGCCTTTCATATATATCTCCTCATGCTACTGCTGCCTTTCATATATATCTCCTATACTACTGCTGCCTTTCATATATATCTCTCATGCCTACTGCTGCCTTTCATATATATCTCCTCATGCTACTGCTGCCTTTCATATATATCCTCATGCTACTGCTGCCTTTCATATATATCTCTCATGCTACTGCTGCCTTTCATATATATCTCATGCTACTGCTGCCTTTCATATATATCTCATGCTACTGCTGCCTTTCATATATATCTCCTCATGCTACTGCTGCCTTTCATATATATCTCATGCTACTGCTGCCTTTCATATATATCTCATGCTACTGCTGCCTTTCATATATATCTCCTCATGCTAACTGCTGCCTTTCATATATATCTCCTCATGCTACTGCTGCCTTTCATATATATCTCCTCATGCTACTGCTGCCTTTCATATATATCTCCTCATGCTACTGCTGCCTTTCATATATATCTCCTCGTGCTACTGCTGCCTTTCATATATATCTCCTCATGCTACTGCTGCCTTTCATATATATCTCCTCATGCTACTGCTGCCTTTCATATATATCTCCTCATGCTACTGCTGCCTTTCATATATATCTCCTCATGCTACTGCTGCCTTTCATATATATCTCCTCATGCTACTGCTGCCTTTCATATATATCTCTCATGCCTACTGCTGCCTTTCATATATATCTCCTCATGCTACTGCTGCCTTCATATATATCTCCTCATACTACTGCTGCCTTTCCATATATATCTCCTCATACTACTGCTGCCTTCAATATATCTCATACTACTGCTGCCTTTCATATATATCTCCTCATGCTACTGCTGCCTTTCACCATATATATCATACTACTGCTGCCTTTCATATATATCTCCTCATGCTACTGGTGCCTTTCATATATATCTCATGTTACTGCTGCCTTTCATATATATCTCCTCATGCTACTGCTGCCTTTCATATATATCTCATGCTACTGCTGCCTTTCATATATATCTCATTGCTACTGCTGCCTTTCATATATATCTCCTCATGCAACTGCTGCCTTTCATATACTATCTCCTCATGCTACTGCTGCCTTTTCATATATATCTCATGCTACTGCTGCCTTTCATATATATCTCCTCATGCTACTGCTGCCTTTCATATATATCTCCTCATGCTACTGCTGCCTTCATATATATCTCCTCATGCTACTGCTGCCTTTCATATATATCTCTCCTCATACTACTGCTGCCTGTCATATATATTCCTCATGCTACTGCTGCCTTTCATATATATTCCTCCAGCTACTGCTGCCTTTCATATATATCTCCTCATGCTACTGCTGCCTTTCCATATATATCTCATGCTACTGCTGCCTTTCATATATATCATCCTCATGCTACTGCTGCCTTTCATATATATCTCCTCATGCTACTGCTGCCTTTCATATATATCTCATGCTACTGCTGCCTTTCATATATATCTCCTAATGCTACTGCTGCCTTTCATACTATATCTCCTCATGCTACTGCTGCCTTTCATATAATCATCTCCTCATGCTACTGCTGCCTTTCATATATAATCTCCTCATGCTACTGCTGCCTTTCATATATATATCTCCTCATGCTACTGCTGCCTTTCATATATATCCTCTACTTATGCTACTGCGCCTTTCATATATATCTCCTCATGCTACTGCTGCCTTTCATATATATCTCTCAGTACTACTGCTGCCTTTCATATATATCTCCTCATGCTACTGCTGCCTTTCATATATATCTCTCATGCTACTGCTGCCTTTCATATATCTCCTCATGCTACTGCTGCCTTTCATAATATCTCTCATGCTACTGCTGCCTTTCATATATATCTCCTCATGCTACTGCTGCCTTTCATATATATCTCCTCATGCTACTGCTGCCTTTCATATATATCTCCTCATACTTGCTGCCTTTCATATATATCTCCTCATGCTACTGCTGCCTTTCATATATATTCTCATGCTACTGCTGCCTTTCATATATATCTCCTCATGCTACTGCTGCCTTTCATATATATCTCCTCATGCTACTGCTGCCTTTCATATATATCTCCTCATACTACTGCTGCCTTTCATATATATCTCATACTGCTCATACTACTGCTGCCTTTCATATATATCTCCTCATGCTACTGCTGCCTTTCATATATATCTCATGCTACTGCTGCCTTTCATATATATCTCATATATCTCCTCATGCTACTGCTGCCTTTCATATATATCTCATGCTACTACTGCTGCCTTTCATATATATCTCCTCATGCTACTGCTGCCTTTCATATATATCTCTCTCATGCTACTGCTGCCTTTCATATATATCTCATGCTACTGCTGCCTTTCATATATATCTCCTCATGCTACTTGCCTTTCTATATCCTCAACTGCTGCTGCTTCATATATATCTCCTCATGCTACTGCTGCCTTTCATATATATCTCATGCTACTGCTGCCTTTCATATATATCTCCATGCTACTGCTACTGCTGCCTTTCATATATATCTCCTCATGCTACTGCTGCCTTTCATATATATCTCCTCATGCTACTGCTGCCTTTCATATATATCTCTATCTCCTCATATATACTACTCCTGCTGCCTTTCATATATCTCCTCATGCTACTGCGCCTTTCATATATATCTCCTCATGCTACTGCTGCTGCCTTTCATATATATCTCCTCATGCTACTGCTGCTTTCTTCTATATATCTCATCATGCTACTGCTGCCTTTCATATATATCTCATGCTACTGCTGCCTTTCATATATATCTCCTCATGCTACTGCTGCCTTTCATATATATCTCCTCATGCTACTGCTGCCTTTCATATATATCTCATGCTACTGCTGCCTTTCATATATATCTCCTCATGCTACTGCTGCCTTTCATATATATCTCCTCATGCTACTGCTACTGCTGCCTTTCATATATATCTCTCCTCTGCTACTGCTATACTGCTGCCTTTCATATATATCTCCTCATGCTACTGCTGCCTTTCATATATATCTCCTCATGCTACTGCTGCATGCATACTATCTGCTTTGCCTTTCATATATATCTCATGCTACTGCTGCCTGCTGCCTTTCATATATTCTCCTCATGCTATGCTGCTTGCCTTTCATATATATCTCATGCTACTGCTGCCTTTCATATATATCTCCTCATGCTACTGCTGCGCCTTTCATATATATCTCATAGCTACTGCTCTGCCTTTCATATATATCTCCTCATGCTCTGCTACTGCTGCCTTTCATATATATCTCATGCTACTGCTGCCTTTCATATATATCTCTGCTACTGCTGCCTTTCATATATATCTCCTTCATGCTACTGCTGCTCATGCTACTGCTGCCTTTCATATATATCTCCTCATCTACTGCTGCCTTTCATATATATCTCCTCATGCTACTGCTGCCTTTCATATATATCTCCTCATACTGCCTTTCTAATACTGCTGCCCCTTTCATATATATATCTCCTCATACTACTGCTGCTTCATTTTATATTCATTATCTCCCTCATGCTACTGCTGCCTTTCATATATATCTCCTCATGCTACTGCTGCCTTTCATATATATCTCCTCATACTACTGCTGCCTTTCATATATATCTCCTCATACTACTGCTGCCTTTCATATATATCTCATCATGCTACTGCTGCCTTTCATATATATCTCCTCATCTACTGCTTGCCTTTCATATATATCTCCTATGCTACTGCTGCCTTCATATATATCTCCTACTACTGCTGCCTTTCATATATATCTCCTCATGCTACTGGCTGCCTTTCATATATATCTCATCATGCTACTGCTGCCTTTCATATATATCTCATGCATACTGCTGCCTTTCATATATATCTCCTCATGCTACTGCTGCCTTTCATATATATCTCCTCATGCTACTGCTGCCTGTCATATATACTCCTCATGCTACTGCTGCCTTTCATATATATCTCATGCTACTGCTGCCTTTCATATATATCTCCTCATGCTAACTGCTGCCTTTCATATATATCTCCATGCTACTGCTGCCTTTCATATATATCTCCTCATACTACTGCTGCCTTTCATATATATCTCCTCATGCTACTGCTGCCTTTCATATATATCTCCTCATGCTACTGCATGCCTTTCATATATATCTCCTCATGCTACTGCTGCCTTTCATATATATCTCATACTACTGCTGCCTTTCATATATATCTCCTCATGCTACTGCTGCCTTTCATATATATTCTCCTCATGCTACTGCTGCCTTTCATATATATCTCCTCATGCTACTGCTGCCTTTCATATATATCTCATGCTACTGCTGCCTTTCATATATATCTCATAGCTACTGCTGCCTTGCATATATATCTCCTCATGCTACTGCTGCCTTTCATATATATCTCATGCTACTGCTGCCTTTCATATATATCTCATACTACTGCTGCCTTTCATATATATCTCATGCTACTGCTGCCTTTCATATATATCTCATGCTACTGCTGCCTTTCATATATATCTCATGCTACTGCTGCCTTTCATATATATCTCATGCTACTGCTGCCTTTCATATATATCTCATGCTACTGCTGCCTTTCATATATATCTCCTCATGCTACTGCTGCCTTTCATATATCTGCTCATACTACTGCTGCCTTTCATATATATCTCCTCATGCTACTGCTGCCTTTCATATATATCTGCTCATGCTACTGCTGCCTTTCATATATATCTCCTCATGCTACTGCTGCCTTTCATATATATCTCCTCATGCTACTGCTGCCCTTTCATATATATCTCCTCATGCTACTGCTGCCTTTCATATATATCTCCTCATACTACTGCTGCCTTTCATATATATCTCCTCATACTACTGCTGCCTTTCATATATATCTCCTCATGCTACTGCTGCCTTTCATATATATCTCATGCTACTGCTGCCTTTCATATATATCTCCTCATGCTACTGCTGCCTTTCATATATATCTCCTCATGCTACTGCTGCCTTTCATATATATCTCCTCATACTACTGCTGCCTTTCATATATATCTCCTCATACTACTGCTGCCTTTCATATATATCTCCTCATGCTACTGCTGCCTTTCATATATATCTGCTCATGCTACTGCTGCCTTTCATATATATCTCCTCATACTACTGCTGCCTTTCATATATATCTCATGCTACTGCTGCCTTTCATATATATCTCATGCTACTGCTGCCTTTCATATAGATCTCCTCATGCTACTGCTGCCTTTCATATATATCTCCTCATGCTACTGCTGCCTTTCATATATATCTCCTCATGCTACTGCTGCCTTTCATATATATCTCCTCATGCTACTGCTGCCTTTCATATATATCTCATACTACTGCTGCCTTTCATATATATATCTCCTCATGCTACTGCTGCCTTTCATATATATCTCCTCATACTACTGCTGCCTTTCATATATATCTCCTCATGCTACTGCTGCCTTTCATATATATCTCCTCATACTGTTGCCTTTCATATATATCTCCTCATGCTACTGCTGCCTTTCATATATATATCTCCTCATACTGTTGCCTTTCATATATATCTCCTCATGCTACTGCTGCCTTTCATATATATCTCATCATGCTACTGCTGCCTTTCATATATATCTCCTCATGATACTGCTGCCTTTCATATATATCTCCTCATACTGTTGCCTTTCATATATATCTCCTCATGCTTACTGCTGCCTTCATATATATCTCCTCATACTGTTGCCCTTTCATATATATCTCCTCATGCTACTGCTGCCTTTCATGCTACTACTGCCTTCAGATATATCTCCATGCTACTGCTGCCTTTCATATATATCTCATACTACTGCTGCCTTTCATATATATCTCCTCATTGCTACTGGCTGCCTTTCACTATATATTATCATACTACTGCTGCCTTTCATATATATCTCCTCATGCTACTGCTGCCTTTCATATATATCCTGTCTCATGTACACATCTCTGCTGCCTTTCATATATATCTCCTCATGCTACTGCTGCCTTTCATATATATCTCATGCTACTGCTGCCTTTCATATATATCTCATGCTACTGCTGCCTTTCATATATATCTCCTCATGCAACTGCTGCCTTTCATATATATCTCCTCATGCTACTGCTGCCTTTCATATATATCTCATGCTACTGCTGCCTTTCATATATATCTCCTCATGCTACTGCTGCCTTTCATATATATCTCCTCATGCTACTGCTGCCTTTCATATATATCTCCTCATGCTACTGCTGCCTTTCATATATATCTCCTCATACTACTGCTGCCTTTCATATATATCTCCTCATGCTACTGCTGCCTTTCATATATATCTCCTCATGCTACTGCTGCCTTTCATATATATCTCCTCATGCTACTGCTGCCTTTCATATATATCTCATGCTACTGCTGCCTTTCATATATATCTCCTCATGCTACTGCTGCCTTTCATATATATATCTCCTCATGCTACTGCTGCCTTTCATATATATTCTCATGCTACTGCTGCCTTTCATATATAATCTCCTCATGCTACTGCTGCCTTTCTATATATCTCCTCATGCTACTGCTGCCTTTCATATATATCTCATGCTACTGCTTCATTCATATCTCATGCTACTGCTGCCTTTCATATATATCCTCATGCTACTGCTGCCTTTCATATATATCTCATGCTACTGCTGCCTCATGCTATACTATCTGCCTTTCATATATATCTCATGCTACTGCTGCCTTTCATATATATCTCCTCATGCTACTGCTGCCTTTCATATAATATCCTCATGACTACTGCTGCCTTTCATATATATCTCCTCATGCTACTGCTGCCTTTCATATATATCTCCTCATGCTACTGCTGCCTTTCATATATATCTCCTCATGCTACTGCTGCCTTTCATATATATCTCATGCTACTGCTGCCTTTCATATATATCCCTCATGCTACTGCTGCCTTTCATATATATCTCCTCATGCTACTGCTGCCTTTCATATATATCTCATCATACTGCTGCCTTTCATATATATCTCCTCATGCTACTTGCTGCCTTTTCATATATATCTCCTAGTACTACTGCTGCCTTTCATATATATCTCCTCATGCTACTGCTGCCATTTCATATATATCTCCTCATGCTACTGCTGCCTTTCATATATATCTCATCATGCTACTGCTGCCTTTCATATATATCTCCTCATACTGCTTGCCTTTCATATATATCTCCTCATGCTACTGCTGCCTTTCATATATATCTTCCTCATACTGTTGCCTTTCATATATATCTCCTATGCTACTGCTGCCTTTCATATATATCTCATCATGCTACTGCTGCCTTTCATATATATCTCCTCATGCTACTGTCTGCCTTTCATATATATCTCCTCATGCTACTGCTGCCTTTCATAATATATCTCCTCATGCTACTGCTGCCTTTCATATATATCTCCTCATCTACTGCTGCCTTCATATATATTCCTCGTGCTACTGCTGCCTTTCATTATATCTCCTCATGCTACTGCTGCCTTTCATATATACTCCTCATGCTACTGCTGCCTTTCATATATATCTCCTCATACTACTGCTGCCTTTCCTATATATCTCCTCATGCTACTGCTGCCTTCATATATATTCCTCATACTACTGCTGCTTTCATATATATCTCCTCATGCTACTGCTGCCTTTCATATATATCTCCTCATGCTACTGCTGCCTTTCATATATATCTCCTACTACTGCTGCCTTTCATATATATCCTCATACTACTGCTGCCTTTCATATATATCTCCTCATGCTTACTGCTGCCTTCATATATATCCTCATGCTACTGCTGCCTTTCATATATATCTCTCATGCTACTGCTGACTTTCATATATATCTCATACTACTGCTGCCTTTCATATCATATTCCTCATGCTACTGCTGCGCCTTTCATATATCTATCTCATGCTACTGCTGCCTTTCATATATATCTCCTCCTCATGCTACTGCTGCCTTTCATATATATCTCATGCTATACTGCTGCTGCTTTCATATATCTCCTCATGCTACTGCTGCCTTTCATATATATCTCATGCTACTGCTGCCTTTCATATATCTCCATGCTACTGCTGCCTTTCATATATATCTCATGCTACTGCTTATATACTAATCTGCTACTGCTGCCTTTCATATATATCTCCTCATGCTACTGCTGCCTTTCATATATATCTCCTCATACTACTGCTGCCTTTCATATATATATCTCCTCATGCCTACTGCTTTATATATCTATACTGCTGCCTTTCATATATATCTCCTCATGCTACTGCTGCCTTTCATATATATCTCCTCATGCTACTGCTGCCTTTCATATATATCTCCTCATGCTACTGCTGCCTTTCATATATATCTCCTCATGCTACTACTGCTGCCTTTCATATATATCTCCTCATACTACTGCTGACTTTCATATATATCTCCTCATACTACTGCTGCCTTTCATATATATCTCCTCATGCTACTGCTGCCTTTCATATATATCTCATGCTACTGCTGCCTTTCATATATATCTCCTCATGCTACTGCTGCCTTTCATATATAATCCTCCTCATGCTACTGCTGCCTTTCATATATATCTCCTCATACTACTGCTGCCTTTCATATATATCTCCTCATACTACTGCTGCCTTTCATATATATCTCCTCATGCTACTGCTGCCTTTCATATATATCTGCTCATGCTACTGCTGCCTTTCATATATATCTCCTCATACTACTGCTGCCTTTCATATATATCTCATGCCTACTGCTGCCTTTCATATATATCTCATGCTACTGCTGCCTTTCATATAGATCTCCTCATGCTACTGCTGCCTTTCATATATATCTCCTCATGCTACTGCTGCCTTCATATATATCTCCTCATGCTACTGCTGCCTTTCATATATATCTCCTCATGCTACTGCTGCCTTTCATATATATCTCATACTACTGCTGCCTTTCATATATATATCTCCTCATGCTACTGCTGCCTTTCATATATATCTCTCATACTACTGCTGCCTTTCATATATATCTCCTCAGGCTACTGCTGCCTTTCATATATATCTCCTCATACTACTGCTGCCTTTCATATATATCTCCTCATGCTACTGCTGCCTTTTCATATATATCTCCTCATACTGCTGCCTTTCATATATATCTCCTCATGCTGTTGCTGCCTTTCATATATATATCCTCGTACTACTGCTGCCTTTCATATATATCTCCTCATGCTACTGCTGCATTTCATATATATCTCCTCATGCTACTGCTGCCTTTCATATATATCTCATCATGCTACTGCTGCCTTTCATATATATCTCCTCATTACTGTTGCCTTTCATATATATCTCCTTATGCTACTGCTGCCTTTCATATATATCTCCTCATACTGTTGCCTTTCATATATATCTCCTCATGCTACTGCTGCCTTTCATATATATCTGTCTCTTATACACATCTTATATATCTCATCATGCTACTGCTGCCTTTCATATATATCTCCTCATACTGTTGCCTTTCATATATATCTCCTCATGCTACTGCTGCCTTTCATATATATCTCCTCATGCTACTGCTGCCTTTCATATATATCTCCTCATGCTACTGCTGCCTTTCATATATATCTCATGCTACTGCTGCCTTTCATATATATCTCCTCATGCTACTGCCGCCTTTCATATATAATCTCATACTACTGCTGCCTTTCATATATATCTCATACTACTGCTGCCTTTCATATATATCTCATGCTACTGCTGCCTTTCATATATATCTCCTCATGCTACTGCTGCCTTTCATATATATCTCATACTACTGCCTGTCTCTTATACACATCTATATATATCTCATACTACTGCTGCCTTTCATATATATCTCATGCTACTGCTGCCCTTTCATATATATCTCATGCTACTGCTGCCTTTCATATATATCTCCTCATGCTACTGCTGCCTTTCATATATCTCCTCATACTACTGCTGCCTTTCATATATATCTCCTCATGCTACTGCTGCCTTTCATATATATCTGCTCATGCTACTGCTGCCTTTCATATATATCTCCTCATGCTACTGCTGCCTTTCATATATATCTCCTCATGCTACTGCTGCCTTCATATATATCTCCTCATGCTACTGCTGCCTTTCATATATCTCTCCTCATACTACTGCTGCCTTTCATATATATCTCCATACTACTGCTGCCTTTCATATATATCTCCTCATGCTACTGCTGCCTTTCATATATATCTCATGCTACTGCTGCCTTTCATATATATCTCCTCATGCTACTGCTGCCTTTCATATATATCTCCTCATGCTACTGCTGCCTTTCATATATATCTCCTCATACTACTGCTGCCTTTCATATATATCTCCTGTCTCTTATACACATCTTCTCATACTACTGCTGCCTTTCATATATATCTCCTCATGCTACTGCTGCCTTTCATATATATCTGCTCATGCTACTGCTGCCTTTCATATATATCTCCTCCATACTACTGCTGCCTTTCATATATATCTCATGCTACTGCTGCTTTCATATATATATCTCATGCTACTGCTGCCTTTCATATAGATATCTCATAGCTACTGCTGCCTTTCATATTTATCTCCTCATGCTACTGCTGCCTTTCATATATATCTCTCATGCTACTGCTGCCTTTCATATATATCTCCTCATGCTACTGCTGCCTTTCATATATATCTCATACTACTGCTGCCTTTCATATATATATCTCCCTCATGCTACTGCTGCCTTTCATATATATCTCATACTACTGCTGCCTTTCATATATATCTCCTCATGCTACTGCTGCCTTTCATATATATCTCCTCATACTACTGCTGCCCTTCATATATATCCTCCTCATGCTACTGCTGCCTTTCATATATATCTCCTCATACTACTGCTGCCTTCCTATATATCTCCTCATACTACTGCTGCCTTTCATATATATCTCCTCATGCTACTGCTGCCTTTCATATATATCTCCTCATGCTACTGCTGCATTTCATATATATCTCCTCATGCTACTGCTGCCTTCATATATATCTCATCATCTACTGCTGCCTTCATATATACTCTCATGCTACGTTCGCCTTTCATATATATCTCTCTTATCTACTGCTGCCTTTCATATATATCCTCATCTACTGCTGCACTTTCATATATACTCCTCATGCTTACTGCTGCCTTCATATATATCTCATCATGCTACTGCTGCCTTTTCATATATCCTCTCATACTGTTGCCTTTCATTATATATCTCTCAGGCTACTGCTGCCTTTACATAATATCTCCTCATACCTACTGCTGCCTCTTCCTTATATATCTCCTCATGCTACTGCTGCCTTTCATATATATCCTCATGCTACTGCTGCCCTTTCTATATATCTCCTCATGCTACTGCTGCCTTTCATATATATCTCCTCATGCTACTGCTGCCTTTCATATATATCTCCTCATGCTACTGCTGCCTTTCATATATATCTCCTCATGCTACTGCTGCCTTTCATATATATCTCCTCATGCTACTGCTGCCTTTCATATATATCTCCTCATGCTACTGCTGCCTTTCATATATATCTCCTCATGCTACTGCTGCCTTTCATATATATCTCATGCTACTGCTGCCTTTCATATATATCTCCTCATGCTACTGCTGCCTTTCATATATATCTCCTCATGCTACTGCTGCCTTTCATATATATCTCCTCATGCTACTGCTGCCTTTCATATATATCTCCTCATGCTACTGCTGCCTTTCATATATATCTCCTCATGCTACTGCTGCCTTTCATATATATCTCCTCATGCTACTGCTGCCTTTCATATATATCTCATGCTACTGCTGCCTTTCATATATATCTCATGCTACTGCTGCCTTTCATATATATCTCCTCATGCTACTGCTGCCTTTCATATATATCTCATGCTACTGCTGCCTTTCATATATCTCCTCGTGCTACTGCTGCCTTTCATATATATCTCTCATGCTACTGCTGCCTTTCATATATATCTCCTCATGCTACTGCTGCCTTTCATATATATCCTCATGCTACTGCTGCCTTTCATATATATCTCCTCATGCTACTGCTGCCTTTCATATATATCTCCTCATGCTACTGCTGCCTTTCATATATATCTCCTCATGCTACTGCTGCCTTTCATATATATCTCCTCATGCTACTGCTGCCTTTCATATATATCTCCTCATGCTACTGCTGCCTTTCATATATATCTCCTCATGCTACTGCTGCCTTTCATATATATCTCCTCATGCTACTGCTGCCTTTCATATATATCTCCTCATGCTACTGCTGCCTTTCATATATATCTCATGCTACTGCTGCCTTTCATATATATCTCATGCTACTGCTGCCTTTCATATATATCTCCTCATGCTACTGCTGCCTTTCATATATATCTCCTCATGCTACTGCTGCCTTTCATATATATCTCCTCATGCTACTGCTGCCTTTCATATATATCTCCTCATGCTACTGCTGCCTTCATATATATCTCATGCTACTGCTTGCCTTTCATATATATCTCATACTACTGCTGCCTTTCATATATATCTCCTCATGCTACTGCTGCCTTTCATATATATCTCATACTACTGCTGCCTTTCATATATATCTCCTCATGCTACTGCTGCCTTTCATATATATCTCATGCTACTGCTGCCTTTCATATATATCTCCTCATGCTACTGCTGCCTTTCATATATATCTCATACTACTGCTGCCTTTCATATATATCTCCTCATGCTACTGCTGCCTTTCATATATATCTCATACTACTGCTGCCTTTCATATATATCTCCTCATACTACTGCTGCCTTTCATATATATCTCCTCATGCTACTGCTGCCTTTCATATATATCTCCTCATGCTACTGCTGCCTTTTCTCATATATCTCCTCATACTACTGCTGCCTTTCATATATATCTCCTCATGATACTGCTGCCTTTCATATATATCTCCTCATGCTACTGCTGCCTTTCATATATATCTCATACTACTGCTGCCTTTCATATATATCTCCTCATACTACTGCTGCCTTTCATATATATCTCCTCATGCTACTGCTGCCTTTCATATATATCTCCTCATGCTACTGCTGCCTTTCATATATATCTCCTCATGCTACTGCTGCCTTTCATATATATCTCCTCATGCTACTGCTGCCTTTCAAATATATATCTCCTCATGCTACTGCTGCCTTTCATATATATCTCATACTACTGCTGCCTTTCATATATATCTCATGCTACTGCTGCCTTTCATATATATCTCATGCTACTGCTGCCTTTCATATATATCTCATGCTACTGCTGCCTTTCATATATATCTCATGCTACTGCTGCCTTTCATATATATCTCATGCTACTGCTGCCTTTCATATATATCTCCTCATACTACTGCTGCCTTTCATATATATCTCCTCATGCTACTGCTGCCTTTCATATATATCTCCTCATGCTACTGCTGCCTTTCATATATATCTCATGCTACTGCTGCCTTTCATATATATCTCCTCATGCTACTGCTGCCTTTCATATATATCTCCTCATGCTACTGCTGCCTTTCATATATATCTCCTCATGCTACTGCTGCCTTTCATATATATCTCCTCATGCTACTGCTGCCTTTCATATATATCTCATGCTACTGCTGCCTTTCATATATATCTCATACTACTGCTGCCTTTCATATATATCTCCTCATGCTACTGCTGCCTTTCATATATATCTCATACTACTGCTGCCTTTCATATATATCTCCTCATGCTACTGCTGCCTTTCATATATATCTCCTCATGCTACTGCTGCCTTTCATATATATCTCCTCATACTACTGCTGCCTTTCATATATATCTCCTCATGCTACTGCTGCCTTTCATATATATCTCCTCATGCTACTGCTGCCTTTCATATATATCTCCTCATGCTACTGCTGCCTTTCATATATATCTCATGCTACTGCTGCTCTTTCATATATATCTCATACTACTGCTGCCTTTCATATATATCTCCTCATGCTACTGCTGCCTTTCATATATATCTCATACTACTGCTGCCTTTCATATATCTCCTCGTGCTACTGCTGCCTTTCATATATATATCTCATGCTACTGCTGTCTTTCATATATATCTCCTCATGCTACTGCTGCCTTTCATATATATCTCATACTACTGCTGCCTTTCATATATATCTCCTCATGCTACTGCTGCCTTTCATATATATCTCATACTACTGCTGCCTTTCATATATATCTCCTCATGCTACTGCTGCCTTTCATATATATCTCTCATGCTACTGCTGCCTTTCATATATATCTCCTCATACTACTGCTGCCTTTCATATATATCTCCTCATACTACTGCTGCCTTTCATATATATCTCCTCATGCTACTGCTGCCTTTCATATATATCTCCTCATGCTACTGCTGCCTTTCATATATATCTCATGCTACTGCTGCCTTTCATATATATCTCATACTACTGCTGCCTTTCATATATATCTCCTCATGCTACTGCTGCCTTTCATATATATCTCCTCATGCTACTGCTGCCTTTCATATATATCTCCTCATGCTACTGCTGCCTTTCATATATATCTCCTCATGCTACTGCTGCCTTTCATATATATCTCATGCTACTGCTGCCTTTCATATATATCTCATACTACTGCTGCCTTTCATATATATCTCCTCATGCTACTGCTGCCTTTCATATATATCTCATACTACTGCTGCCTTTCATATATATCTCCTCATGCTACTGCTGCCTTTCATATATATCTCATGCTACTGCTGCCTTTCATATATATCTCCTCATGCTACTGCTGCCTTTCATATATATCTCATACTACTGCTGCCTTTCATATATATCTCCTCATGCTACTGCTGCCTTTCATATATATCTCATACTACTGCTGCCTTCATATATATCTCCTCATACTACTGCTGCCTTTCATATATATCTCTCATGACTACTGCTGCCTTTCATATATATCTCCTCATAGCTACTGCTGCCTTTCATATATATCTCCTCATGCTACTGCTGCCTTTCATATATATCTCCTCATGCTACTGCTGCCTTTCATATATATCTCCTCATACTACTGCTGCCTGTCATATATATCTCATAGCTACTGCTGCCTTTCATATATATCTCCTCATGCTACTGCTGCCTTTCATATATATCTCCTCATGCTACTGCTGCCTTTCATATATATCTCCTCATGCTACTGCTGCCTTTCATATATATCTCTCATGCTACTGCTGCCTTCATATATATCTCCTCATGCTACTGCTGCCTTTCATATATATCTCATGCTACTGCTGCCTTTCATATATATCTCATGCTACTGCTGGCCTTTCATATATATATCTCATGCTACTGCTGCCTTTCATATATATCTCATGCTACTGCTGCCTTTCATATATATCTCATGCTACTGCTGCCTTTCATATATATCCTCATGCTACTGCTGCCTTTCATATATATCTCTCATGCTACTGCTGCCTTTCATATATATCTCCTCATGCTACTGCTGCCTTTCATATATATCTCCTCATGCTACTGCTGCCTTTCATATATATCTCCTCATGCTACTGCTGCCTTTCATATATATCTCCTCATGCTACTGCTGCCTTTCATATATATCTCCTCATGCTACTGCTGCCTTTCATATATATCTCCTCATGCTACTGCTGCCTTTCATATATATCTCCTCATGCTACTGCTGCCTTTCATATATATCTCATAGCTACTGCTGCCTTTCATATATATCTCCTCATGCTACTGCTGCCTTTCCATATATATTCTCCTCATGCTACTGCTTGCCTTTCATATATATCCTCATACTACTGCTGCCTTTCATATATATCTCCTCATGCTACTGCTGCCTTCATATATATCTCCTCATGCTACTGCTGCCTTTCATATATATCTCCTCATACTACTGCTGCCTTTCATATATATCTCCTCATACTACTGCTGCCTTTCATATATATCTCCTCATGCTACTGCTGCCTTTCATATATATCTCCTCATGCTACTGCTGCCTTTCATATATATCTCATGCTACTGCTGCTTTCATATATATCTCATACTACTGCTGCCTTTCATATATATCTCCTCATGCTACTGCTGCCTTTCATATATATCTCATACTACTGCTGCCTTTCATATATCTCCTCGTGCTACTGCTGCCTTTCATATATATATCTCATGCTACTGCTGTCTTTCATATATATCTCCTCATGCTACTGCTGCCTTTCATATATATCTCATACTACTGCTGCCTTTCATATATATCTCCTCATGCTACTGCTGCCTTTCATATATATCTCATACTACTGCTGCCTTTCATATATATCTCCTCATGCTACTGCTGCCTTTCATATATATCTCCTCATGCTACTGCTGCCTTTCATATATATATCTCATGCTACTGCTGTCTTTCATATATATCTCCTCATGCTACTGCTGCCTTCATTATATCTCCTCATGCTACTGCTGCCTTTCATATATATATCTCATGCTACTGCTGTCCTTTCATATATATCTCCTCATCGCTACTGCTGCCTTTCATATATATCTCATACTACTGCTGCCTTTCATATATATCTCCTCATGCTACTGCTGCCTTTCATATATATCTCATACTACT
Source organism: Cepaea nemoralis (assembly GCA_014155875.1). Lineage (NCBI taxonomy): Eukaryota > Metazoa > Mollusca > Gastropoda > Stylommatophora > Helicidae > Cepaea > Cepaea nemoralis. Next base: position 476,766 of record JACEFZ010028036.1, read on the forward strand.
GCTGCCTTTCATATATATCTCCTCATGCTACTGCTGCCTTTCATATATATCTCCTCATGCTACTGCTGCCTTTCATATATATCTCCTCATACTACTGCTGCCTTTCATATATATCTCCTCATACTACTGCTGCCTTTCATATATATCTCCTCATGCTACTGCTGCCTTTCATATATATCTCCTCATGCTACTGCTGCCTTTCATATATATCTCATGCTACTGCTGCCTTTCATATATATCTCATACTACTGCTGCCTTTCATATATATCTCCTCATGCTACTGCTGCCTTTCATATATATCTCCTCATGCTACTGCTGCCTTCATATATTATCCCTCATGCTACTGCTGCCTTTTCATATATATCTCCTCATGCTACTGCTGCCTTTCATATATATCTCATGCTACTGCTGCCTTTCATATATATCTCATACTACTGCTGCCTTTCATATATATCTCCTCATGCTACTGCTGCCTTTCATATATATCTCATACTACTGCTGCCTTTCATATATATCTCCTCATGCTACTGCTGCCTTTCATATATATCTCATGCTACTGCTGCCTTTCATATATATCTCCTCATGCTACTGCTGCCTTTCATATATATCTCATACTACTGCTGCCTTTCATATATATCTCCTCATGCTACTGCTGCCTTTCATATATATCTCATACTACTGCTGCCTTTCATATATATCTCCTCATACTACTGCTGCCTTTCATATATATCTCCTCATGCTACTGCTGCCTTTCATATATATCTCCTCATGCTACTGCTGCCTTTCATATATATCTCCTCATACTACTGCTGCCTTTCATATATATCTCCTCATGATACTGCTGCCTTTCATATATATCTCCTCATGCTACTGCTGCCTTTCATATATATCTCATACTACTGCTGCCTTTCATATATATCTCCTCATACTACTGCTGCCTTTCATATATATCTCCTCATGCTACTGCTGCCTTTCATATATATCTCCTCATGCTACTGCTGCCTTTCATATATATCTCCTCATGCTACTGCTGCCTTTCATATATATCTCCTCATACTACTGCTGCCTTTCATATATATCTCCTCATACTACTGCTGCCTTTCATATATATCTCCTCATGGTACTGCTGCCTTTCATATATATCTCCTCATGCTACTGCTGCCTTTCATATATATCTCATGCTACTGCTGCCTTTCATATATATCTCATACTACTGCTGCCTTTCATATATATCTCCTCATGCTACTGCTGCCTTTCATATATATCTCCTCATGCTACTGCTGCCTTTCATATATATCTCCTCATGCTACTGCTGCCTTTCATATATATCTCCTCATGCTACTGCTGCCTTTCATATATATCTCATACTACTGCTGCCTTTCATATATATCTCCTCATGCTACTGCTGCCTTTCATATATATCTCATGCTACTGCCGCCTTTCATATATATCTCATACTACTGCTGCCTTTCATATATATCTCATACTACTGCTGCCTTTCATATATATCTCATGCTACTGCTGCCTTTCATATATATCTCCTCATGCTACTGCTGCCTTTCATATATATCTCATACTACTGCTGCCTTTCATATATATCTCATACTACTGCTGCCTTTCATATATATCTCATGCTACTGCTGCCTTTCATATATATCTCATGCTACTGCTGCCTTTCATATATATCTCCTCATGCTACTGCTGCCTTTCATATATCTGCTCATACTACTGCTGCCTTTCATATATATCTCCTCATGCTACTGCTGCCTTTCATATATATCTGCTCATGCTACTGCTGCCTTTCATATATATCTCCTCATGCTACTGCTGCCTTTCATATATATCTCCTCATGCTACTGCTGCCTTTCATATATATCTCCTCATGCTACTGCTGCCTTTCATATATATCTCCTCATACTACTGCTGCCTTTTCATATATATCTCCTCATACTACTGCTGCCTTTCATATATATCTCCTCATGCTACTGCTGCCTTTCATATATATCTCATGCTACTGCTGCCTTTCATATATATCTCCTCATGCTACTGCTGCCTTTCATATATATCTCCTCATGCTACTGCTGCCTTTCATATATATCTCCTCATACTACTGCCTGCCTTTCATATATATCTCCTCATACTACTTGCTGCCTTTCATATATATCTCCTCATGCTACTGCTGCCTTTCATATATATCTGCTCATGCTACTGCTGCCTTTCATATATATCTCCTCATACTACTGCTGCCTTTCATATATATCTCATGCTACTGCTGCCTTTCATATATATCTCATGCTACTGCTGCCTTTCATATAGATCTCCTCATGCTACTGCTGCCTTTCATATATATCTCCTCATGCTACTGCTGCCTTTCATATATATCTCCTCATGCTACTGCTTGCCTTTCATATATATCTCCTCATGCTACTGCTGCCTTTCATATATATCTCATACTACTGCTGCCTTTCATATATATATCTCCTCATGCTACTGCTGCCTTTCATATATATCTCCTCATACTACTGCTGCCTTTCATATATATCTCCTCATGCTACTGCTGCCTTTCATATATATCTCCTCATACTGTTGCCTTTCATATATATCTCCTCATGCTACTGCTGCCTTTCATATATATCTCCTCATACTGTTGCCTTTCATATATATCTCCTCATGCTACTGCTGCCTTTCATATATATCTCATCATGCTACTGCTGCCTTTCATATATATCTCCTCATGCTACTGCTGCCTTTCATATATATCTCCTCATACTGTTGCCTTTCATATATATCTCCTCATGCTACTGCTGCCTTTCATATATATCTCCTCATACTGTTGCCTTTCATATATATCTCCTCATGCTACTGCTGCCTTTCATATATATCTCATCATGCTACTGCTGCCTTTCATATATATCTCATACTACTGCTGCCTTTCATATATATCTCCTCATGCTACTGCTGCCTTTCACATATATATCATACTACTGCTGCCTTTCATATATATCTCCTCATGCTACTGCTGCCTTTCATATATATCTCATGTTACTGCTGCCTTTCATATATATCTCCTCATGCTACTGCTGCCTTTCATATATATCTCATGCTACTGCTGCCTTTCATATATATCTCATGCTACTGCTGCCTTTCATATATATCTCCTCATGCAACTGCTGCCTTTCATATATATCTCCTCATGCTACTGCTGCCTTTCATATATATCTCATGCTACTGCTGCCTTTCATATATATCTCCTCATGCTACTGCTGCCTTTCATATATATCTCCTCATGCTACTGCTGCCTTTCATATATATCTCCTCATGCTACTGCTGCCTTTCATATATATCTCCTCATACTACTGCTGCCTTTCATATATATCTCCTCATGCTACTGCTGCCTTTCATATATATCTCCTCATGCTACTGCTGCCTTTCATATATATCTCCTCATGCTACTGCTGCCTTTCATATATATCTCATGCTACTGCTGCCTTTCATATATATCTCCTCATGCTACTGCTGCCTTTCATATATATCTCCTCATGCTACTGCTGCCTTTCATATATATCTCATGCTACTGCTGCCTTTCATATATATCTCCTCATGCTACTGCTGCCTTTCATATATATCTCCTCATGCTACTGCTGCCTTTCATATATATCTCCTCATGCTACTGCTGCCTTTCATATATATCTCCTCATGCTACTGCTGCCTTTCATATATATATCTCCTCATGCTACTGCTGCCTTTCATATATATCTCATGCTACTGCTGCCTTTCATATATATCTCCTCATGCTACTGCTGCCTTTCATATATATCTCAGACTACTGCTGCCTTTCATATATATCTCCTCATGCTACTGCTGCCTTTCATATATATCTCATGCTACTGCTGCCTTTCATATATATCTCCTCATGCTACTGCTGCCTTTCATATATATCTCATGCTACTGCTGCCTTTCATATATATCTCATGCTACTGCTGCCTTTCATATATATCTCCTCATGCTACTGCTGCCTTTCATATATATCTCCTCATACTGCTGCCTTTCATATATATCTCCTCATGCTGTTGCTGCCTTTCATATATATCTCCTCGTACTACTGCTGCCTTTCATATATATCTCCTCATGCTACTGCTGCATTTCATATATATCTCCTCATGCTACTGCTGCCTTTCATATATATCTCATCATGCTACTGCTGCCTTTCATATATATCTCCTCATACTGTTGCCTTTCATATATATCTCCTTATGCTACTGCTGCCTTTCATATATATCTCCTCATACTGTTGCCTTTCATATATATCTCCTCATGCTACTGCTGCCTTTCATATATATCTCATCATGCTACTGCTGCCTTTCATATATATCTCCTCATACTGTTGCCTTTCATATATATCTCCTCATGCTACTGCTGCCTTTCATATATATCTCCTCATGCTACTGCTGCCTTTCATATATATCTCCTCATGCTACTGCTGCCTTTCATATATATCTCATGCTACTGCTGCCTTTCATATATATCTCCTCATGCTACTGCTGCCTTTCATATATATCTCATGCTACTGCCGCCTTTCATATATATCTCATACTACTGCTGCCTTTCATATATATCTCCTCATGCTACTGCTGCCTTTCATATATATCTCCTCATGCTACTGCTGCCTTTCATATATATCTCCTCATGCTACTGCAGCCTTTCACATATATCTCCTCACTGCTGCCTTTCATATATATCTCATACTACTGCTGCCTTTCATATATATATCTCCTCATGCTACTGCTGCCTTTCATATATATCTCCTCATGCTACTGCTGCCTTTCATATATATCTCCTCATGCTACTGCTGCCTTTCATATATATCTCATACTACTGCTGCCTTTCATATATATCTCCTCATGCTACTGCTGCCTTTCATATATATCTCATGCTACTTGCCGCCTTTCATATATATCTCATACTACTGCTGCCTTTCATATATATCTCATACTACTGCTGCCTTTCATATATATCTCATGCTACTGCTGCCTTTCATATATATCTCCTCATGCTACTGCTGCCTTTCATATATATCTCATACTACTGCTGCCTTTCATATATATCTCATACTACTGCTGCCTTTCATATATATCTCATGCTACTGCTGCCTTTCATATATATCTCATGCTACTGCTGCCTTTCATATATATCTCCTCATGCTACTGCTGCCTTTCATATATCTCCTCATACTACTGCTGCCTTTCATATATATCTCCTCATGCTACTGCTGCCTTTCATATATATCTCCTCATGCTACTGCTGCCTTTCATATATATCTCCTCATGCTACTGCTGCCTTTCATATATATCTCCTCATGCTACTGCTGCCTTTCATATATATCTCCTCATGCTACTGCTGCCTTTCATATATATCTCCTCATACTACTGCTGCCTTTCATATATATCTCCTCATACTACTGCTGCCTTTCATATATATCTCCTCATGCTACTGCTGCCTTTCATATATATCTCATGCTACTGCTGCCTTTCATATATATCTCCTCATGCTACTGCTGCCTTTCATATATATCTCCTCATGCTACTGCTGCCTTTCATATATATCTCCTCATACTACTGCTGCCTTTCATATATATCTCCTCATACTACTGCTGCCTTTCATATATATCTCCTCATGCTACTGCTGCCTTTCATATATATCTGCTCATGCTACTGCTGCCTTTCATATATATCTCCTCATACTACTGCTGCCTTTCATATATATCTCATGCTACTGCTGCCTTTCATATATATATCTCATGCTACTGCTGCCTTTCATATAGATCTCCTCATGCTACTGCTGCCTTTCATATATATCTCCTCATGCTACTGCTGCCTTTCATATATATCTCCTCATGCTACTGCTGCCTTTCATATATATCTCCTCATGCTACTGCTGCCTTTCATATATATCTCATACTACTGCTGCCTTTCATATATATCTCCTCATGCTACTGCTGCCTTTCATATATATCTCCTCATACTACTGCTGCCTTTCATATATATCTCCTCATGCTACTGCTGCCTTTCATATATATCTCCTCATACTACTGCTGCCTTTCATATATATCTCCTCATGCTACTGCTGCCTTTCATATATATCTCCTCATACTGCTGCCTTTCATATATATCTCCTCATGCTGTTGCTGCCTTTCATATATATCTCCTCGTACTACTGCTGCCTTTCATATATATCTCCTCATGCTACTGCTGCATTTCATATATATCTCCTCATGCTACTGCTGCCTTTCATATATATCTCATCATGCTACTGCTGCCTTTCATATATATCTCCTCATACTGTTGCCTTTCATATATATCTCCTTATGCTACTGCTGCCTTTCATATATATCTCCTCATACTGTTGCCTTTCATATATATCTCCTCATGCTACTGCTGCCTTTCATATATATATCTCATCATGCTACTGCTGCCTTTCATATATATCTCCTCATACTGTTGCCTTTCATATATATCTCCTCATGCTACTGCTGCCTTTCATATATATCTCCTCATGCTACTGCTGCCTTTCATATATATCTCCTCATGCTACTGCTGCCTTTCATATATATCTCATGCTACTGCTGCCTTTCATATATATCTCCTCATGCTACTGCCGCCTTTCATATATATCTCATACTACTGCTGCCTTTCATATATATCTCATACTACTGCTGCCTTTCATATATATCTCATGCTACTGCTGCCTTTCATATATATCTCCTCATGCTACTGCTGCCTTTCATATATATCTCATACTACTGCTGCCTTTCATATATATCTCATACTACTGCTGCCTTTCATATATATCTCATGCTACTGCTGCCTTTCATATATATCTCATGCTACTGCTGCCTTTCATATATATCTCCTCATGCTACTGCTGCCTTTCATATATCTCCTCATACTACTGCTGCCTTTCATATATATCTCCTCATGCTACTGCTGCCTTTCATATATATCTGCTCATGCTACTGCTGCCTTTCATATATATCTCCTCATGCTACTGCTGCCTTTCATATATATCTCCTCATGCTACTGCTGCCTTTCATATATATCTCCTCATGCTACTGCTGCCTTTCATATATATCTCCTCATACTACTGCTGCCTTTCATATATATCTCCTCATACTACTGCTGCCTTTCATATATATCTCCTCATGCTACTGCTGCCTTTCATATATATCTCATGCTACTGCTGCCTTTCATATATATCTCCTCATGCTACTGCTGCCTTTCATATATATCTCCTCATGCTACTGCTGCCTTTCATATATATCTCCTCATACTACTGCTGCCTTTCATATATATCTCCTCATACTACTGCTGCCTTTCATATATATCTCCTCATGCTACTGCTGCCTTTCATATATATCTGCTCATGCTACTGCTGCCTTTCATATATATCTCCTCATACTACTGCTGCCTTTCATATATATCTCATGCTACTGCTGCCTTTCATATATATCTCATGCTACTGCTGCCTTTCATATAGATCTCCTCATGCTACTGCTGCCTTTCATATATATCTCCTCATGCTACTGCTGCCTTTCATATATATCTCCTCATGCTACTGCTGCCTTTCATATATATCTCCTCATGCTACTGCTGCCTTTCATATATATCTCATACTACTGCTGCCTTTCATATATATATCTCCTCATGCTACTGCTGCCTTTCATATATATCTCCTCATACTACTGCTGCCTTTCATATATATCTCCTCATGCTACTGCTGCCTTTCATATATATCTCCTCATACTACTGCTGCCTTTCATATATATCTCCTCATGCTACTGCTGCCTTTCATATATATCTCCTCATGCTGTTGCTGCCTTTCATATATATCTCCTCGTACTACTGCTGCCTTTCATATATATCTCCTCATGCTACTGCTGCATTTCATATATATCTCCTCATGCTACTGCTGCCTTTCATATATATCTCATCATGCTACTGCTGCCTTTCATATATATCTCCTCATACTGTTGCCTTTCATATATATCTCCTTATGCTACTGCTGCCTTTCATATATATCTCCTCATACTGTTGCCTTTCATATATATCTCCTCATGCTACTGCTGCCTTTCATATATTTATCTCATCATGCTACTGCTGCCTTTCATATATATCTCCTCATACTGTTGCCTTTCATATATATCTCCTCATACTGTTGCCTTTCATATATATCTCCTCATGCTACTGCTGCCTTTCATATATATCTCATCATGCTACTGCTGCCTTTCATATATATCTCCTCATACTGTTGCCTTTCATATATATCTCATCATGCTACTGCTGCCTTTCATATATATCTCCTCATACTGTTGCCTTTCATATATATCTCCTCATGCTACTGCTGCCTTTCATATATATCTCCTCATACTGTTGCCTTTCATATATATCTCCTCATGCTACTGCTGCCTTTCATATATATCTCATCATGCTACTGCTGCCTTTCATATATATCTCCTCATGCTACTGCTACCTTTCATATATATCTCATCATGCTACTGCTGCCTTTCATATATATCTCCTCATACTGTTGCCTTTCATATATATCTCCTCATGCTACTGCTGCCTTTCATATATATCTCATCATGCTACTGCTGCCTTTCATATATATCTCCTCATACTGTTGCCTTTCATATATATCTCATCATGCTACTGCTGCCTTTCATATATATCTCCTCATACTGTTGCCTTTCATATATATCTCCTCATGCTACTGCTGCCTTTCATATATATCTCCTCATGCTGTTGCTGCCTTTCATATATATCTCATACTACTGCTGCCTTTCATATATATCTCATACTACTGCTGCCTTTCATATATATCTCATACTACTGCTGCCTTTCATATATATCTCATACTACTGCTGCCTTTCATATATATCTCATACTACTGCTGCCTTTCATATATATATCTCATGCTACTGCTGCCTTTCATATATATCTCCTCATGCTGTTGCTGCCTTTCATATATATATCTCATGCTACTGCTGCCTTTCATATATATATATCTCATACTACTGCTGCCTTTCATATATATCTCATACTACTGCTGCCTTTCATAAATATCTCATACTACTGCTGCCTTTCATATATATCTCCTCATGCTACTGATGCCTTTCATATACATCTCATGCTACTGCTGCCTTTCATATATATCTCCTCGTGCTACTGCTGCCTTTCATATATATCTCCTCATGCTACTGCTGCCTTTCATATATATCTCATGCTACTGCTGCCTTTCATATATATCTCCTCATGCTACTGCTGCCTTTCATATATATCTCATGCTACTGCTGCCTTTCATATATATCTCATGCTACTGCTGCCTTTCATATATATCTCCTCGTGCTACTGCTGCCTTTCATATATATCTCCTCATGCTACTGCTGCCTTTCATATATATCTCATGCTACTGCAGCCTTTCATATATATATCATGCTACTGCTGCCTTTCATATATATCTCATGCTACTGCTTCCTTTCATATATATCTCATGCTACTGCTGCCTTTCATATATATATATCTCATGCTACTGCTGCCTTTCATATATATCTCCTCATGCTACTGCTGCCTTTCATATATATCTCATGCTACTGCTGCCTTTCATATATATCTCCTCATGCTACTGCTGCCTTTCATATATATCTCCTCATGCTACTGCTGCCTTTCATATATATCTCCTCATACTACTGCTGCCTTTCATATATATCTCCTCATACTACTGCTGCCTTTCATATATATCTCATACTACTGCTGCCTTTCATATATATCTCCTCATGCTACTGCTGCCTTTCACATATATATCATACTACTGCTGCCTTTCACATATATATCATACTACTGCTGCCTTTCATATATATCTCCTCATGCTACTGCTGCCTTCCATATATATCTCATACTACTGCTGCCTTTCATATATATCTCCTCATGCTACTGCTGCCTTTCATATATATCTCCTCATACTGTTGCCTTTCATATATATCTCCTCATGCTACTGCTGCCTTTCATATATATCTCCTCATGCTACTGCTGCCTTTCATATATATCTCATGCTACTGCTGCCTTTCATATATATCTCATGCTACTGCTGCCTTTCATATATATCTCATGCTACTGCTGCCTTTCATATATATCTCCTCATGCTACTGCTGCCTTTCATATATATCTCCTCATGCTACTGCTGCCTTTCATATATATCTCCTCATTCTACTGCTGCCTTTCATATATATCTCCTCATGCTACTGCTGCCTTTCATATATATCTCCTCATGCTACTGCTGCCTTTCATATATATCTCCTCATGCTACTGCTGCCTTTCATATATATCTCATGCTACTGCTGCCTTTCATATATATCTCCTCATGCTACGATTGCCTTTCATATATATCTCCTCATGCTACTGCTGCCTTTCATATATATCTCATGCTACTGCTGCCTTTCATATATATATCTCCTCATGCTACTGCTGCCTTTCATATATATCTCATGCTACTACTGCCTTTCATATATATCTCATGCTACTGCTGCCTTTCATATATATCTCCTCATGCTTCTGCTGCCTTTCATATATATTTCATGCTACTGCTGCCTTTCATATATATCTCCTCATGCTACTGCTGCCTTTCATATATATCTCCTCATGCTACTGCTGCCTTTCATATATATCTCCTCATGCTACTGCTGCCTTTCATATATATCTCCTCATGCTACTGCTGCCTTTCATATATATCTCCTCATGCTACTGCTGCCTTTCATATATATCTCCTCATGCTACTGCTGCCTTTCATATATATCTCCTCATGCTACTGCTGCCTTTCATATATATCTCCTCATGCTACTGCTGCCTTTCATATATATCTCCTCATGCTACTGCTGCCTTTCATATATATCTCCTCATGCTACTGCTGCCTTTCATATATATCTCCTCATGCTACTGCTGCCTTTCATATATATCTCCTCATGCTACTGCTGCCTTTCATATATATCTCCTCATGCTACTGCTGCCTTTCATATATATCTCATGCTACTGCTGCCTTTCATATATATCTCCTCATGCTACTGCTGCCTTTCATATATATCTCCTCATGCTACTGCTGCCTTTCATATATATCTCCTCATGCTACTGCTGCCTTTCATATATATCTCATGCTACTGCTGCCTTTCATATATATCTCCTCATGCTACTGCTGCCTTTCATATATATCTCATGTTACTGCTGCCTTTCATATATATCTCCTCATGCTACTGCTGCCTTTCATATATATCTCATGCTACTGCTGCCTTTCATATATATCTCATGCTACTGCTGCCTTTCATATATATCTCCTCATGCTACTGCTGCCTTTCATATATATCTCCTCATGCTACTGCTGCCTTTCATATATATCTCCTCATGCTACTGCTGCCTTTCATATATATCTCATGCTACTGCTGCCTTTCATATATATCTCCTCATGCTACTGCTGCCTTTCATATATATCTCCTCATGCTACTGCTGCCTTTCATATATATCTCCTCATGCTACTGCTGCCTTTCATATATATCTCCTCATGCTACTGCTGCCTTTCATTTATATCTCCTCATGCTACTGCTGCCTTTCATATATATCTCCTCATGCTACTGCTGCATTTCATATATATCTCCTCATGCTACTGCTGCCTTTCATATATATCTCATCATGCTACTGCTGCCTTTCATATATATCTCCTCATACTGTTGCCTTTCATATATATCTCCTTATGCTACTGCTGCCTTTCATATATATCTCCTCATACTGTTGCCTTTCATATATATCTCCTCATGCTACTGCTGCCTTTCATATATTTATCTCATCATGCTACTGCTGCCTTTCATATATATCTCCTCATACTGTTGCCCTTTCATATATATCTCCTCATACTGTTGCCTTTCATATATATCTCCTCATGCTACTGCTGCCTTTCATATATATCTCATCATGCTACTGCTGCCTTTCATATATATCTCCTCATACTGTTGCCTTTCATATATATCTCATCATGCTACTGCTGCCTTTCATATATATCTCCTCATACTGTTGCCTTTCATATATATCTCCTCATGCTACTGCTGCCTTTCATATATATCTCCTCATACTGTTGCCTTTCATATATATCTCCTCATGCTACTGCTGCCTTTCATATATATCTCATCATGCTACTGCTGCCTTTCATATATATCTCCTCATGCTACTGCTGCCTTTCATATATATCTCCTCATGCTACTGCTGCCTTTCATATATATATCTCCTCATACTGTTGCCTTTCATATATATCTCCTCATGCTACTGCTGCCTTTCATATATATCTCATCATGCTACTGCTGCCTTTCATATATATCTCCTCATACTGTTGCCTTTCATATATATCTCATCATGCTACTGCTGCCTTTCATATATATCTCCTCATACTGTTGCCTTTCATATATATCTCCTCATGCTACTGCTGCCTTTCATATATATCTCCTCATGCTGTTGCTGCCTTTCATATATATCTCATACTACTGCTGCCTTTCAATATATCTCATACTACTGCTTCCTTTCATATATATCTCATACTACTGCTGCCTTTCATATATATCTCATACTACTGCTGCCTTTCATATATATCTCATACTACTGCTGCCTTTCATATATATATCTCATGCTACTGCTGCCTTTCATATATATCTCCTCATGCTGTTGCTGCCTTTCATATATATATCTCATGCTACTGCTGCCTTTCATATATATATATCTCATACTACTGCTGCCTTTCATATATATCTCATACTACTGCTGCCTTTCATAAATATCTCATACTACTGCTGCCTTTCATATATATCTCCTCATGCTACTGATGCCTTTCATATACATCTCATGCTACTGCTGCCTTTCATATATATCTCCTCGTGCTACTGCTGCCTTTCATATATATCTCCTATGCTACTGCTGCCTTTCATATATATCTCATGCTACTGCTGCCTTTCATATATATCTCCTCATGCTACTGCTGCCTTTCATATATATCTCATGCTACTGCTGCCTTTCATATATATCTCATGCTACTGCTGCCTTTCATATATATCTCCTCGTGCTACTGCTGCCTTTCATATATATCTCCTCATGCTACTGCTGCCTTTCATATATATCTCATGCTACTGCAGCCTTTCATATATATATCATGCTACTGCTGCCTTTCATATATATCTCATGCTACTGCTTCCTTTCATATATATCTCATGCTACTGCTGCCTTTCATATATATATATCTCATGCTACTGCTGCCTTTCATATATATCTCCTCATGCTACTGCTGCCTTTCATATATATCTCATGCTACTGCTGCCTTTCATATATATCTCCTCATGCTACTGCTGCCTTTCATATATATCTCCTCATGCTACTGCTGCCTTTCATATATATCTCTCATACTACTGCTGCCTTTCATATATATCTCCTCATACTACTGCTGCCTTTCATATATATCTCATACTACTGCTGCCTTTCATATATATCTCCTCATGCTACTGCTGCCTTTCACATATATATCATACTACTGCTGCCTTTCACATATATATCATACTACTGCTGCCTTTCATATATATCTCCTCATGCTACTGCTGCCTTTCATATATATCTCATACTACTGCTGCCTTTCATATATATCTCCTCATGCTACTGCTGCCTTTCATATATATCTCCTCATACTGTTGCCTTTCATATATATCTCCTCATGCTACTGCTGCCTTTCATATATATCTCCTCATGCTACTGCTGCCTTTCATATATATATCTCATACTACTGCTGCCTTTCATATATATCTCATGCTACTGCTGCCTTTCATATAATATCTCATGCTACTGCTGCCTTTCATATATATCTCCTCATGCTACTGCTGCCTTTCATATATATCTCCTCATGCTACTGCTGCCTTTCATATATATCTCCTCATTCTACTGCTGCCTTTCATATATATCTCCTCATGCTACTGCTGCCTTTCATATATATCTCCTCATGCTACTGCTGCCTTTCATATATATCTCCTCATGCTACTGCTGCCTTTCATATATATCTCATGCTACTGCTGCCTTTCATATATATCTCCTCATGCTACGATTGCCTTTCATATATATCTCCTCATGCTACTGCTGCCTTTCATATATATCTCATGCTACTGCTGCCTTTCATATATATATCTCCTCATGCTACTGCTGCCTTTCATATATATCTCATGCTACTACTGCCTTTCATATATATCTCATGCTACTGCTGCCTTTCATATATATCTCCTCATGCTTCTGCTGCCTTTCATATATATTTCATGCTACTGCTGCCTTTCATATATATCTCCTCATGCTACTGCTGCCTTTCATATATATCTCCTCATGCTACTGCTGCCTTTCATATATATCTCCTCATGCTACTGCTGCCTTTCATATATATCTCCTCATGCTACTGCTGCCTTTCATATATATCTCCTCATGCTACTGCTGCCTTTCATATATATCTCCTCATGCTACTGCTGCCTTTCATATATATCTCCTCATGCTACTGCTGCCTTTCATATATATCTCCTCATGCTACTGCTGCCTTTCATATATATCTCCTCATGCTACTGCTGCCTTTCATATATATCTCCTCATGCTACTGCTGCCTTTCATATATATCTCCTCATGCTACTGCTGCCTTTCATATATATCTCCTCATGCTACTGCTGCCTTTCATATATATCTCCTCATGCTACTGCTGCCTTTCATATATATCTCATGCTACTGCTGCCTTTCATATATATCTCCTCATGCTACTGCTGCCTTTCATATATATCTCCTCATGCTACTGCTGCCTTTCATATATATCTCCTCATGCTACTGCTGCCTTTCATATATATCTCATGCTACTGCTGCCTTTCATATATATCTCCTCATGCTACTGCTGCCTTTCATATATATCTCATGTTACTGCTGCCTTTCATATATATCTCCTCATGCTACTGCTGCCTTTCATATATATCTCATGCTACTGCTGCCTTTCATATATATCTCATGCTACTGCTGCCTTTCATATATATCTCCTCATGCTACTGCTGCCTTTCATATATATCTCCTCATGCTACTGCTGCCTTTCATATATATCTCCTCATGCTACTGCTGCCTTTCATATATATCTCATGCTACTGCTGCCTTTCATATATATCTCCTCATGCTACTGCTGCCTTTCATATATATCTCCTCATGCTACTGCTGCCTTTCATATATATCTCCTCATGCTACTGCTGCCTTTCATATATATCTCCTCATGCTACTGCTGCCTTTCATTTATATCTCCTCATGCTACTGCTGCCTTTCATATATATCTCCTCATGCTACTGCTGCCTTTCATATATATCTCCTCATGCTACTGCTGCCTTTCATATATATCTCATGCTACTGCTGCCTTTCATATATATCTCCTCATGCTACTGCTGCCTTTCATATATATCTCCTCATGCTACTGCTGCCTTTCATATATATCTCATGCTACTGCTGCCTTTCATATATATCTCCTCATGCTACTGCTGCCTTTCATATATATCTCCTCATGCTACTGCTGCCTTTCATATATATCTCCTCATGCTACTGCTGCCTTTCATATATATCTCCTCATGCTACTGCTGCCTTTCATATATATCTCCTCATGCTACTGCTGCCTTTCATATATATCTCATGCTACTGCTGCCTTTCATATATATATCTCCTCATGCTACTGCTGCCTTTCATATATATCTCAGACTACTGCTGCCTTTCGTATATATCTCCTCATGCTACTGCTGCCTTTCATATATATCTCATGCTACTGCTGCCTTTCATATATATCTCCTCATGCTACTGCTGCCTTTCATATATATCTCATGCTACTGCTGCCTTTCATATATATCTCATGCTACTGCTGCCTTTCATATATATCTCTTCATGCTACTGCTGCCTTTCATATATATCTCCTCATACTGCTGCCTTTCATATATATCTCCTCATGCTGTTGCTGCCTTTCATATATATCTCCTCGTACTACTGCTGCCTTTCATATATATCTCCTCATGCTACTGCTGCATTTCATATATATCTCCTCATGCTACTGCTGCCTTTCATATATATCTCATCATGCTACTGCTGCCTTTCATATATATCTCCTCATACTGTTGCCTTTCATATATATCTCCTTATGCTACTGCTGCCTTTCATATATATCTCCTCATACTGTTGCCTTTCATATATATCTCCTCATGCTACTGCTGCCTTTCATATATATCTCATCATGCTACTGCTGCCTTTCATATATATCTCCTCATACTGTTGCCTTTCATATATATCTCCTCATGCTACTGCTGCCTTTCATATATATCTCCTCATGCTACTGCTGCCTTTCATATATATCTCCTCATGCTACTGCTGCCTTTCATATATATCTCCTCATGCTACTGCTGCCTTTCATATATATCTCCTCATGCTACTGCTGCCTTTCATATATATCTCATGCTACTGCTGCCTTTCATATATATCTCCTCATGCTACTGCTGCCTTTCATATATATCTCCTCATGCTACTGCTGCCTTTCATATATATCTCCTCATGCTACTGCAGCCTTTCATATATATCTCCTCACTGCTGCCTTTCATATATATCTCATACTACTGCTGCCTTTCATATATATATCTCCTCATGCTACTGCTGCCTTTCATATATATCTCCTCATGCTACTGCTGCCTTTCATATATATCTCCTCATGCTACTGCTGCCTTTCATATATATCTCATACTACTGCTGCCTTTCATATATATCTCCTCATGCTACTGCTGCCTTTCATATATATCTCATGCTACTGCCGCCTTTCATATATATCTCATACTACTGCTGCCTTTCATATATATCTCATACTACTGCTGCCTTTCATATATATCTCATGCTACTGCTGCCTTTCATATATATCTCCTCATGCTACTGCTGCCTTTCATATATATCTCATACTACTGCTGCCTTTCATATATATCTCATACTACTGCTGCCTTTCATATATATCTCATGCTACTGCTGCCTTTCATATATATCTCATGCTACTGCTGCCTTTCATATATATCTCCTCATGCTACTGCTGCCTTTCATATATCTGCTCATACTACTGCTGCCTTTCATATATATCTCCTCATGCTACTGCTGCCTTTCATATATATCTGCTCATGCTACTGCTGCCTTTCATATATATCTCCTCATGCTACTGCTGCCTTTCATATATATCTCCTCATGCTACTGCTGCCTTTCATATATATCTCCTCATGCTACTGCTGCCTTTCATATATATCTCCTCATACTACTGCTGCCTTTCATATATATCTCCTCATACTACTGCTGCCTTTCATATATATCTCCTCATGCTACTGCTGCCTTTCATATATATCTCATGCTACTGCTGCCTTTCATATATATCTCCTCATGCTACTGCTGCCTTTCATATATATCTCCTCATGCTACTGCTGCCTTTCATATATATCTCCTCATACTACTGCTGCCTTTCATATATATCTCCTTATACTACTGCTGCCTTTCATATATATCTCCTCATGCTACTGCTGCCTTTCATATATATCTGCTCATGCTACTGCTGCCTTTCATATATATCTCCTCATACTACTGCTGCCTTTCATATATATCTCATGCTACTGCTGCCTTTCATATATATCTCATACTACTGCTGACTTTCATATATATCTCCTCATACTACTGCTGCCTTTCATATATATCTCCTCATGCTACTGCTGCCTTTCATATATATCTCATGCTACTGCTGCCTTTCATATATATCTCCTCATGCTACTGCTGCCTTTCATATATATCTCCTCATGCTACTGCTGCCTTTCATATATATCTCCTCATACTACTGCTGCCTTTCATATATATCTCCTCATACTACTGCTGCCTTTCATATATATCTCCTCATGCTACTGCTGCCTTTCATATATATCTCATGCTACTGCTGCCTTTCATATATATCTCCTCATGCTACTGCTGCCTTTCATATATATCTCCTCATGCTACTGCTGCCTTTCATATATATCTGCTCATACTACTGCTGCCTTTCATATATATCTCCTCATGCTACTGCTGCCTTTCATATATATCTCATGCTACTGCTGCCTTTCATATATATTTCATGCTACTGCTGCCTTTCATATATATCTCATGCTACTGCTGCCTTTCATATATATCTCATACTACTGCTGCCTTTCATATATATCTCATGCTACTGCTGCCTTTCATATATATCTCATGCTACTGCTGCCTTTCATATATATCTCCTCATGCTACTGCTGCCTTTCATATATATCTCCTCATGCTACTGCTGCCTTTCATATATATCTCATGCTACTGCTGCCTTTCATATATATCATGCTACTGCTGCCTTTCATATATATCTCATGCTACTGCTGCCTTTCATATATATCTCATGATACTGCTGCCTTTCATATATATCTCATACTACTGCTGCCTTTCATATATATCTCCTCTTACTACTGCTGCCTTTCATATATATCTCCTCATACTACTGCTGCCTTTCATATATATCTCCTCATGCTACTGCTGCCTTTCATATATATCTCCTCATACTACTGCTGCCTTTCATATATATC